>OX621237.1:40667200-41267200 GCA_951640165.1 Pseudoips prasinana | reverse complement strand
AATTTTGTTATAGATTGTAATGACTATAATGATAAATATTTGAACCCTAGTGAAATTCGAAAGAGAATAGCAAGTGGCAAATGAAGTTTCAAATTGAACATTGGTATACATGAAACAAAAAAAGGGACAATTCCCTACTACTTTAAGAAACAAAGTCGCATTGAAACTGTTAAGCAGCCTAAAAGCAATAACTTTACGGAATCCAATATGAAGGCTAGGAAAGGAACTATACCGTACTATTTTCCTGTTATAAATAAGAACGACTCATTTTTTCGTACCTAAAGCCACCAACAAATCGCACTATTTTAAAATATTACATCAAAATATCGCCAGTGTTCTATCCAAACAAGAACTACTAGAACTAACCATTCAAGAACTAAAGGACGATAATAATGACCCAGATGTAATATGCCTATCTGAAACTTTTATAAAAAAAGGTTTGGACAATTATGTAAAAATAAATAATTATGTAATGGCTACTAACTTCTGTAGAGAACAACAAAGGGGTGGCACTTGTATATTAGTAAAAAAAGAGCTAAATTATAAAGAATTGTCAATAGTTAAAAAGTACGCCACTCAAAATACGTTTGAAGCCTGTGGAATAGAATTAATGTGTGGTAAATTAGTTATTATATGTGTTTATCGCACTCCTAAATCTGATCCAACACAGTTTTTATTAAAATTACACAAACTATTGCACGATTTAATAAATAAATACAAGTCTAAAGTTAATATAGTTATAGCTGGTGATTTGAATATAAACACACTAAAAAAAGGTAACATTACAAATCAGTTACAAGACTTATGCAATAATTATAATTTGAAAATGCTGATACATGTTCCCACACGTAAATTGGCTTGTATTGATCATATTTTGAGCAATATTTCCAATGCTACTGCAACCGTACTACCTTTACATCTCTCAGATCATGATACAGCAGAAATGCTTAGCTTTCCTTCTCAAAATCAATCAAAAAAGCATCAATACACTACGTTTATAAAAGAGATTACAACCTAGATAATATCCGAAAATTCCGGGAATGCTTACAAAGTCTTTGCTGGTCTGATATATATATAAACACAGATTCAAATTCTGCCTTTAATGATTTTCATGATCTGTGGTGTCTCATTTACAATCTCTGTTTTCCTAAGGTAAGAGTCAGGGTCAACAGTACCGCTAAAAACACGCAAAAGTGGATAAGCAAAGGTCTTAGACAAAGTTGCAAAACTAAGCGAAAATTACGCTATGAATTTTATAAAAACAAAAATAATTCTTTTAAGTTAATATATAAAAAATATTCCTATATGCTTAAAAAATGTATTTACAGCTCAAAAAAGAATGCGAACATAAAATATATTGAAACACATGATAACAAATGTAAAGCCACTTGGACTGTCATCAAAAATGAAATAAATAAAAATACCAACCCTAAAGATAATATAGATGCAATAAAATTAAATGGTATTGTAGTTACAGACCCTGTAGAAATAGCTTCTACATTCAATAATTATTACGTGAATTTGACGCAAACGTCACCGCAAAATCCAGCTGTTCAAAATTATAGGCAAAATAGACATGTCAACTCAATGTTTCTTAAACCAATGTCAGAAAACGAAGTGCGCCTTGAAATAATGTCACTGTCCAACACTAGATCAGAGGGCTATGACGAAATTAGTACTAAAATCATAAAACCTTGTTGTAATGAATTGACTAGTATTTTAACCCATTTAATAAACATGTCTTTTGCAGCAGGAACATTTCCCGATAGGTTAAAATTATCAATTATTAAGCCGTTATTTAAAAAAGGAGATAAAAGTGATATTAGTAATTACCGTACAATTACATTGATACCTATTTTTTCAAAAATTTATGAGAAATGTATGTATAAAAGGCTAATAGAATTTTGCAATAAATTCCAAATAATAAGTACTGAACAGTATGGATTTCAAAAAAAAAAATCCACATCATTAGCTATTTACTCTCTTATGAAGGCAGTACTTTCAAATATTAATAATAATCATCTGACTACGGGACTTTTTTTTGATTTATCAAAAGCCTTCGATTTTGTGTCGCACAGCATATTGTTGGATAAACTAGAGACTATTGGGATTAGAGGACCTGCACTTGAATGGATATCATCCTATTTAGGCAATAGACAGCAACGTGTCATTATTAGTAAAATTAACAGTAATAAAGATATGATACCATACTCATCAGAATATAAGCAAATTAAATGTGGCGTTCCGCAAGGAAGCGTGCTTGGTCCAATATTGTTTCTTTTATATATTAATGACATCATAAAAATAACCAATCATAAATGCATATTATTTGCCGACGATATATCAATCATAGTGACATCAGATAAAAAGAAAAACAAGACTGACCATGAGTTTGACATAAATAATACAATAGACAAATTACTGCTTTGGCTTGACATGAATAAATTAAAAATAAATTTAGATAAATCCGTTTACATTCAATTTAATCAATCAAATAATAATAAAAACAATATAAAACTTAATATTAATAAAATTGAAGAGACAACCCATACCAGGTTTATAGGCGTAATAATAGACAAAGATTTTAACTGGAAAGAACATGTAGATAATGTAAGCACTCGAATCAATAAATTTGTATACGCACTGAAGCAAGTTAAAAACGTAACTAACATAAAAACTGCAATTATGTCATACTACGCTTATGTTGAGTCGCTACTGCGATATGGTCTCGTCTTCTTCTTCTTCTTAGCGAGTCGATGGCAATCTAAACTGTGTCCGCCCAGAACTTGGCCACGAGAATCGCATTATGAGTAGCCTCCATCAGATCTTTAAGCGTGCAGTTGTAAGGGCACGCGCTACATGATAGTAGATGTCCCATTGTCTGTGGGACTACACCACATTTGCATTGAAGGTGATCATTAATGTAACCCCACCTGAGCAAGTTGTCCCTGCTGCGACCAACCTGGGTTCGAAGCCTATTTAATGATTTCCAGGCTAGCCAAGGCAGTTTCCATCCAGGGGCGAGACTTTCAGATGGTGGAACAAATGGTACAGGCAGTTTGGTACACTCTCGCCACAGCTGGCATCTAGCCTGTGAGAGTTCTCCGCTCAGTGGAAGGACGCACTTCACGAAGCTGTGTCGACTTTTAAGCCTTTGTGACACAGGACTGTGATCATGCAATGGGTGCCGTGCGTCACTGTCCATTTTTAATAATGGGTGCCGGTCTCGTAATGTGGGGTAATGGTACCAATATGGATAGAGCATTCATCGCACAAAAAAAGTGCATCAGAGCAATAAGTGGTATTAAACCTGATGACTCATGTAGACCAATGTTCAAGAGGTTTGGTCTGCTACCTCTACCATGTCTGTATATATATGAGGTATGTATATTTGTAGTTAACAATAAACATTTATTTAAATCAGCAAATGATGTAAATCCCAGAAACAGACGAGATCCTCATAAACTGGTATTAAGTGATTTGCCAAGACTTGCGAAATACAACAAAAACTGCCTTGCAATGTGCGTACGTATTTATAACAAAATACCAAGTCGTTTTAAAATATTGAACTCGAGAAAATTTAAGATAGAATTACACAAGTGGCTTATTGAATGTAATTTTTACAGTTTAAAAGATTTTATGAATGTGAGATGTTGATTCCTTTTGTCAAAATATAAATTTTTGCATGCTATGTTATATCTTAGCGAAACATGTAGAGCTACTGTAATAATATTAACATCAATGTATACCATGTTTTACGCAAATAAATAATTTACTTACTTTACTTTACTTACTTACTATCGCCATTAGTGTTAAATGTATCCACTAGATGGCGCTGTTTTTAACTATTTACTGTGACAATATTATTTTTTTGTGTTATCTGTGGAACACTTTTCATTTTTTAAGACTTTAAAAAGTTAGATAGTTGTCTAACTTCGAATACGTAGACATAAGAATTCTTCCCGCGCATTACTGTCGGTTCTGTCATGTAATTCAAACTTTTACACGAAATATACAAAATTGTCTCAAAAAACAACATACAAGAGGACTCATTTCAAACCACAACTTCTGCCCCTGAATTCCCGATGCCAAAATTGTAACAAAAATAAACTTTATTCCAAGAAACTAATTTAGTAAATAACAATGCATATACATGTTAAAGAAAAAAATGAGTGTATGTATTATAATTACAACATAATATTCTAATTGGGGTGTTTGAGGGCGTTAATTACGTTACATGTTGTATAAGTTGGGAAGGTAGTCTCCTCGCCACTACCTGGCCGGTTAGTCTAATGGCTAGTAACCGTGACTGCTAAGCTAGTGGTCGTGGGTTCGATCCCCTCCAAGGATAAACCTTTGTGTGATGAGCTTGATTATGTGTATGGGTGTAATTTATATATAATATGTATTAATTTTTACTGCCTCGTTGGTCTAGCGGTAGCGTGTTGACCCGCAGAGCACGACGTCCGGGGTTCAAATCCCAGGTCAAGCCAAAAGTTATTTAGGGACATTACTGTAAAAAGAAAAATTTCACAGCATCAGCCCGAAGTCTGGGAGTTGGCGGTATTATATCCCCGTGCCTCGGAGAGCACGTAAAGCTATCGGTCTTGTAGCTGACCTCTTTCTGGTCGTGTCGCTAGGCGTCCCATGAGAGTGATGGACTAGAAAGTGCTCTTGTGTTTGTGGACACACTTGAGCACTATAATATGTTACGCGCAGATGGCTAATCTCTGTTGAGACTGGCCGCCGTGGCCGGAATTCGGCTAGGAGGACATTATTATGATTTAAATTAAAATTTTATAGCATAATCCAACGCAAATCGGTTGCCCAAAAAAGATCGCTTCTAGTGACAAGGCCGCCAGTTGCATAATGGTATAATATGCATATTGTACTTTCTATATTCCTTATGCCATAAAGGGCACTTCTTCTTCATTCATGGATAATCAAAAATCAAATCAAATCAAATTTATTTTGTGAATATAGGTTATGAATACAAATGATATTGATAATAAAATAAAGTACATCCATGTTCTGCCTGTTGGGCATACAAAATTATATAAATAAAAAACAACTTTGCTTTTCAATTATTTTCTACCGTATAAATCGTTATGTATTATGTTTTTCTTTTTGGCAATACCAAACATATAGTCAAATTTCTAATCAAATTAATTAAAAGTTAATTGTAAAGAATATGGTGAATTAAAATGATCCCAATTTTTTATATATGATCTTATCTAATGTATCTACCGTAAATGTATCCGTTTAGCGCTAACCGGGGCTCCGCGGTGAAACGAGGCTTGCAGAGGCCGCGCGACGTAGTATTATTCGTTCTATTGGGATTCGTACCGCTTTACACAATCATTTATTCCGTAGTATCTAACCTGACCTCAATTTATTGCTTCTCCTTGTAATTTTCTCAATCATGATAATAATAATTAATTGTGGAATTAATTATTCTTATTAATTATATTGATTTCTTCTCTCAATGAATCAATGTGGTGAAATAAACAATAATCTTATCTTATATTAATAATGATGTCCTTCCAACCGAATTTCGGCCACGGCGGCCAGTCTTAATGGAGACTAGCCAATTGCCCAGGACATATTATAGTGCACAAGTGTGTGCGCAAACACAGGGGCACTTTCTATTCCATCACTCTCATGATCCGATGGGACGCCTAGCGACACGACCGGAAAGAGTTCAGGTATAGGACCGACGGCTTTACGTGCTCTCCGAGGCACGGGGGTGTAATACCGCCAACTTCCAGACTTCGGGCTGATACTGAGAAATTTCTTTTTACGGAAAAATCCCAGAATCACTTTTTGGCCCGACCCGGGATTTGAACCCAGGACCTCATTATCTGCGGTTAAACACACTACCGCTAGACCAACGAGGCAGTCAGTTATCTTAATATTATGAATAGGAAAATGGCAATGTTTCATAGGAAAGTGAAACAAAACAATACTTACATTACATAATATTGAGCAAGATTTTGCTGGACTGTTCGATCGTCTGACAATATACTTTTCAAAATTGGTTCGCGTCAGCAGGATGTCGGACAAACATCATTAATTTCCGGTTATCGTTACATCTCCAGTTCACAAAGCTTGTTCCGATGCCATTCAGCTGGAGCTCGAAGCGTAGAGCCATGAATACATTCAGAAAGCTATTTTTTACATAGATATACCCGTAATGTAAATATAGAACTTAAAAACAAACGAAATATTAATCTGAGGTTTTGACGAAACATTCTTAGCACTCGTTAGCTTACTGGATACAAAAAATGAGTATTTGACTAATTTAAACAAATAATAAAATCGTTATGTAGGTATGTTATGTGAGATCCTTTATGTCAGCAAATGCACGTACAGGGCCGTTCTCATCAATTATATAAATATAATTGTGAGGTAATAAACAAAAACATTCAACTTAACTCAAGCAATTGGTAGAACTTCTTGCAACATGAATAACATTCACAAAAGCAACATGAATAAAAATAAATTACAAATTTCACACGAAGTTTACCATTGAACAAGTACAACACATAGGATTTGAGTGCAAAAGGGTTTTACAACATATTAATCACATTTTATTTTTACAAATATATACTAAAATAAAATAAAAAAAATATTATTATTATGCATATTGTACTCTGTATATTCCTTATGCAATAAAGTGTACTTCTTCTTCTATAATATTGGTACAGACTGTACTGTTGCATTATGACCTTGACAAGTACAAGTATATGTTGATATCCAACTGGTCAACACATTTCATTATTGCAATGGTGACCGCCGTGCTTATAGATAGAGATAGAGTACACTTTATTATACCAAAAGAAACAATACATGTCTTACAAATAAGCAAATACAGGTACAATCCGCGGTCTTATTGCTTTGTAGCAATCTCTTCCAGACAACCGTTGGGTGGACAAGGAAAACAGTAAGTTAGAAAAGGCAGTAGCTGTAAGTGTACAGTCGAATATTCAACGTTATGTACTTATATACAATTTACATAAACATACTTATATTTTAAATACTAATAATACTATACTATAATAATATACTATACATACAAAATGCTTGTTACCAAGGAGATAGTATCCAACTCAAACACCGTCTATATCATAGATAGTATTGTTAAAACAGGGTGCTTACATAAATAAAATAAAAATGTATGCGTTAAAATTTTTCTCTACTTCACTTTAGTGTCTATGACACTACACTATAATATGAAAGCTATCCATCGCGGAATAGTGTGAGAGATTTATGATGGGTCGCAACTCGTGGCACTTTGTATCGGCGCGGAAATAAAATGCCATGCGTCGATATTGAGATATGTTTCCACTTTATAGCACGCGTTTGATCTCGGGAAATGACTTTTCTATATATTGTGTCCCATATTTGATATTTGGGTAAACAACTACTACGTATGTACGCGCAATTCGTGGAAGGTTGTTAACTTCCACATATGGCTTTCATATTATGTGTTCCGATTGACGTCCGAAGTCCATTATGAGAGAGTACATCGTCTGATTTCCGGTGCAGGTCGCTAAATTTGACTACTTCCGTTTTCTAAACTGTGCCTACAGCGCCCCCTATGCTCCGTCCTGGAACTAAACTGACAAGCAAAGACAACCCGCCATATTGTGTCATTGTTGCGTCGTTTTTCCACGCGTGCAGTCGTTAAAAAGTTTAATTTATTTTTATAGTGTTAAATGTTAAAATACAACTTCGAGATTAAAAGTAGAAGTTAATTTCAAACAAGCATTGTTTGTCTTCCATTTCTTGAAACCTCAAACTTTCAAATGAGTGACGAGGTTATCGCGCCTAATCAAAATAAAACTAAGTGTGGATAGTGGTTCGAGTTCGTCGGATATTTCATCGGAGAATAAAGACGACGAACCAAGGAAACGCCGAAACCGGGACTAGTCGCGAGATCTGGATGAAAGGTTTGACTTATTGTCACAACAATTGGTGAGTCATGTGAATAATGTTTTAACCTCGATTCATGCTATTAATGGTTTTGCACCGGCAGCACCGCCCTTACACTAACAATTTACAATAATAATGTGTCTAATCTAGCTTCAACTTCCATTCAAAATTCGACAACAAAGGTAGTTTTGTTGATTTAAGTATTTCGGTAAAAGACCTTACCGAAAACAATTCAGACACGTGTAGTCAAAATTAAAGATATGCAAAGATTTGAGCATCGACGTGTTGAAGACTCTTTTAGTCTATTACGTTGGTTCCAGGTGGAACGTAGATTTGCTGCGTTTTCTAATGCCTTTTTAGCACAGAACGAATTCGTTAATACTGCCTTACAGAGTCTTGTTGATTGGTCAAATTCTTCAGACGTTCAGCTTAACGCTTCCTCTGTTTATGAAAACATGAAACAGCTATTTGGTAATGATTCTGGTTATAAGACAGTTTGTCACGATATTCTTCAGATAATTTGCCGTAAGCGGGCCGAGGTGTAGGAATTACGCCGTAGGGATCACTTAAACAATTTAAAGGATAGATAAACTTAAAAAGCAGGCACTATCTATCTACCCGTATTCGGCCCATATTCACGGTGCCCTCAATTTCTACTGTCAATGCAAAGCCATATGCCTGCTGGCGTGGTTGGCAAATGCTTGCTTTTCACGTCGGAGGTCGTGGGATCGATTCCCACCCAGGACAGATAATTGTGTGCATGAACATGTCTGTTTGTCCTGAGTCTGGGTGCAATGATCCATATATGTATGTATTTTCAAAAAGAAAAGATGGCCATAACTTTTCTGACCAGCTTAGGTTGGTGGATAATTACGACAAAATCGGTTATGACACCGACGAGATTAATAAACCTTCAAGGAATCGTATGGGACACCAAATCCAACACCAAGTCCCTGCCCTTGGCCAAAAAAGATAATCTGTCGGAATTTGCTAGTGCGACTTGCAGCCGGCAGTTGGAACCTAAAGCAGGCGCAACGCCTCTTAGGACATCTCAACTTTGCGACTTTCATCACCCACCGGGGAAAGTTGCATTGCCGAGTCCTGCAGTACCACAGCAACAAGCTCAGGAGGTATGCCCACTTACAAAAACAGTATCCGGACGCGGTACGTACAGAGCTGGTACAGTGGTGGGGACACCTCAACTTTGCGACTTTCGTCACCCACCGGGGAAGGTTGCATTGTCGAATCCTGCAGTACCACAGCAACAAGCTCAGGAGGTATTCCCACTTACAAAAGCAATATCCGGACGCGGTACGTACAGAGCTGGTACAGTGGTGGTTAGAGAACATCAGTCAGAGGACACCAGTTCATCCTCAGAGAATGGCCACGAACCACGTCTTTACCGACGCGTCGGACATTCAATGAGGAGCCCTTGTCAACAACGAAATGGTGAAAGGGTCATTGGAACACCACCAGAGAAAATGGCACTGCAATTTGAAGGAGATGTATGCAGTGATAGCCGCCATATCCTCCAGAGCAACGTTGTCCTAAGACTCGACGGTAATTCTTCAGAACACAGAACAGTAGTTTCTTATATAAGGAACGAGGGAGGAACCCGGTCACGACAACTGCTGGTTCTGACTCAAAAACTGCTGGATCTGGTAGACCACTTCAATGTTGTACTTTTCCCCCACTATTTACCGGGACTGTTCAACACCGAAGCCAGCACCTCTCGCGCAATCGCGCCGGCTCAGAGTGGTATCTCACTGTAGAAGCAACCACAAAGCTGTTCTACCTGTGAGGAACACCAGACAGACTTGTTCGCGTCTCGGACCGCTCACGTGGTAACAAACTATGTTACTCTAGACTTGCTCGAGTCGAACGCGTGCTGTCACGACGCGTTCATCAGATCTTGGCACTATCGACTGGCATGGTTGTTTCCGCCGCCCAGTCTGATACCCAGAGTGCTGGGCCACCTCAACTCGGCCTCAGGTTGGTACATAATAGTGGCACTCAAGTGGAAGAAGCCCTTTTTGACCTAAAAACACGAGCTCTAAAACGACCCGTGAAAATCCGACATCTGAGCACCAGCCTGGTGGACACAATGACAATGTCACCGCCAGTTGAAGTGAGCAATCTAAACCTGGAAGCTTGGCTCATTTCGGGTGGGACGCGTTGACGGATACATGAACATCGCAGGAGAAAATCTTATTATTATCGTGCTGGAGAGGGTCTACTATAAAGACATACGCCCCTATTTGGAATAAGAAGCTAAGGTTTTGTCAGGAAAATAGTATAAATTGTCGTGTACCTGAACCGGCAAATGTGGCTAGATATCTCGGTTATCTGTATTTATCTCATGGTCTCTCCTACCGAACCATTTTAGTTCATACATCGGCTATAGCATCTATTTGCGAAACTTTAACGAATATACAAATAGCATCAAGCCCAATAGTGAATCATATTCTCAAAGCTATTTCCTTGGCAAAGCCGGCTTCTCCTAAATTACCCATATGGGATGCAAGAATTTTGGTTTCTTATTTAAATAATTACAATATAGATTTCAATAGTCTATATCAAGTACCTAGGCACACTGCAGCCATTTTGCTGTTATCTTCGGGTCGCAGAGTACATGACCTTACTCGCTTACATGTTGACGGTGACCATTTTATTGATGATGTTGGTTCTATTACCATGCATCCCATATTTGAGTCGAAAACTGATTCATCTTTTATCAACAATCAAGTTGGACATTTGTAGCTGCTCTTGACCCACACATCGATGCAATATACTGGTTACGCCCTCTTATTAATATGACACAATATCAGAGGAAATATTAGTAATCTTTTCTTAGCAACTAAAGACCCTACTAAACCAGCGATGATCGGTGGTTGAATAAAACTTCTTGCAGAGTCTGGTATTCAAGCCTCAGCTGGAAGTTGCGGAGCGGCAGTGTCATCTTTAAATTGGGTAGAAAATTACCACAATAATGATATTCTAGGTAAAGGTAACTGACAACATGAGCATAATTTTAGAAAATTCTATCAATAACATATTATTAATACATTAAATACAGATATAACTTCTGAGAAATCTCAGTCCGAGTAATTTCATACTAAATCTTAATATTTCATAGGAAGATATTTGATTTATGTCAATTTGGATTATGTGGTTAATGCCTTGCTTCAATTAAATATAATGAATCACATTGTTGCGTTTTTAAATAAATATTATTTTATGACAAATAATATTTATTTAAAGCCAGGAGATAACAAACAGTCTCTCATAATGGACTTCGGACGTCAATCGGAACACATAATATAAAAATTTTACCCTCCAATAATATTTGTATTATGTTTCCTAAGACGTCCGAAGTCCAGATAATGTCTTCCTGGGGCTACATCCATCATTATGAGCCGAACAATGACACAATATGGCAGGTTGTCTTTGCTTGTCAGTTTAGTTCCAGGACGGAGCATAGGGGGCGCTGTAGGCACAGTTTAGAAAACGGAAGTAGTCAATATTAGCGACCTGCACCGGAAATCAGACGATGTACTCTCTCATAATGGACTTCGGACGTCTTAGGAAACATAATACAAATTTTATTGGAAGGTAAAATTTTTATAATATTCTTGTTAATTAAAAGTAAAATTTGTCAAAACTTTCACGAAACATGCTTGGCACTAGTTAGTTTACTGGATACAAAAAATAAATAACTAATACGATTACTTTTTATGAAAAAAATGTTAATTTAATATAAATTTAAGGTATACATATTTTTACGTCTTAGATGTATTTAAATATTTTGAATTATATATGTGTTTAAATCTAGCCAGTTATTACAGACTAATATATTTTTTGTTATAATAATAATAACCTGGGACATTATTTACATACGGCCACCTGATCTCAAACTAAGCAGAACTTGTACTAGGGAACTAAAAAGAAAAACTGATATATATATACACTCACTACTAAAAACATAATTATATAGATTATATCAATATACTTGGTAAAAATAAGGTTTAATAGTGATTTGAATAGATCCCTCACTAGGTCGTCACACCGACGATATAGGAAGCGACGGTCGGAAGCCGCTGGATCGCAAACCTGGCCTTTGGTGTGAAGATCCTTGTACAGTAGTGGACATGATGTAAGATTGATGATATAATAAAAGCAATGTTTCATTTTAATGAGTATACTTACAGTTATGTATAGTATTTAACATCAGTCGACAAAACTAGACCCGTTTCCTAAAACAATGATTTTATAAACACACATAGCAAAACTGAAATCAATGAATTACCGATAAATAATTCCGTAGCAGAAGCTAGAAAAACAAACCTTACATCTACGCTATTATTTTACGTTTTGCTTCTTTTTGGATACCATAGTAACGATATCAAATAACGTCTACTTTCGACAAACTTGAGCATAAAAACAGAATAATAATATGAGGTCAGTGAGGCATCCATAGTACTTCCCATATTTCACATCCTAACAACACGTTGATAACATCAATTCAGTGGAGACAGTTCCTCGTCTTATGTTGCTATAGATAAGGGCTTTATTCATGTGAAAGCATTGCTTTTCATGTGCTTTCGAGTCGACGGTACATTGAAATCAATAAAAATATGTTCGAAGGGGGCAATAACAGATTTTCAAAGGGTTTATACTTCATCAATCATCATTTATTCAAGGTTATTGTATGTTCGGGATTCGCAGTTGTAAGCTTGAAAATTCGTAGTAAAAAGATTTTTTCAGTCGTTTTATTCATCTTTAAAACATGACATGTTATCGTCAGGATAAATTAGCTCTTTATTTTTTTCTTACTGTTTTCTTATTCTTTCTTACCTGTATTACTCTAGCGATAACCACCTGACTTCTAAATGCAATAACAACTAGTAACCAAGGTGGTTAAACCGGGTTTCCTATTCTATTTAGCCACAGACTATATGTCACTATTGTTATAGTTGTTCTGCAACAACTGATATCGATAGCCTAATGTGCTCTCCGAGACACGGGATCCAGTGGCTCAACGAACCAGAAGGCGAAACCAAATTTCTATTTTTACAATAACACTGTTTGGCGCAATCTTGTAGCAGACAGTTTTATTTATTTAACATTTATAGTTCCTGCTCTCAGCCGGCCGCCAGGGTATGCAAGCAGGAAGAAAGAACCCAACCTTAATTTTTTTCTGTGTTTCATTTTGCTACCTTTAAGCCTGTTGGCCTAATGGTTAGTGGACCCGACTGCTAAGCCAGGGGTCGTGGCTTCGATCCCAGGATAAATCTTTGTGTGATGAACACGATTATATGTTCTATCCAGGTGTGATTTATCTATAACATGTATATATTAAGAAATATATAAATATGTTTATAAAGCATACGGTTGCCATACTACAGGTTCTGCCTAGTTTGAGATCAGATAGCAGTGTTATTGTCCCAAAATACCTATTTAATCTGCTTTATACCCTAAATTGGGTTAAGATAATACTACAGACAAGACAGACGGACAGAGCAACCAGGTAACTAAAAACAAAAGATTGGGATATTAAGAACTCAGTCTTTTGTTTTGTAGTTACCTGGTTGCACAATAGTACTGGTACATACATTCTGTTCATCGACTTTTGGAGCTGACTGTACATAGGCTGGTAGTTATCCCAAGAAATTATTATTATTATATTAACCACCTTGTCTTGATTCAACATGTCTGGTCCGCCCTAAGGTAGTCTAGAAGAGATTGTGACTTCTTGTGTAAATCTGCACTCGTATGCCTTATGCGATGGATTTTAGTCCCGGTTGTAAATTTTAAGCCATGTCAGAAGCCTACAGGACGGCTTAAATAACTCTGACACTATGGTGACTACTGCACATATCATGAAGTAAAAGAAAAATGTGCCATAAAGAGTATTTATTTTCTCATATTGTGTCCAATTTATGAACACATTGCGTTGAAGCAAAAGGGTCATAACTTTTTTATTTTATACCTTAGGTATTTGAGAAGTACGACACATTTGACCTTCACCTTACACTCCCGTCCACGCTCCCTCTTCACCCATTACAGCTCGGCAGGGGGTGTCCTTAGCCATTTGTTACTTTAATTTATTAGCGCTCGTGCCCCGCATGCAGTTTAAGACAAATGGTTTCCACAAATACTGTATATCACTGACATCTATTTTATGCTCAATGACAGTAGCACAAAAGACGGAGTTGAAACAAACAATAGACGATGAAAATATGATTCATAAGAGGCTGAAACCACTCGATTAAATTGTTTCGTCTCAATTCGAATACCTTAGCAGAACGGGTCAAATTGTAGTGAAGAGAAAACATCTATTCTCTGGTTACTACTACAAGTAACTATTAATTACTTCCAATGTGTTTTAAAGTCCTAAAACAGGTTAAAGAAACCTATTTCGTCTTAAGTTGTAAGTTCCACATAATCAGAGGGCTGGCCAACACTTAGGTCAAAGACTTATTGCCATTCAACGTGGCAATGCTACCAGCCTTCTGGGTAAGTTCCCGGTTCAAAGCGATGTCGACGAATTTTTTGATGCATAAGCTCATAGGACTTTTTATTTATGTTTGTATTTAATTTATTTTTCTTTAGAAGATAAGTTAGGTTATTAATATAATAATTATAAATCCATTGAAGAATAAATAATAGTCTATTATAAACAAAAAAAATGTAAGACGAAATATGTAGGTTTCCTTGACCGTAAAATACTCTACATATTAAGTTAGGTACTATTTAAATTTAGTGATAATTCCTTACAACTTTTATTTTATCATTTTAATAAATAAAATAAAAAAGGTTTTTATTCACGTAGACTTTAAAAAAGCGGTTGTAAATAGTCAGAACATATTCGTAGTAATATATAATTAATTTATAATTATTTCTAGGTACATATAGATATTTAGGTACACGGATTGTAGGAAATAATTTACACTTACTTTTTATACATATATCCCTTACCTGGAGTGTGACCGGCGGCTAAGGATGATGGATAATTCAAAGAATTGCCTGAGTTTCCGAACACTGATTAGGTACACTAAAAACAGAGCTTTGTATAGAATATTAATTTGCGGGAGAAATTATCGGTTTTCTGGTAAAAATGATATAAAAATCCGCAGGTATAATATTAAAGTAAACATTACAGCATGTTCATTTAATCAAAGAACTCCGATTAAATAATTACAACTCTTGTAGATTTTAGGAAATCTCATTTTTACTCGGATCTGTGTAAAAAGCTGAGTGAAACAGCGAACGGCTAAAATCTTTTTCGCTTTACGAAGCTTGGTTATATACCTGACCAGTCTAATCCTATGACATTTCAATAGATTTTAAGCCATAGAGTCCTAAAGAGAAGCGTCAGTCAGTGAGAAATCCCGGCCAATTGGTGTCGCGCAAATCGAACAGCCTTTATGAATGGGAAAGCGGATCGATTGCATATACATTGTATATACCTATGACCAGACCACGTCGCTGCGTAGGCTAACCGTTAGGAAATTCACAAATTCAAATTCCTATACATCTTGTACATATCAATCACAGTCAGATTTTGTCTTTCTTTAGCATTTTATGTTAATTTGTTTTAGATTTTTTTTCATTCATTTCTTAATTATTATTAAAGCTGACCAGATATAAAACTGGGTTCTAACGATCCTTCAAATATTATTTTGCAAAAAACATTAAAGTTTTCTTATACTAAGTGTTCTGTTATTTCTTCGTATACGTATTAAATACGTTACGCCAAGTCAGAACAGCTAATGGAACCCACATTAGCTGTTGACATTTGTCGTAAACTATTTAACACGTATACGTTAGTGCCTGGCTTGGGAATGGAATTACCTAACTTTATATGTATTCATTGTAGTTTCCGCTAGGGGCGGTGCTAGTTAATGTACTGTAAAAACTGCAAGTATCATCGGGGAAGTAAACTACATGAACTTATGGCAGACCTGCAGTATGGAATAGTGTTAAAAGAGAACATAAAATGTATGTTTCGTGAGTGGACTTACGAGTACGTACCCCTATTTATACAGCACCATATTTTATCACTAACTAGCTACTATTACACGACTACCGTTTTTCAATAGTTTTTACAAGTAATGGGTTCTCCAATAAATTGCTTAAACTTTACCATTGCACCAAAATGTATAATCAGAATTTGTACAACATGGCTATTTGTATATAACGGCAAATAGCTTGAAAACCTAGATTTATTCTCGTTTAAGTGTTTATTATTAGAACTGGGATTAAAAAGAAATTCAATATCTTTACGGGTTCTCCTATAAGTATTTAAATGACAAAAGGTCTGTATAAATTAGCTATTATTGATCGTGTACGATCAACGGCAAAGGTAAATGATCAAAATCGGAGATTCAATACTAATGATCATAATTATATTGTTATATACTGGGTGGCATTATCATTAGCATTTGGGTACACTTGCCAATCACTAACTTTAGAAACACTTCACCGCTACACTATTATGACGCAATTTACGATCATTAGTATTGAATGCCTGGTTTAGGTCATCTCCTTTTGCCGTTGCCTGTACAATCGAAGCATGCGCCATATTCTCGAGGTTAATGAATAACACATATAGGTGTTTAAACTTTGTTTTACATGACAATGGTAAAAGTTTCACATCTAGAAATGTATTATTATATAAATGCATTATGTTATGTATTAAAATACACTTCATTCTCCCTATGCAATTTCTTACTAGAACAGAAATGACAGCAGTACGCCAAACGCAGAACAGAATGGGTGATTGTTAATCTCGCTCTTAGCACAATAGTTAGTGATACGCCTCACTTAGTCTGCGAGTTAGCTTCTGGTGAGAACTTGGCTCGTATTTTCGTTGCGGTACATGACAAATGCACAATAGAGCTGCAAGTTTACGGGCTAACTAAAACAAGTCCCGTACTGACCAGTGCACTGCGCCGCTATGTAATATAGGAAGCGTTAAGATGATATACTATCTGAATTAACAATGTCCATTAAATTTGGAAGTAAAAGAACTCACTTCGTAATCCAGTTAAATTAAAAATATAGTAGTTGTATTTTCATGTAAAACATTCCTTATATATTAGGTAGGTATATTCTTCCTAGTTGTATACAGGAATAACCTAGAAGACTACTTACGCATAGTGATTCATTAAAAAATTAAAATATTCCGTTGATCCAAAGATTTATTTCTAATGATTGAAGTCATTTAAAAATAAATCTTTGCACTAATGCAATATTCATTTTTTTTACGAATAACGTCACAAATCGACGGTTATGTTTTTGTATTAAGAAGCAATTATGATAATTACTTTGTAGCCAAATGGCAAAAAACGGAACCCTTATAGATTCGTCATGTCTGCCTGTCTGTCTGTCCGTCCGTATGTCACAGCCACTTTTTTCCGAAACTATAAGAGCTGTACTGCTGAAACTTGGTAAGTAGGTGTATTCTGTGAACTGCATTAAGATTGTTACACAAAAATAGAAAAAGAACAATAATTTTGGGGGGTCGCCATACATAGAACTGAAACTCAAAAATTTTATTTTAATCGCACCCATACATGTGGGATGTCTATGGATAGGTCTTCAAAAATCATATTGAGGTTTCTAATATCATTTTTGTCTTAACTGAATAGTTTGCGCCAGAGACACTTCCAAAGTGGTAAAATGAGTGTCCCCCCCCCCCCCCTGTAACTTCTAAAATAAGAGAATAATAAAACTAACAAAAATATATGATGTACATTACCATAGAAACTAACAACGAAAATTGGTTTGAACGAGATCTAGCAAGTAGTTAATGCTGCTACGGAACCCTTCATGTGCGAGCCCGACTCGCACTTGGCCGGTTTTTTTAGTTACTTAGGACGCCTTTTAATCTAGCCCCATACACATTTTGGTTAAATCGGTTGTTATATCAAAACATTGAAATAGTTCTACGAATTAGTATATGTACCTAGTAATTATTTATAGCAATATTTTATTTTTTGCTTAATGAGCATACGCGTATCCCTTTCCTAGCGACAAATGTTTGCGAGATGTAATTATGTAGGTGCTAAAAGAGTAGATAAATGAAATATGTACATCGCTGCATATGCTGCTGTAAAATAAGGAAACCACTAACACATCTTTTCTAATTTTTATAAATTATTATAAGTAACGAAAAATTGCCAGTTATCTGCTAACATTTATTCAATGCGTTTTTATTTTCAAATGAGCCTTTTCTAAACTATAATCATGTATTAATGTGAATATTTCTCATATTCCTAGAAAGAAAATTATTATAGGTATTTTGTGTTTTCTGGTTACAAATGTATTAATAATAACGAGAGTACTTTAGACCACACTTACTAGTTACTTACGTACTTCATTAAAATTAAACCCAACCTTTTAAAAAAATGCATGCTGTTGGTTTTAAGGCTTACAAATTTTACATTATGGTTTTTTTTGCTTTGACAGTTGCATTCGTGAACAAAGATATTAAATATATCGTAAATAAATTAGGAAGCTGTCAAGCGGTTTACTCTGTGTGTAGGTATTTAAATTAGAAAAGTCTGCAATTAAACCGAGTGCATTATTAATAGCTGAAACATAGATTCTTATTTGAAATTGTTTTAAGTGAATTTTGTGTATGTTATTTACAGTTTACAATAGTTTTATTAAAATATGAAATGCAAGCTGTGCCCAGCGGTTAGGTTTGATGGGCGTATCCAGCGGCTTCCCGCGACCCTTGCAAGATCGTCGGCCCCCTAGTAAGCCATACTCAAGGTGAATAAAACATGCAACTTTTTTAATTTGCCCTTAGATGTCACCATAATCAAAAAGCTTTCAAATCAACTTTACAACAGAACTAGGCGCTCAGAAGTGCTACTTGTATAAATGAGATTAAACCGTATAAATAATTGTTTGTTCAAATTATTTTGAAATAATGTAATTTTCTTCGCTAGTTTGAATAGTAAAAGAGCGCATCGATGCAGCGCTGCAGCGCTCGAGTGGTGTCGGAGGAACGGGGGAGCGCTGCGAGCGCTCAGCAAGCACTCATCCTGACGAGATAGACCGGTTTCAAGCGCTTTGTACATTGTCCAAGTACTTAATGCTATAAGCACGGAATCATGATAATATTATTAAGTTATTAAACACAAAAGGCATGGTGAGAGATTTTTCTATGTTGAGTTCAGCAAAGAAGCCTACGGTCAATAAGTATGAGCGGTTACCTACATATGAACGCACATAATATTGGGGGCATCATGCGTTGTGTTGTGGCTATATCGCGTTCGTCCCTATGAGTCCGTCGTTATAATCACAAGGTCCGCCATGTTATATGAATTCTTACCTACAATCACCACTACCAACCTACAAGATGTAGTAAAATATATCTAAAACTATACATTTCAATAATTAAACCTATAGGTATTCTCTTTAGAAATAACTTCAATTAGCTTGATAAGTAAGTAATTTTTTGTTAATAGACAACGCCCGCAATAGTTTCTCTAATCCCTGTTTCGCGGGGTACTTTACAAACATATAATAGACGGACACAAATTACATCCAGATTCAGGAAAACTATTTATGGGTCACACAAATAGTTGACCGGCGCCAATAGTCTCATAAATTAAATCTTATTGCTAAATGTTTTCATTCAAGCCACATATCTAAATATTTATTATTTACCTAGATATAATTATTAATAAGGACTTACCTATATTATCAACTATAAAAATCAGGTTATTTGCAAACGCTTTTTTTAAAGTCTACGTTATTATTTAGATCTTAGAGACATTACATGAAGCTATTTACTATCAACCACGTTAGCGTAAACGGTCGTCGTAGACGTGGAAACTGCTACATTACATATTACTCGCCCAATATCAACCGTGTAAGGTCTGTACATCATTACAAATTTAGCGTATGGCTGATAACTGTAAAAACTCTTAGAAAAACTGAAACAATAAGCTAGTTCCCCAACCACACACAGAGTTTTTGACTTTGATGATATAAGAAATGTCGCAGGGTCTTTTTATGTCCTATTAGACATAAAACGTATGTAAATTGGATTTCAAGTATTATATTCCCTTGCGGGGTATATTAATAGTACACCATTCATAGGGCAGGTCCTTGCCTAATTTTTGTAGCTAGCAGAAACTGGTTAAACTAAGCATCGAGACTAATAGAAATGGTAAAATTACAATTAAGTAGTAGTAAGTAAGTTAAAATCCTGTCCTATATAGATTTCATTCATCGTTTGATTAATCAGTCTTAATTGGTTTATATAATATGTTCTTTCAGCGGTGGTTCCCTGAGCCTTGGTCCGAATCCGATAGGCCATTTGTCACTTAAAGAAACAAACTATATAGGTACAGCCTACGGCACGTGACGGTGTCTCCGAATTTAAAATATAGTATTGAATTTAAAATAACTAATTTTGTAATAATACAGTCCGCACCGAAGGGCTTGGCTATTATTTTTTTTTATTATTCGAATTTAATATTGTATGCTTGACGGGTACAAGCATATGTTAATACTCGAGTGCTCGATAAATCTTATTGTTTTAATATATCCCTTGTACAGACGCCAGCACATCAACCTACCTCAATCTGTCAAATTTCCCCAATTGAAAGTGAACTTTATGCTTATGTGATAAATCTATAAAAGAAATTTGACAAACTGGGGCAGCTGGATGTGCTGACGTCTGTGCAAATATAATTACAAAAGATCACCCTAAATAAACGCACGTAGCTATTATTATGAGAGATTCAATAAACAGTTCCATAGTATATATGTATATCGAGTTGGACACGCAACCAACGCATTAGGTACCTCTCTAAGAGCTCTCTTAGAAAAAATGCTGATTACCTATTATCCTTTCTAACATCTGATATGTTCACAAAATAACGCTTTTCTTAGCTTAATAAATATTCTTGGGTCTCACATATTTTCAGTTTCGGTTGTTTTAGAAATTATTAGTAAATGGCAAGCTTTTTCTTAGTAAAATAGCCAGTTAGTATTTGCTTAACAAGGTTTTAAGTTGTAAATTCGTAAGATATGTTCAATGATATAATTTTCAGAAACGCCTGTTTATATCTAGAAATATGGCGCTATGCGAATTCTATCTCTCTCTCTCTAATCTAGTAGTTTCCAGCGTCCCGCACAAGATCATCGGTCCGTCTCGTAGGGGGCCTGCCCCCGCTGCGTCTTCCGGTTCGTGGTTGCCACTCGAGAACCTCTCTGCCCCAACGGCCGTCGGATCTACGAGCTATGTGCCCCGCCCACTGCCACTTCAGTTTTGCAATTCTTCGGACTACTTTGGTTCGCCTGCGGATTTCGACATTTCTGATTCGATCCCGCAGGGAAACTCCAAGCATAGCCCTCTCCATTGTTCTTTGGGTGACCTTGAGCCTTCTAATAAGGCCCATATAATATATAGTATAATATATCTAAAACTAAAAACTTTCGATGATTAAAGTAATTAAAATTTCAAATCACACCCAAACTCAGGACAAACAGACATGTTAATTCACACACATACCTGTCCTGGGTGGGAATCGAACCCACAATCTGCGGCGTGAAATGCATGTATGCATATACCAACGATGCCATCCGGCCGTCAATTCATCGTCGTAGTGTATTATATTTATTTACAACTCAGAGTCCAATAACATTATTAGACTTATCATCTTAAATCTCAAATTAAATATTTTGTATCCCAAAGTATCGAAGTTTAAAGCTGCTCAAACTACTAATATTTGTTACAACAAAATATTTATATTTATTTCCCGTTAATTTAAATTAAAGGCAGAATCTTGACGAATACAATGGAATGCTTAAGTTTTCAGATTTTCGTTGAGAAAGTAGAATTTACTAAGTTAATGTTGCTTTTGTAAATTAGTCTGGGAATTTATTTGTTTAAACACTCAATGTAAGGGAGTGACCGCTGTTTAATAACCGCTTATTTCAGTTTCTAAGGATAACTGTTGGCGATAGTGGACGTGATCATAGCCACACAAACGTGCACATTATAACAACTTAACTCGAGGCAAATATGAATGTCACTAAAACAGAGTGCACGAGTGATATCCTCTCACTTTCCGAGTTTCTTAGAGCAGTTATTTCTCGGATCTTGATCAAGTTCAGTACATACATAACTACGCTTAAAAGTAATGCAATAATACTTTAAAACTCAAACTATTTTCAAATCAACTTCTATATGTAAAATATTTTAATTCCAATTTTGAAGATTTTTTAGTCATGATAATTATCAGCACAAACATGTCAGTTTAGCTTTCAGGGTCAACAAACTATCAGATTAACTGTGTGTTTTAGTTTTTAACTGACTTCAAAAGGAGGAGGTTCTCAAGATGATCGGTATTTTCTTTTTAATGTATGTACACCGAATACTCTTGAGATTTATGATCCGATTTACGTGATTCTTTTATATATATTTTAATTCCTTACTTATCATAAATAAGTTGAAATTTGAATGTAGACTTTTAAATAGTACGTTGTTATGTTGTAATTCGTAAGTAATTAAGTCACGTAGAAAAATTTTAATCAGGATAGATATTATGAATGATGATTAATTAATTAACTATCTGTACTAGATTCTCCATTCGCAAGATATTAACGATTTTGACGGGCCTGTTGGCGTGGTTGGCAAATGCTTGCTTTCACGCCGGAGGTCGTGGGTTCGATTCCCACACAGGACAGATATTTGAATGCTTTGTCTGTTTGTCCCGAGTCTGGGTGTAATTATCTATACAACGTGTAACAGAAAGAGTGAACCTAACTTAAGGGGCATATACGGTCTCCTTAAGCCTACCTATACACAAAATCTCATACCGAAATACCATCATTTTAATCTTGATCGTAAAAAAATATACCATTCAATATATCAACAAGTATTTTTATCGATATAACGAACATCCGTACTAACACAGCACAGCTGATTCTGACGCTTGACTATTACGCTAGAAATTGTTTGACATACCTCTGTGTTTCTATGCACGCCTGGTAGTTTGATTCCTATTGCACTCACTACACATATTTTGTTTTATTTTCGAGTTATGTTTTTATTTATAGCACTGCTGGATAGCTATTGGATACTTTACATCGTATAAGTACGTGATACACAAACACATTACGAGAATCTTTTTATAGTTTAACTTCTAGTTGAAGTTGTTTTCAGTACTGATGGAAGAATATCATTATTTCACGTTCACTAAAATCTGCACCGACACCGAAAGCTTAACTCTAAAGGTCCAACCACACCAAACGGCCCGCATCGGCCAGTATCGCACCGTACGGACGCGGTCGGATGCCGCCGCATCCGACCGGATGCGGTCGGATACTGTCGAATGCGACGGCATCCGACCGCGTCCGGCCGGACGTCGCGTCGTCGCATACCTTCGCTTCTTTTTTAGTTTCATAGTTTTAAGCCCCAGCGCAACCGGCGGAATCCGAACGCAGGCGGACGACTCCGAGCGCATTCGGCGGTATTCGAACGTATGCGCCGGTATCGGAACGCATGCGGACGGAGCCGATCGTGTGTCGCGGCGTGTCACCGGCTGTGTTTACCCTTGACTTGGTAATATAAACTTTAAACACTGTATACAAGATTTAACTTCGTTTAAAGATTGTAAAATTCGTTTCGATGCGGGCCGATGCGGGCCGTTTGGTGTGGTTGGACGTTTAGAGTTCCTTGCGACAAAATCAGGACGGAATTCGAAATGTCCCCTAATGTTCATATAAGCCTAGTACATTATTCATATTTTTTCGTAATTTATCAGTAGTCGTACCGCGTGTGTTTATCTGGTTAGTTTGTATTGTTTGTATTAAAAATTAAGTACCTATTCGTTTCCGGCCAGATTAAATTCACATACTGAAAGAAAAATTTAATATTCTTACTATTTATATTTAACACACAAAAAATATCTGCAGTTACATAAGTCAATTAAATTATTTATTTCTCCTAGATCCAACATCTTGCGGAATATCAATTTAAATTAAATTAAGTGATTTTTCCTTGTTATCAAATTTGTATGAATGATTAAAATGTCGTTACAGGGACCTTTAAAAATTAGAGCAAAAATTCAGTTAAACATTTGATTGAATCTTAAAATAAACACGTGTAATGAATTATGTGACTGTACAGAACCATACTTTTTATTTACAGTCTAAGTAGTAGGTACCCAAAGAGTTCGCGGTAAGGTTCATTACCCTTGTGGCTGAGTTTTTAGTGTTGTTCATAATGTCGGTAATCTTACTTGTTGATTTAGGTTGTCGATAGAAAAATAAATTACTAGTTGAATAAAAAATGATTATTTCTGTTTGAAGTTTCGTCCATAGGTAGCCGTCCTGATACCCTATAACCGCCTTAAGTTACGTTCACACTTTCTGTTACACGTTGTATAAGTATGTATTTACAAAAGTAAAGTATTATATGTAGTATACAGTTATCGGGGATTACATGGCCGTGTAAATAATGACACAGGATATTAAGTAATGGAATCAGGCGTTACTTGTCTCCTTCGAGCACTCGACGAGTTAGCAGCCCTTGAGAATGGTCCGTGGAGGACCGAAACACGTGTTGGGTATCGTACTGGCGCATGTAATTTGCCTTTTTATATTGTCCTTCTTGCATGTGCACATTTTTGCGGGCGGGAGGGCGGTGCAAATTGCATCCCAGCATGATTAAACTGACAATTAGCGGAATTAACACTAAATATTGATTTTGTATTTTGACACAGGATATTATTATTATAAATTAATTAAATTTATAAGTAACATATCTTTGTATAATAACTCGTCTCATACAGCATGCCTCTGTAGTATGGGTTGTTTTTAAAACGTTTTATTAATAAATCACGGAAACGTGATGCAACCAAACTGTTTTTGTGTAAATTGATGACCGGTGATGAGAAGTTGGTGATGATTTATGTATGCCCCTTGAGTAAACAGTTGACCGTATCAACTGGATCACCTGTAATAATAATTTTGAATTTTAAACAGATCAATTTAGCCAAGATGTAGTAAAATATATCTAAAACTAAATTTCCATAGTTAAATCTATAAACAATCACTTTGCTAATAATTGAAAGAAGGAAGCTAAGTAACTAAATCATTATTTACATAAATCAAATGTTATTTCTAAACGTTTTTTATAAGACGCTAATCGAAATATCTGTTTGTACTAAGAAATGATTATGTTTACTTAACTATTAATAGCGTTTATTAAAGTCTACGTGAATGAAAACCTTTTTCATTTAATTGATTTTTTATATTATATTCGTAGTAAAATCCATCATAAGTCGATCTGTTGCGCACACTACGCCTATATACCATATCCACTGAAACGTGTCCGCGTAAATTGCTTTGCTGCTACGAGGCAGAGCGCCGATAACGTAGACAACTAGAATTACACCCAAGTCACAAATGTTTAAACTTTAATAATTGTGTCTGTTAAACGTATTTGTGTTGACATTCGGAATTCACACATGATCCTTGACAATAACTTAATTTAAGTTAGCTAAATATCGTTACTTTTATAAAATAAATCTTATTGTAAATTATTTCCTACAATCCGTGTACCTAAATATCTATATGTACCAAGAAATAATTATAAAATAATCTATAATATAAAAATCAATGCCACTTTTCGTTGTAATGTTATAACTCAACAACGCCTTTACCGATTTGGCTAATTTTGGTCTTGAATTATTCGTGGAAGTCCAGGGAAGGTTTGTACGGAGAGAAAATAAAAACAAAGTCTTAAAAAAGTGTAAAATCAACATCTTTTAGCAATTTAAAATATTTTTTTGTTTGAATAAATGAACTTAATCATTTTTTTATTACTATGCCTTATACGTAGCGAAGCACGTACCGGGCCGCTAGTTAATTATATATTACTACGAACATGTTCTGACTATTTATAAGCGCTTTTTTAAAGTCTACGTGAATAAAACCTTTTTTATTTATTTTATTTTATTAATCTCATTTATATATCTCATAATAATATTGATTAAGAATAGTTTTTGGCAACCACTTACACAAATTTCCAAAAACTATGATACGTTTTAGTTGTGATAAGTTTCTTTGCCCTCGTAATTTGTTCGGAACGCGTTGTGCTTAATATATAAAAATGGTTCCGAGAAGGAAATTATTTGGAGTGATTTAAATATTATTGATTAGACTCAAGAACTCATTTTGAGTGCTCGTTGTTATACGAGTAGGAAATTAAAGTGATTTAAGTGCGTGTTTTACGGACGAATAGAAACGATTCCTTAAGATTCCTCCTCCTCCTATACTTTTTGCCAGAGATTACTGAGTATTTATTTTCATAATTTTTAGGTTATAATATCCATCCATCTAGGACATGGCGCAAAAGAGGTGCCCGGAGCAGCATACCCGCGTTCCCGGGGCTCCTCCCATCAGGCGCCAAGAGAAGTCCACGGCAGGTTAGGTTTAGTCCATGCGAGTCGGACATACCCACCCGCAGACACTTTGGAATTTGGGTGGAATGCACAAGCATTCCTCCTGTAATTCCAGTAATTCTTCAGGTAAACCAGCTTGCACAAACTAGGCAGCCAGTCCTGATAAACATTCTTATATAATAATAATATCTCGGGACAATGTCACACAGATCTTCCTAGCCCCAAACTAAGCAAAGCTTGTACTATGGGTACCAGCCGACGATATACATATTTATATAGATAGATAAATACTTAAATACATAGAAAACATCCATGGCTCAGAAACAAATATTCGTGCTCATCACACAAATATTTGCACTTACCGGAATTCGAACCCAGGACCACCAGCTTCGTAAGCAGGAGCACTACCAACTAAGTTACGGTGACCGTCAATTATATATATTTCTAAATACATACATATTATAGATAAGTACATTACACCCAGACACATAATAAATAATCGTGCTCATCACACAAAGATTTGTCCTGGGTGGGGATCGAACCTACGACCTTTAATACTTTTATATAGGTATTTGACTGCCTCGTTGGTCTAGCGAGAGCGTGTTCAACCGCAGAAAATGAGGTCCTGGGCTCAAATCCCGGGTCGGTCCAAAATGTGACTTTGACATGTTTCCGTAAAAAGAAATTTCTCAGTATTAGCCCGAAGTCTAGAAGTTGGCGGTATTACACCCCCGTGCCTCGGAGAGCACGTAAAGCCGTCGGTCCTGTACTTGACCTCTTTCCGATCGTGTCGCTAGTCGTCCGATTGGATCATGAGAGTTATGGAATAGAAAGTACCCCTGTGTTTGCGCACGCACTTGTGCACTATAATATGTCATGCGCAATTGGCTAATCTCCATTGAGAATGGCCGCCGTGACCGAAATTCGGCCGGGAAGACATCATAGGTATATTGCACCCAAATAACATCTTCTGTTTTCTAAAGACTGAATGTCATGAAGTTGTTTGTATGTCAATTAATGATGTCCTGTCCTGTAATCTGATTACTTAATTTTAATATTTTTTTTGAATATTTTACAATTCGTGCAATGTTGACAACATACTGTGGGCTTCAGACAATACTAGCAAACTTCAACAAAGCATTGTATAAGTCAAAGTTCTCTTTGACAGCTTACCCTAACGGAGAATCATACCAAATCTCCTAAAGGCTCGAGAAATTATGCTGTCGATATGAGTATTCAAGAGGGGTTTTCCGTCAAGTGTTACACCAAGGTCCCTGATTTGAGAAACGCGTTTTATCTTATTTAGGGAAAGTACAGAATCAAATACAATTCGTTTGTGTTTTCTAGTGAATGTGATTGTGTTAATTTGTTAGAATTAAGATTTGTTTTGAGAACCGTTGTAACTCTAATCAGCTATATTAGAGATACAATGGTTCTCAAAACGAATAAGATCTGATTCTAACTCCAAGCATTCATCGGGTGAGCTAATGATTGTAACATGATATAAATATATTAAAAAAAATTGTCTTTTTCATACAGTAGATGTGAAAAATCGGAGAAACATTTACCAATATCATGGATAATATACATAGTGAATAGAAATCGACGTAGGTGAGAACCCTGCGGTATTGCAGAAGGAATCTGAAGAAACTTGGAAATGTAGCCCTTTAGGGCCACGGCTTAGTTGCGATTTGAAAGTAAGAACTGACCCGTCGTAGGTCGTAGCAAACCATAAGAACGAAGGATACGCCACCTACACAATTTTTACACAAAAATTGTGTAGGTGCAATACTTTTGGTGTGGGATTTCTGCTGTAAGTGTCATCATACCACACACATCAGAATTTTGACCTCGGTGTGTCTCCTGAACATAAATAATGTCATAGTTATTTCTTACACATAATTCTTAAAGGATATATGACATGTTTAACCTGAAACCTCATTATTTATAGTTGGATACGCTACAACTACTAAAGATGTAGTCAAATTAAACAGTTGTGATAATTGCTTCACTGATGTTCTGTCGCTCACAGTACAGAAGTACACTATTAACAAGGAGTTAGTACTACTTAAACAATTCCTTTGTAAATCTAAATGCCATCTCGATATCAAAGTTTTTAAACGCCTTCAGTGGAAAAGTTAAAAACAAAAATGACAAAGAGAGAATAGTATCCCGTAATATGCGGCGCACGTCCTAACGGCCGGTTGACGGAAGGGTACCATTACTGCGGTGTAAATATTCGCAAGGGCTGCTGTCTGTATGAACTGCGATTTTATTAACTTCTGACCCGTTGTTTATATTACAGAGAGTTTGTGTCTACTGTGATAAAATGAGTATTGTTACTCGTACAAACCAAAGTGAACTCTACGTCATTCTACGGCCTCGAAAGTTTAGTAATATAATTGAAGGGACTCGAATTAATATTCCGACTCTTATTATTTTTATTTATTACAGTTTTCCATCTAATTATATTTGCACATAGTTAACATATCAAACCATGCAATTTTATGAACCGCTCAATAACAAACATTTCAGCAATACCGTTTCAAATACATGTATTAAGCGAGAATTATAAATTCAATAATAAAATGTATTCAAATAATTATGTCGGTAATATAATAATGAGTTAATTTATTGACAGTTTTTGTTTGCTTTATGGAATTCGATTTTGCTATGTGGCTGACGGCATAGAATATCGCCAACTCATTTCATCCCGAAGGAGCCCTAGAAATCGACCCGAGGGTTTATCTCCCAGAAAACCTGCAGCAGCGTCTCTCTGTGTACTATGACCATCATACTTCGATCGCCAACCCGTCTGCCAAGTGTGGCGATTACAGCATGTCCCTCCAAATTATGGGCACAGCTCCAATGTGGTAATCTTTTAGAGAGGCTTCGTCGAGCAGTGGACGTAATTCAGCTGACTTGATGATGCAATTCGACAATTTAGTATTTTTTTAAATCTTATGTTCCTATAAATTTAACGTGTATCAAAAGCTAGTATTGATACTGACGGACAAAAAAAAATAACGGTTGTGTCATATTGGCCAATAGTGTCTTAAGTATAAGTGGCCCCTGCACACTAGGGAAACGCAACATTTACGCATTTACTCATTTCCCCATGCAGATCTTCGAACGTCTCTGTCTTGTTACAGAACCGTGGCAGCCCCCACCAGCATCCTAAACACATTGTTATATTGAGCGTGAAGAATCTAGCCCGCAGGTTACACGTGTTAAAAGGAATAAAGTAGACTCGAAAGAGCGTGATTTTAACTGTAAGTGAGAAGCGTGCAAACTTGCGAGCCAGCATGTACACATATATATATAACCTAACACTTTTTTTGATAATGCAGGGGGTATGCCTTCGCATGCCACCCGCAAAAAGTGTCTGCGGGTGGGTATGTCGGACTTGCACCGACTAAACCTACCTGCCGTGGACTTCTCCTGGCGCTTGATGGGGGAGTCCCGGGAACGCGGGTATGCTGCTCCAGTAACCCCCTTTTGCGCCATGGACCAGATGGTCGGGACACGTACCCTGGGAGGGCTCCTTTGGATTGCCCTCCCCTTTTGCCGACTCCTGCCAGCACGGAACAGCGACTGCACTACAGACAGATCATTGTCATCCCGGAGCCGCTTGTACGTGGCGGCAGTAGAGGACACTTTTCACACTGCCGCCGCGGTCCCGAGGGGAGTTGGGCTAACGGCTGCCGCCGCCGATCCGGCTCAGAAACACCCGTATCCGATGAGTATCTGAGTCAGTCTGTAGGTGACGTAACCGCCCTTCCTTCCCACCCAGGCCTCGAGGTGAGACAGGATAGCACCGACGCCGCGACGTCACAGCAAGCACCAAACTCCTTGTTAAAACCCAGCTCTCAATCCAAACCAGTTATCATCAATAGTAGTATAACTACTTAATATATAGTACATTAAGTAGTTATGTGTTTTTAGTGTGTTCGTAAGTTCTATAATTTTTTGTTTCTATTTAATTTTGCCTTTTTCTAACTTCATCGGGAGTTACTAACAATTCATAACATAACAAAACTGTGAACATAATTATATTACTTAAATACTGCATAAGTTCACTGGAGCATAAGCGCGTGCATTTTTAGATTAGACATATTATATCATGTACACATTGATTTTGCTATATGACGGAATAAAGTTAGTTATTTATATTATTTTTCAATGTACAGGATCTATAAAGAATCTATACAGAACCATTCAGACAATATGAAGTAAAAATATAGCTAAAATTTAAAATTAAGATAATTATACCTACACATGATCCTTGACAATAACTTAATTTAAGTTAGCTAAATATCGTTACTATTATAAAATAAATCTTATTGTACATTATTTCCTACAATCCGTGTCCTTAAATATCTATATGTACCTAGAAATAATTATAAATTAATTATATATTTCTACGAACATGCTCTGACTATTTACAAGCGCTTTTTTAAAGTCTACGTGAATAAAAACCTTTTTTATTTTTATTTTATTTATTTTATCTTATATATATTGTTAAAAAAAAAGAAAGTAATGTCGACAAAAAATGATTGTATTTGTGATTTCTATCCTAGTACTAGGGATCCCAAACAATATTGCCTAAAATAAAGTTTTATTATTTTACAAATTTCTTAATTTCAGTGAAACATCCCATTTATCATCGTATATTTAAAACTGCGTAATAATGTAGAAATAAAATAAAACGTTTATTATTAGGCACGGACGGTTGACAAGGATTGATGGGAACTTGTCTGTAGACTAAATATTAACATAACTGCTGGATTTCACATTTTTCTGCGCTTATCATTTTCTTTTGACGTAATCTCATTAAAGTTAACTGGAAATTGATATTTATGATATTTTTTTCTCATATTTAGAGGAAATATATATCATCATCATCATCATCTTGGTCCACTAATGTGCTAGTGGGTATGGTTTCCGCACTTACTCCTGATGTGGACCATTGTACGTGAGCCAGGGCGGCCTTCACTCCACCCAGCCCACCTCCTTCCAGAAGCATATTAGGTCTCCCAAACTTCTCAGGGCCTCCGGAAGAGTTCTTGGTGAACTTAAGGTTTCTCTCCGGATTTTCACGATGCCTGTGCACTCGATGACCACATGTGCGACCGTTTCGTCAGCTTCCATGCACGCTCTGCACAGAGGGCTGTCAGTTATGCCAATAGTGAGAAAGTGTTTGTTGAGTGAGCAGTGTCCGGTGATGGTCCCCACCACAACGCGCAGGCTTTTCCTGTTAAGCCGTAGTAGACGCCTCATCAGCTTACCATTCAGGCATGGCATCGCTTCTTTGGATTGTCTACAACCCGATGCTGAGGACCACCAGCATCAGGAGGAAATATATAATTTCAAGGACACTTTTAATTATTATATAAGGTTAATAAATAAATAAAAAACACCCTCACAAAAATATGAATTCCTGATACTTATCACATTTTATTTAGGTATGATTGTGGTCAAACCTCGTTCTTATAAGGTATAAAAAGAGTTCCTTCTATATATTACTGGCTCACAGGCGACAAGCGCCCGTGGCTCAATTGGTAGAGAGTTTGCCTCCTGATTCAATGGTTGCGGGTTCGATTCTCGCACAAAACAAATATTTGCAATTTTATTTATTTCCAAAGTATATTCATTATAATTTCTATGGTAATAATACAAATATCCACTAAGATTTATGTGCTACAATACTCATTGAGTATTGAGTCTCATAAACCTAACTTACTAACTACATAGTAGGTACACATAAGTAATTAATACACAAAAAATACATTCAAATGTGGAGGTCATAAGTCAATGGAAGTTAATATTTCCTTTTTGTTACGAGATTGTGAGTTTGTTTGAAACTCCTTGCGCATCAAAAGCCTTAATAAGTATAGCTTCAATCGGCAGTGGCATTCTTCGTAACATTTAGTTAATAGGTTTATACGCCTGATTTTCGTCTTTTAAAGTATCATTGATATGTTGTATATAATTTATCTTTTTTGTTCTTTAATATTTCATGACTTTCTTTTCTTATTTTATTGTATTCTTATATTTACAAAAAAGTAAATAAGTAGTATCGCTCGTTGTCTAATATCCATAGTACAACTTTTGTTTCATTTGGGCCAGATGACGCCGTGTCATATGCCCCAGATAATTAACTATAAAAGAAATAAAATAAAAGTATGGAGATACTAAATTTTGTTACTATTTGTGGAACATCCCCGCGCCCGTTGGCTCTAACTTTTAATATACACTCGCATGGTCAGTGCTTACCCCAATGTCAAGGTTATTCAAGCTGCCTAGTAGGCCTCAGTCGTGGCTTAACTGATACAAGATGTCTAAAGACGATACCGAGAGCTATTCGTGTACACCAAAGCACGGAGAAGCACATAAAATTAAACTCTTTAGGTACCCCTGTATAGACTGACCACATAACTTGTTACTTACCCTTACCGATTGCTTACAGACTACCGAAGGAATTTAGGCAATGGCTTAATAAATATGGAACATTTAAATACATGCGACATGGTAGCTACATTCATTACTTTGTGAGCAATAACGTATCAAATCAGCAACGCGTATCGTTGTCATCTGCAGTTACGTTGGGTTTTATTTACGTCTAAATCAATTTCCACCATATTGGTTTTGTTCATCAGTAAATTAGTAGTTCATTCATTACTCATTAGTAACCAATTTGGTAGCGAATTAGAAAGTAACGAGGTAGCATTAATGATTTGCTGCAGTGGTACACACGGCTACACATCAAGCTATACATTTCCAGTATAAGCTGATCTCGCGTTGTATAAGATTTTCATACAATGACAGGTCAGCTTATATTGGAAATATATAGCTTGATATGTAGCTGTGCGTACGTAATACGTGTACCTGCACAGGTACGTAAAACGCACCGATTATAAATGGATATAAAGTTAGAGATACACTAGGTAGGTATATATATAGGTTGGTAGGTATAGCATTTGAGGCGCACTTTGTGTCCGTAAATTGCAAGATTGTAAAGTCCGTGATACCTTATACCTTATAGATAAATTTTCATACATGATAGATAGATATGTAGGTACACTTCATTGCACATGACAGAATAAAATTTTGATGTAAAGAGATAGTTTCAATTTATGTAAAATTGGCGGACATATCGCAAAACAGCGATTTCTTCCCGACAACTGTTGGATGGACTAGATTAGCAATTGAGAAAGGTGGCTAGTAATTTACTGTAAAATAACTTTAAATTCAATTTTAAATAGATGCGTTTCTAAATGACGTCTAGGTGACAATGACGCGATTTCATAATTTTTGTTCAACCAAAAAGTGCACAACGAAGTGCCTAAAGAAGTGTTTACTTTAAACATTATAAGCTGCCACGACAATGCCTGACCCCTTTCCGGTCGTGTCGCTAGTCAGAGAGTGATGGAATATACCATATCCCTGTGTCTGCATCCACACTCGTGCATTATATTATGTTCCACTCAGATGGCCAGTCTCCATTGAGACTGGCTGCCGTGGCTAAAATTCAACCTGGATGACATTATATAACGCTTTTAAAAGTGTATCTCATCTTCTTTTTCCAGGTCAAGTAGTAATATAATAAGTTCTCAAATGTTGCAGCGGCGTAAATATTTAGTACGAGTATTATAAAGAGACTAACTTTTAAATAGTCTACTTTTACAGTGCTACATAAAATGCTGTTCGTGCGTGGAAGCAAATTATTAGTTATGAAAATAGTCTTCGAAATAAATTGTGAAAATATTGTGAATATTCGTATAATTATTTTATACATTATTTGGATAGTGTAAAATATTCTCTTTTTGATAGAGTTACTCGTAGGTCATCTACACCCACAATCAAAGCTGACTGTTAATTTTAATAATATTAGATGATAAGCTTTTTCTGGCCTACTTACATTATTTAATGTGCCCGACAGGGTCCATAATGATCTAATAATAAGTTACCACCTAAGTTCACGTTATGGAACGTATTAAAGGTATTGAGGTTTAATGAATATTCTGTACTTCGAAATTAACATACAATTTTTGTACTTTTTAAAAGTAATTTCCACGGCGAATCCAATCTTGACGTTCCTGCTAAATGTAATCAGAAGTGTCTGAATCCGCAAGCAAACCAAACTAAACGACACAGCCCAGAGAATCAACAAACTGAAGTGGCAGTGGGCGGGGCACATAGTTTGTAGAACCGCCGCTGGGGCAGAAACGCTCTTAAGTGGCGATCACTCAACGGAAGATGCGACGAGGGCAAGTTCCCCACAATCGGTAGCGCTAGACAGGCCATTGTGAAGATCCTTGGTGGAGGCCTTTGTCCGGCTGTGGATGTCTTTCAGCTGACATTGAGGAATTGCTACTGCCAAGACTATTTCGCTCGCAACCTTTTGATGTGGAAACGGTAACTATGCTGAAGTTACGTATTTTCCTATTTCGGCCTTCAAAAGTGAACCGATTTAAGTGCATTTTTAACAACAGTAAAATGCCCGACCCTTTTACTTTTTTCTTTCATGTCACCTATCCTATACAGAGCCATTTATGGTTTAGGCAGTCGCGATTCTTTGCGAAATTTGTTTAAAGAAATAAATATACTTACTGTGCCATTGGAATATATATATCAGAATATAATGTTTGTTAGAAAAAATATTCATAAATATAAAAAGAAAAGTGAACTGCATAATATAAATACTAGGAATAAAAACAAACTAGCCATGCCAGGCTTTAGAGTAAGCAAAACTAATAAATCATTTTTAGGAAATTGTATTAGGTTTTATAACAAGCTTCCTACTCAAATTACTGATCTGCCTGACACAAGTTTTAAAACACATATTAAACGTATACTTATGGCTAGGGGTTATTACACCACTAAAGAGTACATCGATTGCAAAGACGTCTGGCTCTCACTTCCTACCTGCACATTGCTCGCTGGAGATCTTGTAGCCATATAGACATGACTGATCTGCTGTGTTACGTGAACTATCTGTAAATGATTGCTATCATATACTTAATTTAAAATTATTGACTCTGTCTCAAAATGAATAATGTTATTGTTTCGAAGTTTTTCTTTTGTATACCTAAATATAATCTAAAATAATAAGCATTCAGACAACCGATCGAGCATATATTGTTTGCCTACTAAATAATTACTCTAATTGGACCAAATCCCGTGTTCATGCCCGCTTAAGTATGTTTCGCCGGACCGTCTCAACTGGGTCGTGTTGAAACCGGTAGTAGATGAACCCACTGAGTTTGTTTCGCTGGGTCTTCTCATTTGGGGCGCATTGGATCCGGTGGTAGCATTAAAGCGCGACCGTCGTTATTAACACAAGGTCCGTCATAATAATAATACCTTAATATAGACAGAACCATTGACAATATGTAGTAAAAATATTAGACTTAAACTAGATAATTAAACATAATTTCTTGACAATAACTTGATACGAGCTAGCTAAATATCATTGCTATAATAAAATAAATTTTATAAATGTTTTCATACAATATGTACCTAAATATCTATGTTACTAGAAATAATAATGTATACAACTATATTACTACAAACATGTTCTGACTATTTACAAGCGCTTTTTTAAAGTCTACGTGAATAAAAACCTTTTTTATTTATTTATTATATGCGTAACAGACTCTGAAAGTCACATTATAAAATTTCAATGCACAATATGGAAAATATCTGAATTTCACCAGCTATTCGGCGAAATTCAGATTGAGTCGGTAAGTCGGTATGATTTTCACAATAATCGTATTGGCAGCTTATTTTTGGTTCAAGCCCCAAAATTTAGTCTCCGGTATTAGGAAATCAGACTAAGTACGTGTTGGAAACCTTTAGCTGGTGTCTGCGAATTTAGAATGTGCAAAAATATTCAAAGTTTGTCAGATAAGTCAACAAGTACATTTAAATGAATAAGTAAGATTAATTTACAGTTTAGAATAATTTTTTTTAATTTTAGAATAATTTATTTCCCACAAAAAAGTGCACAATTTACACATAAATTACAGCATTTAAATGGTGACAAAAAATAGAATTGAACTCTGGTACCCATGATAAGATTTAACAATCAATCATATCAGATATCAATTTATTAAAAAAAAATTGAATTGTCATTTCATTTGATTAAAAATCAGAGAAAGAATTAAAAAATTACCGTCTCAAAAGTGCAATTCAAGTATGAGGTAATTATTTAGGAACACATCACCTTCTCTATGGAAATAGATCTCTACCTCTATCTACATAAGTATCAAGTGTAGCAATTTATGTACTACTGACACTACAGTAACTACCCATACGAATAAATAAACCTACATATTATAACGTATTACACCGAACCATAAAATTATTCAAATTTGTAAATTTCCACCACGAGCCAGGTAATTTCCATAAGCCAACACCAAAACTAACAAAACTAAAATTAGCTCACACACAATTACCATTTCCTTACAATAATCCGAAGCCTTACAGCAATTACCCTAACAGAAATGTAAGCAATACAATACATGCATATTAATGTGGCGCAGGTACCTTTCATAATACAATGCGGTGTTTTAGGTAATGATGGAACTGGAGCGAACATCTTAACTTGTGATTTACTCCCTTGTACTGAGTTCGTTTCGCAGGGTCTTCTCAGTTGGGACGCATTTAATCCGGTGGTAGAATTAAAACGCGACCGTCTTTCTAAAACACAAAGTCCACCACAGTAATAATAATAATAAATTCGTACCTTAATATAGACTGAAACATATTTAGTAAAATATAAATAAAACTTTAAATTTCGATAATTAAGCCTATAGGTACATGATCTCTTTGGCAATAACTTAATAAAAGCTAGCTAAATATTATTACTATTATAAGATACATTGTATTTTAAAAGTTTTCACACAATCCGTATACCTAAATATCTATGTGTACCTAGAAATAAATATGTAATATACTTAACTATATTACTACAAACATGTACTGGCTAGTTACAAGCGCTTTTTTAAAATGTACGTGAATTAAAACCTTTATTATTTATTTATTTTTATTTTAAAAGCAATATGATGCTCCGCCTTAAGTCAGTAGTGCGATTCAAATATGTTTCCTTAAGTAACAAAAAAAAGTTAGATCATCATATCACGCGAAAAATATCCACTGCTGGACAAAAGCCTTCGCCAAATATCTCTACAATTGATCCTCACAAGATCATCGGTCCATCTTAAAAGATATAGTAATCTAAATATTGGTAAAAATTAAGCGAAACTATATAAATGCTTTAAAATAAAAACAGCTTTTATTCACAAAGACTTTAATCAAGCGCTTGTAAATAGTCAGAACATGAATAAAATTGTTGATTTACTAATTAACTATGTATTAATTCTAGATACCAATAAATTATTAGTTCGTAACTTACATTTGATCATAGGGAATTATAATTCAATTGTCAAAATGATAGTCATGGTTTAATTAAATATCTAATTTCTTGAAGTTTATGTCAAAATGGTTATTTTTACATATTTAGAGTATTAGTTAGATTTTACTACATCTTGTCCGAATGCTTGATAGTAAAATATTTGTATATAAAGAATTTCAATTAATGTTCTTATCTTTGAAGAACGAATTAAAATGTGAATTTTTAATCTTTATAAACCACGGCGACGTTCAGTACCCAAGTGTTGTCCGGTGAAGCAGTGTAAGCTTTCTGGGCTAACGTGTACGTCGGCGTAAACGGCTACGTCTGTTAAAAAAAACAAAACCTAAGTTATTAAATTGAACAACCATCTACAACTACAACGGTTGCGTAATAACATTGTCTCGCTCATCATTTACAGACCAGTGATTGCGAAGGCTTTGATTGTCCGATTCCAATGAATAGGCTTCTCAATTTACCAAAACTTAAATTAATACTAACTCTACCGATATAATGGTACACTGTCCCATTTCTAATTGTTACGCTCTTACATTACGGATTTGTGGGAATGCCGATAACGCGTGCATTATAGAACACTACGGGGGTGTATGGAAACGGATGTGTTTGGGAGATAGTGTTGATTTTGCATGCTAAGCAAGCTGTGGGTAGGGGTTGTGGTTTTACGAGTAAATATTACCATCTACTAGATTAGTAAGAATTGCCAAACTGAAGTGGCAGCGGGCATATGCCTGCCCGCTTATAGAACCGACTGCCACTGGGGCAGAAATGCTCTCGAGTGGCGACCACGAACTGGAAGACGCAGCGTGGGTAGGCCTCCTACAAAATGACCGACGATCTTGCAAGGGTCACGGGAAGCCACTAGATTCGGGCAGAACAAGAGATCCTTGCGGGAGGTCTTTGTCCAGCAGTGGACGTCTGTTGGTTGATATGACGAAGTCAGTTAAAACTTACAACCAGCTTCAATTTAACATCACCTGATTGGAACAAAATTTATATGGGAACTTACCGCAAGCATTCGCTATCAAATAAAATATGAACAAATGTTTTTAAAATCAGTTTACGAACAACGAAGTATACCTTAACCGAAGTATACCATAACACATAAAATACAAATAAAGCTACAGTCAATTGAAAGCCTCCATCTTTTAAATTCGATTAATATTAAAAAAAAGTAAAGGTCTCAAATTTCATAACCGAAGAAGTACTCGATCGGTGTTAATCATATAACGTGATCTCTTTATTAACTATTGTGAGTGTGTAGCAAAATACTATACATTAAACACAATTAAAACTTGCATGCCTCACGTTATCACACATAAAACGCGTTCAAATCACATCAAAACTAAAGTTACCTTCAAGTAAACGAGGTGTTCGAGCTTTTAGATCTAAGTGGGTAGCCGACAACGCCAGGTAACGGCGTTAGCATCGATCTGTTGCTTCCTATATTTATAGATAATGAGGAAAGACATTAATGATATTATGAGAGAGTAAGTTGCGGTCTTTTGTACCTCCAAGCTTTCGGTCAAAGAAAAAACAAAACAAAAGTATAAATATACATAGGTATTAATCAGATGAAAATGTTTTTCAGTTTCAATTAAGTAAATAGTTTTAGCTATAATAATTCGTTGTGCTCAATGCAGTAGCTATTAATAAATTAATGTGATGCTATGAGTGAATAAGTTCGGCAACACAAGGGAGTAAGGCAACGCGTGAGTAACTCCATGTATATATGGGATATAGGGGACATAACCTTCGGTAACCGGTAATAGTCGAGTGTGTCATTCGCAGTTATTTTGCCGGCTTGGTAGCATAAAATATGTTCAGACGTAAAATTTAAATTTAATATAATTTATACGCCATCGAGGTTCAAAGATTTTTTTATATATACTATACAATACATAACAAATGTAATAAAACATATGTTTGGTGACTCGTTCTTTGTCTGTGTCCGGGTAGCTTGTATCTTGATCTTTACTATTACTACCTAAAATCCAATGTTGCATTTTATATCATACATATTAGGTTAATTTTTAAGTTTAGAGAAGTCTAAATGAACATGTGATATTTGTATTTTAGTTCTAAATAAATAAATAAATAAAATAAATAAAAAAGGTTTTTATTCACGTAGACTTTAAAAAAGCGCTTGTAAATAGTCAGAACATGTTTGTAGTAATATAGTTGTATACATTAGATATTATTTCTAGTAACATAGATATTTAGGTACATATTGTATGAAAACATTTATAAAATTTATTTTATTACAGCAATGATATTTAGCTAGCTCGTATCAAGTTATTGTCAAGAGATTATGTTTAATTATCTAGTTTAAGTCTAAAATTTTTACTACATATTGTCAATGGTTCTGTCTAAATTAAAGGTATTATTATTATGACGGACCTTGTGTTAATAACGACGGTCGCGCTTTAATGCTACCACCGGATCCAATGCGCCCCAACTGAGAAGACCCAGCGAAACAAACTCAGTGGGTTCATCTACTACCGGTTTCAACACGACCCAGTTGAGACGGTCCGGCGAAACATACTCAAGCGGGCATGAACACGGGATTTGGTCCAATTAGAGTAATTATTTAGTAGGCAAACACAATATATGCTCGATCGGTTGTCTGAATGCTTATTATTTTAGATTATATTTAGGTATACAAAAGAAAAACTTCGAAACAATAACATTATTCATTTTGAGACAGAGTCAATAATTTTAAATTAAGTATATGATAGCAATCATTTACAGATAGTTCACATAACACATTTATATAAAACAATTGAACAAAGAATATCTATTTCATATTTTTCATTAATAAGTTCTATGTCTAGAATTTTGCTAGAGAAGCGGTTTATATTTTGATGTGATAGAATTAGAAAGTTATCACACTTCTCTATTATCATGCTTACATGTTTAAACTACTAACTAAATTGATTTTAATAACATTACTAAAAGATGGTATAAAAAGTGACTTCGTCATACTACTTATGACTGAGTTAATATGTGCCGCTACTAAAGTTGCAAGTATGTTCAAAAATTTTCTTGAGACAGTAACTGTACTCATGGTTACCCTACAAGAATCTATAAAACTATTTGTGTCCAAAAATATAAATTTATTACTATAATGGCTAACCAAAAACTGTAGGTGCATATTTAGCTTGTGGATATAATTATTTGTACTATCAGGCACATTGGACACATAGGGGAAGGCACACAATATTATCTTATTACAGTCTAATTCTAACATCTTAGTGAAACTATCTGTAATGTCTTTTTTCTTTAAGTTCTTACAATTTCCTACCATTAGAGTTATACATGATTTGGCACTGTGTTTATTCTGAATAATCTAATCTAAGTTTAAATTTTAAAAATATAGTGTACATTCTTAGGCCACTTATTATGTCCATAAAATAACTTGTTAAATGTATTATTTAATATCCTGGGACATTATTCACACACGGCCATCTGATCCCAAACTAAGCAGAGCTTTGTATCTACTATGGAAACCAGATAACTGATATATTACATATTATACTATTTTTCTTTTGTAAATACATACTTATATAGATACTTTACACCCAGACTCAGGACAAACAGACATGTTCATGCACACAAATATTTGGCCAAGTGGGAATCGAACCCGCGACCTGCGGCGTGAAAGGCAGCGTATCTACCAACCACGCCAACAGGCCCGTTTACCGTATTTAATCATCATGCTGCGTGAAAGATCATAAAATTCATTGTGATCAGTCTTTATCTCAGTATAAACTAGAGAACGTTACTTTGGCATTCTCTATAAGTAGAAAATCTGTTCCCCGTCCGCAAACTTAAACCATATTGCATGTTACAAAGCCATCCATCTGTCTGTAAACTAGTCTCCACTATCACTCTAATTGGCGAGGAGATCGTGTGTCGCCATCACTAATCCAATATTAATTTACGAGCACGATAAGCAACGCGTGTGAACTCACCCTAATATTAATCATACACGGATAACTTAAACGGACCATTTTGGGCTCGTTTTTGCTTGAACTCTGCATTTACTAGTTAGTAGCTTTAATGTGAAGGTCAGAATGAGTTAGGTACGAGTTGATTTATGAGCTCTGGAGTTGTATTCAGTAATTATAATTTTGATATAAAACCGGGTTTATGTTAAATGTAGCCGTGTCTCATAAAAACCGTTACTTCATGAAAAGTTGCGAGGACTCAAAATGAATGGCTCCTTTTGTTTTTCTACTATCTACTAGCTCACCACCCATGCCATTGCTAGCGCGGAGGGAGGATTACGGAGGGCTCATTAAGATTTCTGTTCTGTATACAGTCTTACGGCAATATAATACTTCATAAGCATAAACACTGCTTAAACGAACCAATACACTGTTTATATAGAATTTATTAAAAGTATTTTAATATTATTCAAATTCGGATAATAAACCGCCTTAGATAAGAAACTGGATTTAAGAAAAATCTGTTACTTTGGTTCACCTACGGATCTCGGCATTTCTGATTCGATCGATTCGATCGACTCCCAACATAGCCCTTTTCATTGCTCTTTGGGTGATCTTGAACAATACAGGTTTTATCAGGCGGCGATAAAACCTGTAGTGAGCGACCACGTCTCTGTTCCATAAAAAAAGCCAGTAAGAAGAAAGATTTATTTATCGTATTTCTGAAACTGATTTTTTAATTTGTTTAGTTTATGGGCAAATAGCGCTCCCTAAATGTGCTCCACTATTTTTGTTACACCTTGTTTATATCGACACTATTATCTTAATATGAAATACAATAGGCTAAAGAGCATTTATTTTATCTACATACCCATTTATATATTCAATTACTGGATACTTCAATCTTAAGTCTGCAACCCTCCAAATTGACTTTTCCTGATTGAGGTTCCGACAGTATAAGGCTCGACGAACCCTGCTTAATTATTCCAAATAACTTCGCTACAAGTCCGTATATCTTTCGCTACGTAAACATTGAGTAAGCACTAATTATCGTAAATACACACAAGGGTTTAGAACTGACGGCGCCGGCGTGAGCAGTGGTCAGCTTTGGGCACTATCTCTCTGCGCACTGTTGATTTAGGCCTATTTGTCTGCACCTTACACACCGCGTTAAAACATCACTGTGAGTGTGAGAGTTCCACTTGCCAGGAAAGTACCGACAATGAACACCCAACTTTATGAATACTTGTGCTCTGTCATGTAAGCAGATGTTGTCAAGTGTCAAAATATAACCTCAATTACCTATATAAATCTCTCTCCAAAATGCGTACGTAATATGAATTGACAAACAGCCGTACTGCGAATTTGTAGAGTACCTATTTGTGTGAGCCAGATCATGTGGAGACACTGAAAAACGCCGCCGCCCTGTCATAAATCCTTTCCTCTCAAATTATAAGCAAACACACAGTCGGACAAAAGAGTTGGCGTTTAGTAGAAGTTCACAATTAAAACGTCAGCCCAACTGAGCGAATGTGTGTGTGGGACATAATTAAGCCCGGGCCGCTGGTCCGGTGTTGTTTAATAATTTATTGCACAGAGCTACAACGCTGCTCTGCCAGATGCCGCAGATAGAAGCATGGCGCAGCGTACTCTTTGTGAAACAGGAGATTTGCATAACAGAGTTTTAGAAAACTTATATAACGTGATCCATTCAGATGCTACTCAAAGAAATCTTTTAGAAAAAGTGTCGTTTCCCCATGAGGTTTCTTTGTGAGGTACGTTTAAAGATTGTGGTACTTGCACCACGATTTAACACAATTCACACTTACTGTTTTGTTAAGTCACATCAGTTCCTTCAGAATAATAAAAACTTTAAAGGTGAAACTTTTGTCAGCTAACGAGTTTTGTACTCCCATTATTGCGGCCCTATCTGCTCGCAGGTATACTTTTTACAAAATAAATTGTGGAAGTACTCATCAACTCTTAGCTTACAATTTTGTTGTTTTTATGAAACGTAATAAAGATTCCCTCTTGGAAATTATTTAATAACATCATAAACCGCTGTATCCGTAGTAATAATCTCTACTGACTAGGTCAGCCTTTTTAACTTAGAGGTTTTATCCCGGGGAGCTCTTAACTTATTTCTCTCCCGAGTTGGATGAATGTAGTATCATAGATCGAGCGTTAATCACGGGTATCGATTAAGTACATAAACCTATAAAGTGAAAGCACCGACACTGTAGTTGCTGAATTTTACTTGTAAATGTATGCCGTTGTACATCGCGAATTAATCCTTGACGAATGCTAAATACGTTAACTCCTATCCGTGTTCGCCCTACAGCCGCCGCTCCGCCGGGAGAAAAAGTGTATGGGCAGCGCGCGCGGGGCGGCCGCCCCACGGCAGTCGCGCGGCTGTCGCCGCCCCCGTCGCACGTTCCGCTGTCGCCGCGCCCCAGGCTCGCCCGCAACACGCTGTGCTACCGCCGCGTAAGCCGCGCTCTGCACGCGGACACTGTGCGCTGTGACGTGAAGTGCTCTCGATACTGTGTTATGGTGAAATTTTTCGGAATGTTAGTGTCGAGTGAATAATAGAACGGGGCTACCTCGGAGAGCTGGCACCGCTCGAGGTGGGTAATATGTATTATTTAAGCGATCTCTTGAGCTGTCACTGCTCTGTGAGATATTAAGACGAGCCGCGACGTCGGTGCGTGAATGTTTAATATGATAAGTTTATCAGGGGATGAGTGTGAGCCTGGCGGGGGATGAGTGCGCCTCGTCAGAGGCTTACTGCTCGTCAGATAACTGGAGATAACCGCTACTGTAGGTCCCCACATACAGATTACTGACTCCAAACACGGTCACAATGTCTCCTAACCGTTATTTAGTTAAGATCTCTCTCGTGTCGAGTTCGACTAGAGACGTGATGTGGTCGTAAAGAGGCATAAATCAGTACATTACTCCTTCTAACCCGGATTTTGCAAGAAGCGTACGTGACCTACTAAACTATTTATTTGCGTGGTTCCACATGAAATTCTATGAAAAAAGATTTGAAGTAGTCATTAGTAAAATGTGTTTAGGGAATGTTAGCTTTAGCCAGTTAAAGTTCTACAGAGAGCGCGTTTCAACGCGGCGTATTAACAGAGCTGTATAAAGAGTAGAGACAAATTAAGCTTGAATTACTTTTTCCCTTTTTTTGCTAGGCAGAGACTAAACTGTGTAATAAAATCTGTGTAAGCTGCAAGCAGTTTATACATGATATATTTAAGTTTATATATTTATGATAATAATATTTAATCGGTGTCAATTAACTTATAAGATAGATATTTTTGATTAATATCATTGTTTATATATAAATTGTTTAATACTAGATTTTCACATGTTCCTGTGACATCTGCGGTCTAATAAAATAATATCAGGCGAATATAAGTAATTGACACTTATAGAAAATGCTGAACCGGCGAGCATGTAGGAAGAATATAATGAGAGTAAACTAGGCAAAAGAGGTGTTCAAGGATCGTGACAAATGGAAATCCGTTGTTTCTGCCTGCCCCTTTGGGAAACAGGCGTGCGACTATGTATGTATAATAGATACTTAACATCTCATCGTACTAGATATTAGCTTAAAAATGGCAATACCACTCTGATTTAAGTGAAAGCTCACTTACAAGTTACCAAAATAATTTTACAATTTTTTTATGAGACACAGGTTAATTAATAATAATTGAATACGGCTACATATTGTTGAATACTACGAAAATGCCACTGCGATTGTTAGAAAAGATAATGCCATACCATCACTGTACTAATATTTTAGCTACGTTAAAATTACATGATTTGACAAGCGAGAGTATAATTTTTTTTTTTTAAGTTATTTAAATTATAGAAAATAGTAAAGTAGAAAATGTTACGGAGCCTCTGAAAAAATAAAACGTCTAGCATTTAACTATCGTCATCATCATCATATCAGCCGGAAGACGTCTATTGCTGGACAAAGGCATCCCCCAAAGATATCCACAATTGCCGGTCTTGCGCTATTTGCATTAATACATATTTAACTATAGCATCCTTTAATATATGTAACGTAAGTGGATACAACGTTATCTAGTGGGTGTTATAGAATCCCTTTTTTGTGTAGCAGTATTTCTTTACTCTTTTTTTTTCCTAATTAATGTATTGATAAAAACATTAAAATCGACGATAATTAAATTAATGTTCACTCCATTAGATTATTATTACTCATTATGCACTCGTATCGAGTGAAGTGACTCGTATTAATTTAGCAATAAAATCGCTTCGGCCGGAACTTACGGGGTGGGCCGACTCTTTGCTACCTACATATGGCTATATTTTAGCGATAATATTTTGTCCTATATGAGATCTCAATATAATGATAAGTACATGGACCCCATGAGGATTACTAGAAACAATGTTTTTCTTCGTTCACAATCTTTTATTTAAAAAAATCTTTGTTAACGAAACAATGCCTTTTAAAACACTAAAATGTATAAATTACGTGTGCATAGATAAAATTGTTTCATATTGTCCAGTTATTTTAGGTCATATTTCATTTCATTATTTCATTTCATTTCATTTTGAAACTTATTTTATTTCAATCGTTTTAGTGGTTTACTATAAGATCATTATCACAATTTCCATGAAAATTGAAAATGCCTTCGGATCCGCTTCAGTTCATTAAATTTTATAGAAGCAAATTGAAAAAATCTGTTAGCAATTTCAGAGTCCTTGGGATACATACTCGTATAAAAAAGAACTAGTCAAATTGAAAACCTTTCGTCATTACAATGTGGCTGATTCACAAGCCCTCAGTGCTTAGTGCAGAGACCGCAGATAATCATATTAATTGTACTAATTTTCTGTCAATAAAGTATTATTTATTTATTAATCTTTGCATTTAATATCAAAACATTACAAATTAACAACATTCAAGCGCTGATCATCAAAATTAGGCAAGCTATTCCTCGGGTGATAAAGAAAGCTCACTTAAGTTCCCGTTTCGATGTGGTTATACTTTTTTTAAATGACCCCATAAACACATATCTGTAATATATGGCTGTCGGCGTGAAACAACTCAACCTCGTCTCATCCCGTGGAGGACGTAGAAGGAATAAAATATCTTCTCCATCAGGTTCATTCTGATAAATATCTATCAGAGAACGGGTAGCTGCGTCTATTGGAGTACTATGACGATAATGATACGAACGCAAACTAGTCCGACAAGCAAGCGTGGCATATCTCCCCAATGAAAGACACTGTATTTATTTGGTGAAGGTTTTTGGGGAGGCCTTTGTTTAGCAGAGGATGTTATGCATTCAGCTGTCCGCATCATGATGATGATAAAACATATACCTTGTTAAAATCAAAATACTAATAATATTGAGAGTTAGGGAATTTTCATATAAAACGTCATACTCTTCTATTTATTAATTAACTTTTATTCAGTAATGTTGAAAAAATATAATATGAATATAAACTAATTGGTGACGAAGCCAATGCTCCGTTTAAACACTCATTAAGCCCCAGACTGACCGTCCGCGTCAGAGAAACCAGCTTCAATTAATAAGCTTATGCGATACCAACCAGCCAATTACCATAGTAACTTATTTGACTGGTCTGTTGGTCTAGTGCTTAGTGGTCGTGAGTTCGATTCACACCCAGGGCAAATCTTTGTGTGATGAGCACGATTATTTGCCCTGTGTCTGGATTAGTGTTGAAAATGACTAAAGTGACTGAATTAGACTGACTGTCATTTACGGTCAAATTGGTAAAAAATGGTCATTAACTGTCAAAAATGGTCATTTTCAGTCAATTTGATTCTAGTAATATTTTAGTACCTTTTAAGTTTTTGTCGTTGATAAAAGTCTACAACTTCTAAATTGAAACAAAAAGTGGTTTTTATGTCTAATGGTATTGTTATATATCTAGTGTTAATCATTTGACATTTCTAATCATACGTGCATTTAAGACAAAATGGCAACGTGCATCGCCTCACGCATCGACTTTGATGTCGTCTTATCCTCTCATAATATAATACAAAATAAAACGTTGCTTCATTTAAACTTGCATATAAATTGGGTACCTAAATAAATAAATAATTGGGTGGTAGTCGAGAATAGACAATTATATTTGAGTCAAATTGACTGAATTTGACAGTAAATGACCGGTCATTTAAGGTTTATGACAATTGTGACTAGTCATATTCAGTCATTTTACATCTCTAGTCTGGATGTAACTTATATATAATATGTATGTATGTATTTAGAAATATATAAGTACATATATTCATCAGTTGTCTGGTTGCCATAGTACAGGCTCTGCCTAGTTTGAAATTATATGGCAGTGTGTAGTTGTCTCAAGATATGTATTTTATTAGTGGACTGCCAACTCATACATTTAAATGTTTGTTACTAATTTACACTCTGTTACTTACTGCTCACATAAACTTTAATTTATAGTAGAAAAGTGATTCCAAGTTATTAATTTAAAAAAAATGGTTATACTCGTATGTCTGCCTTACCGTATGTACATAGAAGCGCTGCTAGAATATCTACACGGTCAACGGTTCAAATCATTTATGTACGCCAGTAACGCTAAAAAGTACTGCAATGGACAAGCAATTTTACACATCATTGCAAGTTGCATTATTGAGATTGTTGACATATTTATCGGCTTAAAGGTAACTGGGGGCAACATTATTAATCAGGAACAGATAAATTTAAACTTGTGTATGACAAAACGTGACTGTTTGTTTAATCGCCAGATTATAGTGAAGGGAACTATGTCTCATCATCATCATCATCATTTCAGCTGAGACACTTGGCACTACTGGACCAAAGCCTCCCCCAAGGATCTCCACAGTTCTCCACAAGTGTACGGCACACTTCATTCTTTCTATTACTTTAACATTATTTCTATTTATCACTTAGAGTGGTTTTCAACACAGTACATTTGACACAGTAAATGAGAAAAACAGATATACTTGGAAATAAAGAAAGTAAAACCACCAGCAAGAACTTATCATCAATACGAAGCTGTCAACTATAAAGGACTTTTCGAGTCAATGGAGAAGTCAATACATGAAGAAAAATGCGATGATTTCACCAAATTACTAAACCTAATTAAATACCATATAAATAAAAACAAAACTATCAAAACAAAAATCATCAACGAGCCCAAAAAAGAATGGATAAATAAAACTATAGTAACCGAAATAAATGAAAGGAATATGATATGGACAGAGCTATTAAAGAACCCGGATGACGAAAACTTGAAAGAAATATTTAATAACAAGAGACAGGAAGTATATGATCACATCCAAGAAACAAAAAAATCCTACTATGAGAAAGAATTTGAAAAGAACATGACAAAACCAAAAAACTTGTGGAAATTATTAAATACCTTAACTAATAACAAACTTAAACAAAATAGCATCCCCTCTAAACTCTGTGTCAATTCCCAAGAAATAACGGACCCTAACGAGATATGTGAGATATTTAATAACTTTTTTGTTTCCGTAGGGCCCCTACTGGCGAATGAAATTTCTCTAGCATTTCATAATAACTTTATTCACGCATTACCAAAACCATGTTTATCCAATAATAAAATGAATAGCTTCGAACCATGTACTGAACAAGAAATCATTAATATCATTAACAGCCTTGACTCTAATAGTAGTACCGGTCTTGATGGTATTACCACTAAAGTTATAAAATGTGTAAAATATCTAATAATTTCACAATTAACGACCTGTATAAATAAACTTTTGTATGATGGAACGTTTCCAGACTCACTGAAAATAGCCAAAGTAACGCCTATCTATAAGGCAGGGGAAAAAACAGATCCTAGTAACTACCGACCAATATCTGTATTACCAGTAGCATCTAAAATCTTGGAAAAACTTTTACACACACGGCTACAAAACTATTTAGATTCTATAAATTTCTTTTATGAGCGTCAATATGGATTTCGATCTAAAAGGAACACACTTACAGCAACAATAGATCTCATAACAAAAATTAAAGAAAATATCGATAAAAAGAACATTGTAGTAGGAGTATTCATGATATAAAAAAAGCATTTAACACAGTAAGTCACAAACTGCTCTTAAAAAAATTGGAGGTCATTGGTATTACCGAAAATGCTTTTAAAATGTTAGAATCTTATCTAACAAACAGATTTCAAATAGTTAAAATCGACAATAACACAATAAGTAACCAAAAACACATAACATACGGAGTGCCGCAAGGCTCGATACTAGGTCCGCTACTTTTTTTAGTATACATAAATAACATGCACGAATTAGGACTAAAAGGACACATTACACTATATGCCGACGACACATGTCTTTTTTATTTCGGTTCTTCCATCCATGACATAATTTCTCAAGCACAGCACGATTTAGATATCCTTTATGATTGGTTTCAATACAACCTATTAACCATCAACATCTCTAAAACAAGTTACATACTATTTCATTCTAAAAATAAACCGATACCTAGTTATCCACCTCTCACAATAAATAATACTCCTTTACAACAGAAAACCCGCGAAAAATACCTAGGCCTTCACATGGATACCCACCTAACATGGAAATCCCACATAACACAGGTGCAAAATAGATTAACATCCAGCCTCTCTCCGCAATAATATTCGATGCATACCGTATAACCAACGACAAAAAATCTACAATACGCTTGTCAAACCACATCTGTTATACCTTATCGAAATATGGGGAAATGCAGCTAAAACCACCCTAAACCAACTGCAAGTACAACAAAACAAAATAATCAAACTAATATTTAATTATAACTTCCGAACATCTACCACAAAAATTTATAGCGAAACAGGACTATTGAATATTCAACAACTATACAAATACAACACCTGTATCTTTATCCGCAAAAAAATGAATAACAAAGTCCATTCCGACCTACAATTCACTAGACGGAAAGAAGTTGGGCGCACCTGCAGTCGGCGCGCTAGCTATATCGTGCTACCCAAGTCGCGGACAAGATACGGTGCATCTACAATAATTAGCGATGGCGCGCGCATCTATAACAAAATACCCGCAGAAATAAAAAATGCTAACTCAATTAACGTTTTTAAGAAAAGGCTAGCAAATTATATAAAAACTAAAATTTCTTTCTAATTATAATGATAAATAAATATACATCATCTAGATACCTACTCTCGTTCTCCTCAAATTTCTGTCTTATTTTAACTTGCGAAATATAATAACCTGCCATTTAATTTTAACTTTTAGCTATACACCTAGATAAGTAATATTGTTTAAGTTTGTTAGGATATTGTCATTATGTTTTTACTTTTTGTTTTATGTCCATTTTTATTTTTATTTTTTACTATGTAGGGGAAGAGAAGGCAAAACGGACCCTGTGGGCAAAACGGAACACATTAATATTTTCGGAACCAGTAGCTCCATCTATGAATGAGTTGTGCCATTTAATAGGCAGTCATGTTATTTCTCTCGGTCAGTGCGCCCAATGACATCGCCCGCATGCACACAATTACAGCGAGGTAAGTTTGTTTTTTTAGATTTTGATGTAAAATTTTGGATTTTTGACTGGCCTCCAGTTTCGTTTGGTTTATGATAACGTGTCCCATTGGATTCCATGGTTAGAATGTTTTATTATTGACCTAATATTTAATTATGAGGGCCATTACATGCGACATAACCTCAAAATGGTTTTGTTGTGTTAATAACACCTAAAAGGCAAAACGGCCCCAGGCAAAACGGACCGGGGTGCCGTTTTACCTTCAATATAAATGTGTTCTTGGTATATATTTTTTTTTGTTTTGTGGTTTTGTTTTGTTACATATGATTGTATTTCTTGTTTTAGATGGTTAATAATTATAGAAGAACGTCTAATCGGAATTCATGGAACGAGACTAACATGAAAAAAGCTATTGAGAAAGTCATATCCAAAGAAATGGGGCTTAACAAGGCTTCTACTGAGTTTAATGTGCCAAAAACAACATTAAAACGTAGGTTGGAGAAATATATGACTACCCAAGATATGGATAGAGCTACAGAGAAGAAGTTGGGCAGGTTTAAACAAGTATTTAGTAAAGAGCAAGAATTTGAATTAGCTTCTTATGCCAAAGATATGGAAAGCAGATTTTTTGGACTAACAACCAAAGAAATGCGGATATTAGCATATGATTTGGCGGAAAAGAATGACATTAGCCATAACTTTGACACAAGCAAGAAAATGGCAGGCAGAATATGGCTTGAAAATTTTCTCAAGCGTAACCCAGATCTCAGCCTTCGTAAGCCCGAAGCAACCTCCGCAGCCCGAGCATCCGGTTTCAACAAAGTTTCTGTAGATAAATTCTTTGATTTGCTGGAACAGGCTATAGAAACACACCAACTGACTCCTGACCGAATTTTCAACGTAGATGAAACAGGCATGACGACCGTTCCGAAGACTATGCCCAAAATAATCGGAGCCAAAGGGAAAAAACAAGTTGGGTTATTAACTTCTGCTGAACGTGGCCAGTTAGTGACCGTCGTGTTTTGTTTAGGGGCAGATGGTTCTTACATGCCCCCGTTATTCATCTTCCCGAGGAAGAGAATGAAGCCCGAATTGATGATTAATGCACCCCGTGGTTCTTGGGCCGAGTGCCATGAATCGGGATGGATTCAGAAAGAAATATTCACCTCTTGGTTCAGAAAATTCATTGTTTTCAGTAGAGCTTCAAAGGAAAAGCCAGTGCTTTTGATTCTAGACGGTCATGCCAGCCATACCAAGAACTTGGATATCATTGATTTGGGGCGAGAACATGGTGTTCACATTTTAGCAACTCCTCCACATTGCACTCACCGACTGCAGCCGTTAGATGTGGGTTTTATGAAACCTTTGTCAACATATTATACAGAAGCGTCACAAAACTGGTTGAAGTCCAACTGTGGTCGGATCATAACACAGTTTCAGATTCCAGAATTGGTTGATAAAGCATTTCAAAAGGCTGCTACGATGTCAACAGCATTTAATGCTTTTCGCGCTACAGGAATTTGGCCTCTGAATCGTGATATTTTCACTGAAGCTGACTTTTTAGCAGCAGCAGCTACCGACATTGCAGTTGCGTGTGATAGTTCAGTAGCGTCTACTTCTGATACCCGCCAAGAAGATAATAATTCAAGTATCCAAAGACCTCAGCCATCAACTTCAAGAGCAGACAATGTATTGGCCACAAACATTAATGAAACCCAACCATTGGAAGATACCAATGCAACAAGACTGACTGCTAAAGACCCTGACATAACAGTATCATCGCCCTCCATGTTGGATGATAGCCATCATGAAAATCTATCTTCTACGTCACTCACGGCAAGTGCAATATTATATGCAGAAGACATTGTAGATGAGCCCCAACCTTCTACATCAATGGCCACAAAAAATGTTGTTAAAAAAAGTGCGTTTCTGGTCGGACCTAAAGATATAACGCCAATTCCAAAAACAACAAAGACTAAAAGGGCCAACATCAGACGTGGTAAAACAGCAATTATCACTTCTTCACCGTACCGTCTAGAATTAGAAACTTCTCAAAATAAAAAAGCTGATCAGGTGAAAAAAGGACTATTTAGAGATGACGAAACACCGAAGAAAAGAAAAGCAGCAACCAAAGGAAACAAGTCTTTAGTAAAGGGATCGAAGAAGAAAATGACAAAATATAAGAACGACACCATACAAATATCATCGAAAGGCAAAGCTAAAGTGATAAAGTAAAAAAAGTGATATAAAGGCAACTAAAAAGAACAGAAGTGACAGTTCCTCCGAAGATGATGATGCGGAATGCCTTTACTGTGGCCACATGTATTCAGAATCAATAGATGGGTGGGTGCAATGTCAAGATTGCCAATCATGGGCACATTGCGGTTGCGCTGGAGTAGACGACAACGATGATGAAGTTATATTTGTGTGCGAAAGATGCTCTGATTAGTGATAGTCCGTTTTGCCCTTAAGGGTGGTCCATTTTACCTTCTGCATGAAGGTAAAACGGACCAAAGTGAGTTATTAGAAATCATCTAATATCTTCACAAATTGTGATTTGATTAAAGTCTGATTAATAAGTAAGATAAAGATTAAAGTGTTGATTAGTTGTAATGATAAAAGGTTTACATAAATATAACATTTTTTTTTCTAAATGCATTTTTCCTTAAGTGGTCCGTTCTGCCTTCTCTTCCCCTATGTACCTATGCTAACGAACATATACTATTATAATTTTGTTTATATTTAAGTTCTCATGTAAGTGACGTATCTATGTCTTAATGAGAATAAATGTCTTTAAACTTTGAAAACATCTTATATGTTATCTATTTTGAAAAAGTGGCACAAGTTGGATGGTTAAATTTTAATGTAAGTTCAAGGCTCGCATTTGTTTGGTTTTCAAATGTACCACGGCGACACTACATGAAATAAATCATATTTATTCAGCACTTAAGTCTTCACATACTCTTGTACTTGTCAAAATCTAATCAAATATAACGTCGGAACATACATATTATTGATTTATTTTTGTTGTATAATAATATATATTTCCTCTTAAGGAGTTTCTTGTAGCTGCGGGTGGATACACTCGGCGTTTGTGAAATGTTTGTGGACTTCGGAGTTGGTAATAAGCCAAGGTACTTGAACTGTTGTGCTTAATATCGTATTATGTATTCCTCGCAATATTGCTATTTTTGAATTAATACACCATCTCATACTAAGTATGTGTGGTGTGACTTCCAGAGACAAAATACGGAATACTGACGTAAAAGAGCGTTTTGGTAGAAAAGCGGATGTCATTTTAGCCACAAAGATTTGAAAAAGGTATGTCTGTTTAATTTTCTCTTACTTATTTTTTTTTAATAATAGACTAATTTATCAAGCCCGTTTAAACACAATCACACTAAAAATGTATACCAGATTAACTCTAGTATATATTTTCACCGTACCCGTACTGTATCCGAAAGGGTGCACACACATAAAGTACGGAAGGGTTCCGTTCGGTTTCAGCGATCATTATTCACATTTTATATCAGTGAATTACTCTTTGAGCCGCGCATATTATTTTGTGTTCCAAAAAAGCATTGGGATTTTCTTTAAGGCTGTCCTCGTATGGCATATTGATACTATATAATCATAATAATATCAGCCCAATTAAGTCCAAACCCTCTGCCAAGGATGGGATAATGTGCCATAATCGCCACGCTTGTCAGACAGATTGACGATCGTAGCACACTGCCACCGCCAACTCGTCTGCAACCGTTGTCATAGTTCACAAAGCTGCTACCTGTTCTCTCGTAGGCATTAACTCAGGACGATTTCTATGCCCCCCTTTGAATCAATTTTGATGATTTTTGGTGTTAATGAATACCGTGATGGTTTAGTTTCACAATTGGAACTGGCAGGTGAGGCTACAATCGGGTTCTACTTGAATTTACGATTGATTTTTTCTCCTGTTAAGTGCTAATTGTAGCCATTCACGAATCATAGTTTTCATGGTTACTAGCCTACCTACGTTATCTAATAATATTATAGTATGTTAGGTAAGAAGTAGTTGTTAATATTTCTAGGGTAGTATTTAACTGCATATCAAAAAATAAAATAAATACTTTTTTTCCTTTTTCATCACAAAATTTCATAACAAATTATTTATTACTCAGTGGAGGGTAGATAAATGTATGTCTCGTATTGAGTCCAATAGTGTTGCGGTTATAATATTGAAATTATAGTGTTTATCATTGTTAAACACTATATTACTACACTACACTATACTTTAAATTCAGTAATTTAAAGTTTGTTTGTCAAAGTCAAACTCAAATTATGTATGTTAAAAATGTTTTCAAGTAAGTGAAATTTGTAATTTCTTATTGAGAAATAAAATTCTTTAACCTCAAATATTCCTAATCCTAAGCAAAAATACTGATTGCGCAACAAAATAGCCATCTCAAAATATTATAAACTGAGCAGCACTTTAAGTTCATGGCGTATATCTATTTATTTAAAACGAGTATTGTTTTTGTAAATCAATTTCTTTCTCGCAGTTGCCGGCCGCTGCTGCCGCAGCAAGCTCGCTTCGCTCGCTCGGATCGTTCGTTGTGTTGTCGCAGTACTAACATAACCTAACCTACTTTTCTAGTAGCGAAATACGCCCGGGTAAATTAGATATGCAATCTGTATATTTGATATACAATAATTAATTGATGAATAAAAAATTGATGTGTTATAAGTTCTTAGATGTATATATTAAAGTATCCTAATTTTTTATAACCCGCTTTTCTTAGCATCATAAGAAAATATTGAATCCATATAAGTATGCCATTTATTTCCGATACAGTTTGGGCTACCAGGTTTACCATACGTTTATTAAAAAATCTAAATGGATACTAAAACTAACTTGGAATCTCAAGAAACAACTTCGTATCTGATATACCTAAAGTTTGTAGAGATTTTTAATGCCATTTTAAATTTTAGCTTTAACTTGGCATGTAATAAGCAACCAAGCTTTGCTTATTACATTCGAATATTAGGTTACTACTTTAAATAAGACCTATGTAGATCGATTTATATTCACCAATGTTGTAAAATTTATTGAAATGAATCGGTAGTCGTTATAGAGGTCACGATATTCTCTTTAAATTATTGCACTTGCAGAACACTACATTTTCATACATAAAAATAATAATAGAGACTGGCATGTTGGCCTAGTAGCTATTAATCTTGACTGCTATGCCAGAGGTTGTGGGTTCAATTCCCATCCGGGACAAATCTTTATGTGATGAACATAATTATTTGTAATGTGTCTGGGAGTAATTTAGCTATAATATGTATGTATTTAGAAATATATTATGATATTATATTTTTTCAGTTGTCTGGATGTGCTAGGAGAGGCTCAGTCTAGTTTGGGATGTTAGATATTCCTATAAGACTTTTACGAAAGTAACAAAAATGTAATCCAAAGTACTAGAATTTATATTTTATGTATTTGCCCGTGCGACGTCGTGGCGGGGCGCTATTTATGATAAACGTAAAAACATAATATACTTTTAAGTACGACTCCTTTAATACTTATCATCTAATTTCAAAATTTATAGAATATACTTTTTTATTATGTATTCTTCATTTTGTATTTCATGCAATGACACATTTTCTCGCAAAAGATTAATTTATGAAAAGCTAAAGAATGTAATTTTGAAACTTTATTAATTTTCATACTTTCTAAATATAATTTTGCACGACAAGGAATTCTATGAAGATCTAAGCAAAATAACGAATCATCTGAAGTGTATAGAGGGCTCTTGCTCACGAACATTAGTCACAGGGACAATTAATTATTTGAAATGGCTCAAGATAAAGAAGGATGGTAAATTCTTGCGTATAAGTTCCACTAATTTTAGCGATAAATTTACTCGCTTCCTACAAAAATTTTGCTCCTTTTTTACCTTAATACTGAAAAGAAGGGCTATGTTTCTGACAGTGTTGATATGTATGTACATGTTCATTCCTTCTTTGTTTCACCTAAACCGATTTTAACAAACGTGACGTCTTTGGTTTAGGTCAGTATTCCACGTGTCAAAGGTTATATTTAAAGCATTTAAAAAATAAACAGTTGATTTTATAGGTTTTTGTCGTGTTTGGTTTCAAAAGAACGACTTTGATGAGCACATTCTCAATAGAAATAAAAAATCTCTAACAATTGGTATTATAAGAGGGCTTAATGTAGGTGCACTAAAATCAAGTGACACAAGACGGTAGTAGTGATTTTTAGGTACATTTGTTGCATCATAAAACTTGTTGTAAAGCTAGTAGCCTATAAAAAATGTATTGCGTATTCAAAGCCTAATAATCTGCAAGCAACGATTGAAGTGGCATTGTGCAAAGTAAGAGAAACAGGTTGTCATTTTGGCTGACAGATAGTTTCTGTTGAAAATTGTCTGCTTAAGCATCCTTAATTAAGTTTCTGGGCCTAAATATTTAACGGTAAAACGTTCTCTGGTAAATTTATACATGATTCTAGATTTGAAATGTTGTGTTTTGATTCTGATACAGTTGTCTGAGCCATGCAAAAAGACTTACGTATGTCGATAATCGCACTCGAAATTGACTTCGATATTTTTAATTTTAATTCCAAAACGATATAGGAATATAAATTGATTTTAGCCCTTGTTAACCCAAATAGCTGGTATAGCATGTTTGTATTTATGTTACAGAAATATCTATTTTTACTGAATTCATAAAGTTTTTTCTAAGACACTTGTTGTTCAGATAGCATAGTAAGTATGTATGTTTCTCTCTTTTAATAAGACTTGTATAAAATTACAACTACCTAGATTATAAATAATCTGTTTAATTCTTCTTAATATTAGTCAATAACAATGACGAACAACATACCTTTCACAATCTCGTCTTTATTTCACGTTGGAGGGGGGATGGGGGGTGGATTAAAGTGACGGGGAAGAAAAAACGATGTCATTAGTTAAACATTTTACAAGGAAAATTGTGCATTTTCTATTAATGAAAAGTTACATCAACTTCATTATAAAATCAGCCTTCTTTTTGCCGTTCACAATTTGAATTGCTAAATTTACTTTGAAGCGTAAGCTTGTTTTGCAACGGACAATGCAAAACAAGAAGAACACTTCTTCGCCGTTGACGTATACCGGGAAGACTGGGATTCTGGGATACAGTATTTCCAATAAAACAAGTCAATTCGCTGCTGTACGTGTATTCAGACTGCCCGATACAAAAAGCAATGGCGCGGCACTACCCACATTATATTTGTAACTTATTCTAAACTTACCTACATATATTACACCTCACCACTTAATTCTAACATATTAATTATTCTATTTTAAACCTAACAACAGGTTTACGAGTACGTCTGGAACGTTCCTCCGGTGGCGGTGTTAAATGTTCTGACCTAAGCACATCGGGTTGTTCGAGTTTCTCAAAAACTTCCCTTGACTCAGGTTCACACAACCTCGACGATCCACCAGTATCTACCTCTTCCCCTGGTACTGCAACTGCACCCTCAACGTCTGCTACCTGTTCCGCCGTATATGTTGAATTCTTTAATGCACTACTATCAGGACAAGCGAGATCAGACAGACGCGATCTGCGTTTAATATGATCTATATGTTTTCTAGTAAGTCGACCGTCACCATTATCCACTATGTATTCTCGAGTACCTGCCCGCGCTTTGATAACACCTTTAACCCATTTATCCCCGCTAACAAAGTTTCGTGACCACACCGCATCGTGCGGAACTAGCTCTCGAGTCACTCCACCCGCATTATCGACTTGCCGGTGTTGTACAGCCCGCACCCGTTCCTCCAATGCATGGTCGCTTCGCAATAAATCCCACCGAGTACGTAAGTTGCGTCGTTGCAACAACATGGCTGGAGTTTCCGCTGTTGTACTATGCGGTGTGTTCCTGTAGCCTAACAGAAAGGTTTGTAGGGCTGCATCTATATCTTTGTTATCCCTATAAGCTTTTTTAATGGCTGTTTTGCACAACTTTACCGCATTTTCTGCGGCCCCGTTTGAGGATGGGTGGTATGTCGGTGAAAATAATTGACGTATACCATTGTTATCCAAAAATTCCCTAAATTCTTTGCTTGTAAACGGTGGGCCCTGATCTGAGACCAACTCCATAGGAATACCAAATCGAGCAAAAGTACTTCGTAAAACTTTAATAACCTGACTAGCATTAGTACGAGGCATTTCAAATATTTCTAACCACTTAGAACTTGAATCTATCAACACCATAAACGTATTACCACGATATGGTCCAAGAAAGTCTATATGTAGCCTACTCCATGGATGCGCAGAATAAGGCCAGGGGTGTGGCTGCGCTCGGGGTGGAGCAGTGCCCTCCACCGCACATGTATCGCAACTTTGACAAACCTCTTCGATATCATTATCTATGTTTGGCCACCATACGTAACTTCGTGCTACTGATTTGGTTTTGACTATGCCCATGTGACTTATATGTAATTGTTTGAGCACAATTTTTCGTAGTCGTCGGTATTACGATTCGATAGCCCCACATTAAGCACCCCGAATCTATATACAATTCGTGTCTTCTTAAGAAATAAGGTTTTACTTCAACTTCTGGACACGAACCTGGCCAACCTGACTGTACGAAAAGCATTATCCTACTTAGTAACACGTCCTTTGTCATTTCTTTCTTAACGTTACATTTAGTTACTGGCAAAAAATCTTCGACAAAGTTTAAGTAAGTAATTTCACTACTCGACACACCCTGTTTACTGTGTGGCAACCGCGATAAACCATCAGCGCAATTTTTTTTTGATGTCACATACTCTATATCATAGTTATATCCTGACAATAAAATTGCCCAGCGTTGCAACCGGGAGGCTGCCATAATTGGTATTCCTACTTTATTGCCAAATATGTACGTCAACGGCTTATGATCCGTTCTGAGCAAGAATTTACGACCGTACAGATACTGGTGAAATTTCCTAATTCCAAATACAATAGCTAGAGCCTCCCGATCTATTTGCGAATAGCCTCTTTCTGCCACCGTCAGTGAGCGGGACGCATACGCTACCGGTCTTTCACCGGCCGCGGTGATGTGCGTGATGACCGCCCCTACCCCCACTCCACTGGCGTCGGCTGTCAACACGAGTGGAGCATCCGGAGCATAATGTACTAGAACTCACTCGAAGCCAGAATGCCCTTAACCGTTCTGAATGCTTCTTCACATTCCGTACACCAATTAAAAGGCACATTCGTTTTCAAAAGTTTGTATACGGGTGAAAGAATTGTACTAACATTCCTAATAAATTTGGCATAATACATGACCATTCCTATAAACGCCCGCAATTCTGAAACATTCGTAGGCGGTGGTGTATTCACTATAGCGCTTACTTTATCTGGGCACGTATGTACACCTTCCTTACTAATCACATACCCCAAGTAAGTTACAGATTTGGCGAAAAATGAACACTTTTCTTTTTTTACTTTCAGGCCATACGCTTGTAACCGATCAAATACCTTATGTAAATTGCTAATGTGTTCATTATGATTTAACCCAGTTATTATAATGTCGTCTAAAAATACCCCCACCTGCGGCAAATCTGCAAATAATTGTTCAAGACGTCTCTGAAAGATACCCGGACTCGACGACAGACCATACACGAGTCTGTTGAACATAAATAAACCTTTATGTGTGTTAATAACCGTAATATTTTTAGATTCATCTAACTCAAACTGAGCGTACGCTTGCGACAAATCAATTTTGCTGAACAACTCACCACCGTGCAAGCGGGTTAACAGTTCTTCTACACGGGGCAAGGGATAACGGTCGACTTCTATTACTTTGTTTATTGTTACCTTATAATCTGCACAAATCCTGATAGTACCATCTTTCTTTACCACTGGCACAATGGGGGTGGCCCAGTCAGAGCGGTCTACAGGAGTGAGGATGCCGTCACGCACCAGCTGATTGAGCGCCCGCTCCACCGGCTCACGCAGCGCGTACGCCAAAGGCCGCGCGCGCATGAACACAGGCCGTGCCCCCGGTCGCACGAAAATGCTAACTAAGCCACCGGTGAAACGGCCCAGACCATCTTCGAACAACTTACAGTATCTGGAACTGAATTCCGACATGTTAAAGGCCTCACAATTCAACGTATTGAATGATGATATACTCCTATATTCTATAGTAGGTATTTGTATTCTTAATTGAGCCAGCCATTGTCGTCCAACTAACATAGTTTTACCTTTTTCAATTATATATAAATCTAATTTCTTACATATGTCCTTATATTTCACTAAAGGTTTAATAACCCCCTTTGGGTAAACTTTTTCCCCCGTATAATATTTTAAAACAAGTTTACTTTCTCGCATTTGTAAATCACTAAATAATTCTTTATAAGTATCGTGACTTATGCACGATATTGCACTCCCAGTGTCACACTCCATACGCATATTGTTTCCATGTACATTTAATGCTAAATATATAGGAGGCCCAACAAACATTATAGTGCTTACGGCAGCCTTTTTTAAGAGCTTTTAGTGTTATATATGATATATAAGAACTCCGATAGCAACATCTGACCCTATAGTGGGGTTAGTTATAATTAATTAAACCTTCCAGAGGGATAACAGTAATAAAGGAAAAAAATATAACTTAAGGCGGTAGCATGGAGTTTATTGAACCCATTGTATAAATGATTCTTACAGCTTTAGGAGGCACAAACCAATAAAAGCAATTGTATAGTGTCTACTAACACTTACTAACGGCTGATATTCTACTACTGAGGTAGTAAAATGCCTTGTAACACCTTGAGGATTAACCTAATAACTTAAAGAAGTATTAAATGCTGTAAGTGATAGTCAGGTGTGCACTAACACTTACTATCTACTGGTATTGTTAAAAAGAGTCAGATAAATACTTTGTACCACCTAACAAGTTTTCTCGAGCCTTAAGAGTTAGTAAGAATGCTTTAAGAGTCAAAAAAGTGTTGATTATAAGTCCTATAGAGCTAGATTCAGCAAGAGTTAGAATCCACCTTTAAATCGTTGCAGGCTACATAATGGAGTTTATCGGTCAACCATAAGTTATATTGTGGTTTTTATAAAACCATCAATATATCAGCAAACATTATGTGCAACTTTTATAACTCTTCATTATTACTTAAGTTGAGTAATAGGCTTTAAGTCAAAGCCTATTACTCAACTTAAGTAATAATAAGAGTTATAAAAGTTTCACATAATGTTTGCTGATATATTGATGGTTTACCTTTACCTAACCTAACCTCAAATACTGTAATTTGTTACGTTTATTTGGAAATACGAGTAGTTAATTGTTTTAAAATGAAACCATGGACAGTTAAAAAACAAATGGGCGGAATCAAAAGAAGGGCTTTGAGAAAATATATAAATATTATTGGCTATCGTAAATCTATTGCGACGAGCTTACATCAGTGGAGGAAAAAAATATGACACAGAAGCATTGCATAGAGTGGAGAAACAGTGTTTCCTAAATCAAAATCCAGAAAAAGGTTCTGATGTTATCCCAGGCAATAGCTCTGTTATCAATAATAGCAGTACAAAATACAAATCCAGTGAACTTGATAACGATTCATTTCAAGAGCAACCTAATAAAATACAACAGGGTTCCGTACAATTGCAAAATAACTCTGACGTTTCATATTCTTTAACTTAATATGACGATCCGTTACCTCTCAGTAGTTTAAACAACTCGGATGACGAACAGGAAAATAATAAACATTGCAAAATGATTTCCGAACATGGGCTTAAAAAAAATATAAGCCAAGCCGCTTTAAAAGATTTGTTTTTACTTTTAAATAAGAGATTTACGGATATTTTACCGTCTAACCCGCGAACAATGTTACAAACGCCAACAGCAATTTGTCTTAAAACAATCGATGGTGGTGAATATTGGAATCTTGGGATAATTATGCCATTATCAAGTATTCTAAAAAATTGTATTGTATTGTACCACTGCCAAATAAAATTTTCCTGAATATAAATCTTGATGGTTTACGTATATTCAAAAGCTTGAAATATGAATTCTGGCCTATATTGGCTAATATCTATCAAGGTGAAACTAGTAATCCATTTATTATCGGCATTTATTATGGGAAAGGTAAACCAAAAAACCTAAATCCATTCCTAGAAGATTTTGTGAACGAAATGAGCATCGTTTTAAAGCAAGGAGTTTGTGTTAAGTGAAAAAGTGAAATTATACTATATGCTAAAGATGTAAAAAGTAAATAAGTTTGTATTTAAAATGGTTTTCAGTACTTCTCTTTTACGTACCGTTTGAAAATAAAAGATTGCTATTTTAAGAAATTGTGCTTTATTTAAGACAGCCTTCATCAGATTTTTGAACATTGATGATTGACATATCTACTAGTAATATATATCAGTCATAAAGTTATTTATTCATGAAAAATTTCCAACACTTTCACTCCATCGTGAAAGACTCGGTATAATAGCGCAACATAGTCATGAACAAAATCTACACGAGTTCAATCATTCAACTATCCTTACTTACATTAAATTTTAATATTGCTATAGCCATGAAGGAACCATCATAAAAGTATAAGTAAAATGTTTATAGTCAAACACTAAACACACAAAACAGATGACAGACGATAGTGTTTGTAGTGTAGGCTTCTTGATCATCATACATTACGGCATTTTTCCTCTGATTTAAAATTCAACCAAAGATCACTAGAAATATACGCAGTAGCTAATGCACAAAGATCGAAATTATGAAGTCCATTACTTTATTCACTTCGTCAATGTATCTTCCTTTCTCCGCTTCTTGGTATTTTTCTTCTGGGTTATTTTCTGTAAATGGAGTTTCTTCGACGATGTCACTTTCTTTTTCCGCTTCTTAATCTTTTTCTTGATTTTTCTTTTTTGTCACTGGTTTTTTATTATTAATGGAATCGTCGTTACTTTCATGAGACATATCTTCATCACTTGCTTCGTAATAATTTGTAAAAAAGCTCCGCCTTTGAGAGTTTTGAACGTTTCCTTGACGTGGAAGCTCGTTGATTCTTTTAAATTTTCTCTTTTTTGGATCTTTAGGATGTTTTTGAAAGAACTTATAGGATGTGGTTTGCGAACGTCTTTTCACCACTCATCTCTGCTGCTTCCAATCGGCTTCCGGTGTAGATATATATTTTGATGTTTATTTTTTCTTGGACATTTTAATGTACATATTTTGGTCTTCCAAGAAGGAAGGTACTGCGAAAAATTCCTCTTTATTACTTTCATAAGTCTTGACGATTTTGAAAGACTAAAAAAATCTGAAAAAATAAAAACAAAGAAAAAAAAGGTAAATAAGTAGGTATTAGTGCAAAGTATAGGAACTTTTATCATCTATGTTATCAAAACTAAAAATAAATACTAAATTGAAAGTTTAATGTAAAACTTATTATAACTGTATTGATTTTGAAAGGGGTTCCATGAACTAGGCGGCAACCGAATGAATTGCTGAATCGGCTCAGTATCTAACTTTATACCTACTACAGCTCGTAGTGAGCCGGGCCTGGTCAGGTGTTTGATATATAGGTAAGGGTTTTCATCAAACGATAACAGAACCCTAAAAATTATCAGCTTACAGCTCCACGTAGAACTATTAAACAAGTTAAACCTATAAACTCTTTGTTTTTTCTCTTTTATAAGCATCTTTTAGAACTACTAGTGCCATGGAAGTGCTTACTTTTAGAATTTAATCACTATGGGAAGACTAAAAGAGTTATCAGGATCCTTAAGTAATTAGAACTAAGACGCCATTTAATTAAGATAACCTATAAAAATAGTGAAAGAAAAAGCTTATTTAAATGTTACTGGTCCACTTATTTACTTATATTGTTCATATTTTCCAATTAAAATGTTTAAAGGTGGTACCAGAATATGATAAATTAGATAAATAAAGAAAATAAAATTTTAGGCAGTATTTTCTTACATCATTTTATAATCAAAATTAGTTTATTTTTAAGGCGTTTCAAAAATGAGATGATAACTAGTATATATTGCTACAGTAAACTTACCGCCGTATGAGATTTAATACATATATAACACCCAATAATACTAAACACTTGACTTACCTTAATTATTTTATTAAAGTACAACTCGCGTCACCACCATGAAAATACTTACTTATTATATCACTATTGGCTTTAACAAAACATGTATGAAAACAGTTTAAATATCGCTTTCGGTGCTCTTAATTGCTACTACAGAAGTCCGATTACATTCTTAGGTTATTTATTGGTTACAAGAAGTAACAATGTTTAACCAAAAATGTCATTAAAGTGGTTTCCATAACTTGTTTACTACTTTAGCTTGCAGTTATCACCTGTGTATAGCTTATAAAACACTTGAAGTGGTAATCACTGCTGCAATATCACTGTTCTAACTCTCCTTAATCACTCATTTATCACTACTCTATAAGCATTAAGTCACTTCAAGCTCTAACATGAACAGGCCCAAACCAGGGTTATAGGGGAGATACAGAACGCTTTATCACCTAATGGTTAGTGCCTTTACAGAACCTTTGGTTTTTAAAATTCTCTTAATCAGCTCATCTAGCACTAATTCTTATAACCAAAATGTTAGTTGGGGGGTACTGACTGATAGATAAATTATTCATATTACACATAATTACCTCGTCACTATCTTCGCTGTCCGCTACTGTCTCTAACTTTTCCACACTTTTTAAGTTGTGATGTCCTACTTCTAGTGGACTCATTCGACGGAGATGTCCCTGCTTGTTACACACACGGCACACATATCGCATAAATCGGCACCCGACCGAATTGTGTGCACCTCCACATGCTTTGCACCGTTGCTCCCGCTGAGCACGCTCCGCCGCCGCTGGACCCGGTGCTATCGCTGGTACCGCCCATTGACGCGCGCCTCGCCCGCGGCCACCGCCCCGCTGTCCACTCTGAGACCAAGGCCTTCTCTCGACTCGTTCGGTGTTCGTGCCGCTGCCGCCCCGCCTTTCCGGTAGTATAGCCAGACAATCACTCCCTGTATTTGACCTCGTGTGACCTTCCACAGCAGCTGCGTTTTTCTCCGCGGCTTCTAAGCTCATCGCTAACTTATAGGCTTTAGCATAATCTAGTTCGTCTTCTGAAAATAAACGCTGCCGTATGACTTCACTACTAATCCCGCATACAAATTGATCTCGAATACTTTCCTCGAGCCAGGCTTCAAATTCACACCCCTTTGTCAACTTTTTAAGGCAAGCAAAATAGTCCGCTATGCTTTCGCCCTCCTTTTGCTTCCTTTGTCGAAACTTATAACGCTCGGCGAGAACGCTCGGCTTAGGCTGTAAGTGTTTTTCCATGATGTCTGTTAATTGTTTGAATGTTTTTGGTTTACTCGGTGTGCATAAATTCACGAGTAATTCATAGCTCTCGGCCCCCATCACGGTAATCAACGTAGCCACATATAATTCACTTTTTATGTCGTTCACTAAAAAGTAATTTTGCAAACGGTCCACGTATAATTTCCAGTCGTCTGATTGGACTTTGAACTCGCCTATTTTACCAATAGACATTTTTCGATTTTATTTGTTCTATTGTTCTATTAGTAGCCTCACACACTGGATTCTTGGATCTCGTCGCCACTGACGTATACCGGGAAGACTGGGATTCTGGGATACAGTATTTCCAATAAAACAAGTCAATTCGCTGCTGTACGTGTATTCAGACTGCCCGATACAAAAAGCAATGGCGCGGCACTACCCACATTATATTTGTAACTTATTCTAAACTTACCTACATATATTACAGCCGTTACTTTAGCCGTGAGGCTAAATGCTAGAATTGGAGTTCGTAGGAAAAGCTATAGCTTAAATATTAGAGGTATAGGATCTGTCAGAGCTATTGAGTTGTTTGCGTTTCATACAGTTGGGAAATGAACATAAGTATGTGTACCCGCGTAATATTATTCTGTACACATCATTATGACCAGGCATGATTTAGGAATTTTTGCCTAAAACTGTAACATTAGCAAGAAGAATTATACGTAATGGTCGTCGTAATAGTAAAAGGTAGTGATTTATTATCAGTTGTCCGTGAAGAGTATTATTATCTGTTTCGCGTTGTCTGTCTAGTTCTAGCGTGCAACATGGGCTACGAAGTTTAATTCCTGGTTTGGACCACAAATTATTCTTGGGATTCTCAGTAACAGATCGAAGTCACTGAAAGTTTCAATCCGATTACAATATATATATAAAAGAATTATTATCCTACATCCTAACACCAATCGGTTTTGTATCGATTCTTCTAGCGATAAAATAAGATTGAGTAATATTTTTAATTTAAATAATAATAACCACATCAAATAATTAATATTAACGTACCGACTAACTTACGAACTAACTCCTATTTTCTTACTAAAGGATAATTGCAATGGATGCTCAGCTGAACATTTGAAGCACACACGCTAGGCAGGTGCACACGAATCAATCTAGTTGATGAATAAGGAATGACACAAACGAACGCTTATTTTTGTTCACGTTTCACGCTAACGCCGCGCCGCCGCGCCGCCTGTGGAACGTTATTGTGCTTTCTATCCAACTGCAGGAGTATATCAAACCAAATAGCAATATTTTTGTGTATTGCGACTAAACTACATTTATGTACATGTGTTATTCGTTTGCAATGTAGTGTAGTTGAGCTGCTAAATTTAAAATTTATTAGAAACCAAGGACTTTGGAGATAATCATTCCCAAACATTTTATAAACTTATAGAAAAATGTAATGCTTATAAGAGTAATCCGGAACGCAAACCTAACTTTGTGAAAACGAAGATTATTAACATGATTCAATTGTACTGTTATATATATGTGAACATTTAATCATAATATATCATTATGTTTCTTGTGTAAGGACTAATAACGAGAAAGAAAACTAAGATATACGAAACTGATCATGAGAGAAAGAAAATTTGTGCTCGCACGTCTCTCTCTCTTGCCCCTACAGTAGTATACGAAACGTAACTCTCTTATCTTATTTCCATTCGCCTCGTCCGATCACACTTTTTGTAACGCTCTCGTCAAGCATTCATGAGTTTACTCTCTTAGTCAAGCCTGCGTAAAAAGGTTTTGGTGAATGGAAATAATAAAGGTTCTTGAGTGGCGACCACGCACCGGTAGACGCAGCGTGGGCAGGCCCCCTACAAGGTGGACCGCCGATCTTGCACGGGTCGGGGCAAGCCGCTGGATGCGGGCAGCACAATACCGGCCATTGTGGATCCTTGAGGGAAGCCTTTATCCAAAAGTGGACGGCTATCATATAAGCCGTCCACTTAAAAAAAAATTAAATGATATAATAGCAAATAAAGCTCTTTCTTACGATTTACCTTTTTTTATAACTTTTAATAACCAATTTAAAGAACTCTCAGTTTCTCTTTAATTTTTTTTTGTAAGTCTCAATATTGAGAATAATCCTCGTAAGAGATTGATAATTTTTCTAATCTCTGTTCTAACAACATGCGTTGACTACATAAAATTGGGACTTAATGACGTAATTTACACAAAAAGTGAACAATCATAGTTTTTATTTGAATCCAGCTCTCCGAGAATGTTCACAGAACCGTTTCAAAGTTTGTCGTATGTTTGTTCGGGATAAATCATACGTTCCCAAAAAAAAAAACAACGAAAATAAAACCATAAAGCTAAACAACCGAAAACTCAAATTAATAACAATGGCAACAATTCACAAACATTGTAATGAATACAAATTTCACAGAAATCGTAACAAAAACTCTATTAATGGTCGTAAAAACTTTATTGCTCTGCGATGTGTAGAAAAGGCTAGAATTATGGGTAACATGAGAAAGACCCGTAATTAATAGGTTATATTGTAGTATTCATTTTATTTCGAGTATAATATGAAATATATTCGGCACCTTGGTACAGTATGATTAAGATTTATAGTAGACTGGAGTGTATAGGAGATTTAGAGTAACTAACATCAAGGTAGGTAAAGTAGAGGGAAGGGGAACAGAACTTACAAGCATTTAATAAAATATAATGTTAAAATACTAGCTGAAGATAAGGCGGAATGAAAAAGGCACTAACAAACGAATTTCTTTTAAATTGGATAAGATAGAATAATTTCTACGTACAAAAATACTGAAGTGTTTAAAATATATCATCATCATATCAGCCTAAATAGGTCAACTGCGACAAAGGGTTCCCCATAAAGCTCACAAAAATCTCTCATAGAGGGCCTGCCGACGTTGCGTCTTTCGATTCGTGGTCACCACTCGAGAACTTTTCTGCACCTGAGGTTCAACGAGCTATGTGCCCTGCCCACTACCAGTTCAGCTTGGGAATTTTTCTTCAAATACATAATTTACTATTTTTTTATAGGAATAAATTACTGGAACCCAAATTAATATGGTCTGTAAAGCATTAGAGTTAACATACAATAAGATTAGTAAAAAAGATCAAATGACAGACAACGCACAGTTTATCACTGCGACCGTGGAATTGGTCAATCTTTGTAGTTCGCCGCGCTGGTGGTTGAGGGCTATACCTCGGAAATATATCAAGCTATCAGTCTCGGCTTCTCCCGAGAACATCTATGAGACATGACAGATACAAGCTACTGATTTCGAGGTCAGATGGCAGTGGCTCTTTTAATTTTGGGAAGCTAGCTGGAACCGCTTAGACGGGGCCTTAACGGAAATAGGTATAAAGCAAGAAAAAGAAGAAACTAAATTTATTAAGAGTAAGTCAAACGAGACCATCGTCAGTAAATTATAAGTCGTATATATGTTATTGACATTTAAATGTTAAATAGGTAAGGCGACTGTTGCTCATATTTCTAAAATTAAATATGGAAAATGCTTTTCCCATTAATTGAACTAAAAGTATAATTAGGATTTCACGTTAATATGTGTTCGCGGAAAAAATATTCATTAGCCGAGAATCATATTATACGATATTAAAGCGTTTTAATAAAATGTTCCATGGTTTTGGTTATAAAAAGTAAATTTATTTTAATGGTATTTTTTTTGTATATGGAACGTGGTAAAACGAACAAACGTACTGGACTACCTCCCAAAAATGGGTGTGTAGGCTTTTTACAAAATATGGTTGATGAATCTAGATAACCACCTGTTTAGCTTCTAGTATAATATATAACGAAAGTATAGTACACTTTTGTGGATCGCTATTGATTCTTTTTAGTGAATTTCACAATATTTTATGGACTGGATGGCGTAGTTGGTAGATAAGTACTTTTCACGCCGTAGGTCGTGGTCGTGGGTTCGATTCCCACCCAGGACAGATATTTGTGTGCATAAACATATCTGCTGGTCCTGAGTCTGAGTGTGATTATCTACATAGGTATGTATGTACAAAAGTAAAGTGTTATATGTAGTATACCGGTTATCTGGTTTACATAGTAGAAGCTCTGTTTGGTTTGGAATGGGTACACTACATTAATACGAAAATCTTTATTCCGACAGTCACAAATACGAATTTCAAAATACCGACTTTAATAATTCCGAATGGTAGAAAATTCCGAATATTACAACTCCGACTTATCATTACTCCTAGTTTTATAACTCCTAAATTTCAATATTCCTAACGTTTATAATTACTATTCTCTAAATATCGAGCTTCAATAGATCGAATATCAAAAAGTCCGACTTAATGATAATTCGAATCATCAACAATACGAATAGCATTCTGTCGAGGCTCCGGCGCTGCGGGGTTTGGGCGGCCCCACGCGAGCTTATCGTCTCAGATGGTTTTAACGCTCACCACCGCAGTATCGCCTTGCTGGCTTAGCCGGCCAGCCTCAGCCGCGGCGGCGGGCCTTCAAACCACCTGCGCCACAGCTCGCGTGCCGCCCCATCCCTCCGCGCCAACGCGGGCTTAAATTACACTCTAGGGTATGGCAGACAAGACTACGTGAAGTCGGTTTTGCAGCGATTCGTTTCTGTCACAAAATTTTGTAGCACAACATGTTGACTTTTAGTTTATTCGAAGTATTGAAATTCGGAATGTCGTTTTTTGGACCGAGAACCCTTCGAGCATTTGGCTCTCAGAACGTATGAAAATCGCAAAACTAACAAATCGCATTTACGACTCCCGGTAAGATAAATTTCGTGATATTTAATAATAGACATTAAAAATCTTTTCATCTTTATTATCAAATTCGGACTTTTGAAAATCGGAACATCAACATTCGGAATAAAATATTTCGGAGTATTTAGGTGTTCCCGTTTGGAATGCGATGGCCGTGTGTATATAATGTCCCAGAATATTATTATTATAATCCCATATATATATATATATATAAGTTACAAATAAGTTTAAGATTTCGATATATATATATATATATATATATATCGAAATCTTAAACTTATTTGTATAAATGTCTACAAATAAGTATAAGAACTATATAAAAGTCAAATTGCGAAGCACCTTACTACAAAACTTCTGCTTATTTGAGTGACATAATGGCTTGGGTTTGAGTCACTCTATATTAACACAATTGTAATTTATATATTTATCTATTGAGTTTCGTGGCAGTGTTTTTCAGTAGCTGACATTTCATATACAGCACGGTAGGCTTATAAAATTGTCGATTCCACAAAAAAAAATAACGTAATACATTAATTTCGAATTTGAAATATGGGTGGCCGTAGATATTATTATCCAGTCATACGCAACGAAACTTAATAAAAAAAAATCGTATTTAAAAAAAATAATAAACCAAATAAACCAGTGTCGCAAATATAAACGAAAATAATGATGAATAATTAAATTAGACTTATAAATTTTATGTTCAACGCCAAACCAAACTTATAGAGAGAAATATTTTAAATTTGTTTACTAATGTAGAAATAATATTCGTTATCAACAATATCAAATATAACATATTTATTGTTTCGACATTATCATACATAATTGGTCTGTTTTAAATTGACAAGAAAGTATAATTAAACAAGAAGGCATCATCATCGTGTTTGCCAAATTACGTCCACTGCTGGACAAGAGCTTCCTAAAGGATGGGGGAATATGCCATTATCGCCACGTTAGACAGACACCCGTCCGATATTTAAAGAAGAACGACTGTTTTATTTGCATTTATTTGATTTTATATAGCTAATGCTTTCAAAATCGTTCTATTGATATTCTTTTTAATCGGTTGGTATATATAAAAGACGTAGTATGATGTTTTTTAAAACAGTAACTCTCTACAATATACGAGTAATCGGTAGTGACTACGCGTATTGCGTAGTGAGTATGAACTACTACGTCGTAGCGATACTACTTTGTCAGTACTACACAAGCAAAACCATAGAAAGCTACGGGCAGTTTCAATGTGCACTTCGCTCTTTAATTCTATTTTTTACTGTAGTTTTTCTCAAATGTTTTATAATTATACGAATATAAAAAAATATCCAATCATATTTTAAAAATAACGAAATTGTTATTTTCTGACTCATTCGAATGAATTTTTAATGATGTCCACTACACTGATGATGAAATAATTTAAACGTTATAAGTACTATGAAATGAAAGACTTCGTGCCTTTTCCCTTTAAAAATTTTTAATTCTCTCAATTTCATTAGTATAACGTGTCATCACAAAGTTGTGGAGTTAATTCATTATTTTATAATTATTATAACTGAAGTGAGGAACTGATGAAGAGTTGAGCTACTAGTAAGTACTAGTGGACTAGTGTAGTAGTAGTACTTTAAACAAAAAAAAAAAGACTCACTGACATAAAAACTCTTCAATGCGTAGTCTAAACCTTTGCACCTACAAGAAATAAGGTTTCCTCTGAGCTAGATTTCCACTTAAAAACCACGCCGGTAAAGGAAAAGATAGTGTCAAATATAAAAATATATTCTATCATATGACAAACTAGTATGACATTACTTAGAGTTAGTAATGTAATTTCTAGTTTATATTACACTGTTTACTTTTCTCCATTCGTATTTTTTTATTATACTTAGAGGTTTGAGTACTGAACTTGTAAATTTGTCTAACCGTACACAATAAATTAATAAAAGTACCATTCTGCTGACATTTGTTCGTATGGTGTTAAATCCATCAAATCAAACTTAAAAAAAAAACAAAAATTCTGAATGTAACATATAATTAATATAATTTTGTAAATGAGCGCGGATGTCCGCACTGTTTGGTCGTCTTGTATAGAAGGAAATAATCCAACTGATTGAATGAAATTGAATGTTTTTGTTTATTACCTCACAATTATTTTGATGAACTAGATGATAATCAGAATTTAGGATACAAATACATAAAAGAATCAAGTACAAGTGTATGTTAATAACCAAGTGTTAAATAAAATTCATTATATAATAACTTCCTAAATTATTATATATTATTAACCATTATGAAGACAATTTACTTAACAGAACGAATGACTCCACATGCCAATAACGCAGTGTTAAGAGCTCCATAGAGGAACAGGCTTCTACATAAAGTCTTGTGACACTTTACACAATCCGATATGTCGTACTCAGCGAGAGTACGACCCGCTAGCACGTCACACCTACTAACGGCCTCCATCACCCATTTTGTATGTATTCGTACCGATTAAGTGCTCTCTAATCCTACGTTCAACTAAGGATCGACAGAAGCACAAACCCCAAAGGTGGTGGCGCAGGATCTTAGTTTTTATCTGAGCATCTCCGTGCTTCGAAGGGTACGTTAACCTGTCGGTCCCGGTTGTAGTCATTAGCGTAGTGAATAACTCTGACACTGTGGTAACCCCTGTCGATTAAGTACTATTATTTGAAGCGTATTTTGTAACGAAGCGGTAATTCCTCAGTGGAGCTGCTAAATGAGCGCAAACGCCAAGCGCATACCCGCAGTTGCTCGCTAGTAGATTAAAAAAATGAAGATTTTAGAGAACTTTGCTTTTTCCAATCTGTATGAAACTATCTTATACGTTATCCAATATTGAAGTTGTCTCTTAAAGACAAATGCCTTTTATGATAAAGAGATTTAGTGTTCTGATCGCAAATTGTAGACGGAGGAAAAGCTTGAATCCTAGGATTTATCGACATTTGTCAGTTAAGGTTTAGCTCGCGGGCATGTTGAAAGGGATCCTCCTATTTCATTATCATTGTAATGCCTTCATAAGTTTGAAGTCGACAACGATATAGCTATAATACACTATGTAATGTAATTATGTCAACAGTGTCGTGGTAGTTTAATTATATAAATAAAATATATATAAATAAAAATATATTCCATCTCATACTTCCAATTTGCTGCTAGTCACAAGTTATACCATAGATAGAATTTTGATGTTTCTGCTAATTGATGATATTGACTGTAGTACGAGTACTGCCTACACCGACGTTGAGTAGCGGCGTGATACATTTTACTTCACATCCGAAAATATCGTAATTGCAGAGCTTGTGTCACCGATAACTTCATTATGGCTGACACAAATGACGTATTATAACCATTTTCTATGAATATGTAGAATTAGCATTCACTTCGGTACCACCATTGTTCGAGTCTAGATTAAAAAAATAAATTGTAATATTCAATTTAAATTTAATTAAAAATGATTAATAAAAAAATATTATAATTGTTTTGTTATTTTTAGACTCTCTTGCTGGCGTATTCGTATGTATGTGTCGAAATATGTGAATGGAACTTTATAAAACTTGTTTGGTTTTATTTGCGTTGCAATTGAGCTATTTATGATTATGGGAACACGTTGCTTAAAAATTCTAAGAGATTATGGAGAGTGCTACCGACTAACGATAGATGACGTAGAGAGTGGGAGAGACTGTTGTTTTTTGACAGCCAGCCAGGTCCATTAGTCATGAGGAATACGGCCCAGAACTTTAGTTAACTCCTCTATCCGAACGATATTATTATACCCTTTTCTTTATTTGGAGGTATGAATATTATAATGTAATTATAAAATACTACAACTCATTCTCTAAAATGATGCTCAAAATTTACCAAGTAGATATTAAAAATGACTCCTATTAGAAACATTTTAATTTTCTGTACTTATAATCACGAATAAAACGTAACTTACTAAATTGCCTCAATGTTTTGATTTCTCTAAACTTGTTAGCTTTCCCGTGTCACAGATGTGTGTGATAAGAATGTAAGCCGCGTTTCCCTCGCTTTCCTTAAGATTATCTCAAACAAACAAACTCGTAAACTCTTTTAGTAATATTAGTGAATATTTACTGGTGTCTCTACGTCACTTACGTAACAGATGGTAAAAGGTTCGTGATAACAAACTTTGAGTTGAGGAAAGAGTGAAAAAATATTGTTTTCTTAGGCAAATAGAGAAAACTAGGCAGGTATAGCATATCTAAGATATCAAGATTGTCCTATAACATGTCGTGTGTAATTGGCTTCTCTTCGTTTAGATTGAGCATCGTAACAAATATTCAACCAGACGAATACACATATAAACCAGACAGATATAAATACATACAATGTTAAAGTGAATTTAAGTCTTCACAGAAAAGCAAAAAATGTATCAGTTCTCCAAGAACATAAAGCGTTATGATGGACATGCTATCAAAGTAAATCATAAAGCATGTCAGATGACGTATTGAAGTCCCTCCAGACAAGCTTGAGCGTCAATTTGCGATACAAGGGCCTCGGCCGCCGCACGCCTTTATTGTGCACATAAACCAACTTTATTGCAGAGCTATTGCTATCGTGGAGCTGTCGAGCAACGCCAAATCTCGCGTTTTCCCGCCAGAGGAAGGTCGATTTCCTTCCCTGTTCCCACTGAGCCTGTCATATTTGCCGCGTGATGTGAATAATTTATCGTTTTAGGCTGCAGTTAGCCAGTTATTCCAACGTTACTGAGTTTCCGCTCAGAGAAGACCAAAATATTTGAAGTTTGGTGTAGTTTTTTCGCTTACAAATTTAGCTAAAGAACATTTCTTTTTTTTTCAAAATGGATCCCTGTGTGGCGTAGTATGTACTGTACAAACATAAAATACTAGCTGTGCCCCGCGGTTTTACCCGCGTTAAAGTTTATATATTATCATAGCTTCTTCCCCGTAGGTGATAGCGTGATTAATATGTAGCCTGTATGTTGACCCGACTTATTTGTAATATTCATGCAAAATTTGAAGTAAATCCATGCAGTACTTTTTGAGTTTAGCCCGGGCATACATACAGACACACTGACAAAAATTCTATAAACTATATTTTTTGCTTCGATATCCATTGTAGATTACGCCCCAAGTATCCTTTTAAAAAAATATTCAATGTACATTTTTGACTTCCCTACGATTTTATTATATGTATAGATTTATGGGTCACACAAATAGTTGTCCTGTGCAGAAATCGAACGCGGGACACGAAGCGGCGTGGCAACTGTCTTAACCGCTGCGCCACACGTGCAGTCGAACTAAATTGAATCAACGTGAAGTTGATAATTACCAGTGAGTGATCAATATCTTACAGGCGTGGTATTTGTATCTACATTGTTACATGACGTTTACCGTACGGTTGGTAGGAGGCTTTTAATGCTTAACTGGACACTAAAGGTCAGCGAGGGCTTAAGCTATCTAGTAATACAAAATTACATACTTTCGGTGTTGGAACCTCGACTTACTGAGATTACTGACGAGGAGATGCATGCAAGTGTCGTTTTTTAGGAACTTTAAGGGGACGCGTCAAATTATAATATACGCAAATATTGTCTATTCCCACAATCTCCTTAGATGGTTCGGCTATCCGACACGACCGAAAACAGAAAATTCAGTCGTAAGACCTAAACATTTAAAGAATAGACTTTTATTAAAAAATATACTTAACACACGATAGATCTTAATTTTCAAATTTGCGCTGTGCCATAAACGAATATCATCAAATTTAGCGTTAGTTTTTAGCTAATAATTTATTTTATAAAGAACAATAGCTACGTTACTCTAATAATAAGAAAACCAATCCGACTACTAACTGTAAATTCTGAAATCTATAAGCGAGCCAGTGGGTAACGTTTACTGAATTAAACTCAAAATAAATGAAAACAAAATGTAGTTTTCTTTGAGATTAAACTAAAGTGAATTCACAAAAGGAAAAATCGGAAAGCGATCCGCAAATACCCACATGTTTATTTACTCAATATATTGTTAAATGAACTGAAAATCTAAGAGTTCCTTCAAGGCATTTAAAGCTGGTTCAGACTATAAAATGCAAGATAAAGTTATACTGTTTTTAACACGTTCAAAATGTGCCTTATATTTTATTCATTAGTCTGGCACTTGTCCAATAAAAGGGTTACTAGAAATGTATGAAGTTAGTCGAAGAGACAGTTTTTATTGCCTCTCAACTATATGACTAGTTTGGATAAGGACTATATTCTTGCTGTAGGGTCAGCAACAGAAATAGTTAAGCGAGACAAAATTTTTATCGCCCTGCTTTAGTACGGATTTACAAATCATGATTGGCAAAAAGTGTAACGGCTACGCCTTAAGTTGGTATACAGTGAATGTGGTATAGCTAAAATGCAGTAACGGCCAGGTGCAAAACTTATTACCGTAGCTTTAAAGTAAGCGCAAACTGTTGTACATCATGTAAATATATTTAGCGCGCGCTCTGTGTCAAGTGCTCAAAAGATACAGTGTACGCGAGTCACAAGGTACAGTCATTTAGATTCGCCACATGGTTTACTTACACTTCTAGCAAGCTTGTTAATCTGTATATTTAGCTACCAAACTCACATGTTACATAGATAGTTTCACTGCATTCATAAGCCCTGCAATGGTTCGGAAGATATGCTGAGTTGCACTATAAGTGTTCCTTTTTTCATTTTGATAGGAAACCTAAAAGAACTATTTTAAATTTGGCCGACTACATTGATATATATCTCGCGACTGTAAATGCTGGATGTTGTCAATATTACCGAACGATAAATCGGTCTGGTTTAAACAGAACTCAATAAAATTCGAGACACACACGCACACGCTCACTGTATCCAGTTTTTGTTCATAACAAATCAACACGAGTTACGTCCGCGAGGCAAATAGCTGAAACGTAAATACGTGGTCGCCTTAATGCGAGCTAAAATTATTTATAATAATTCCGCTAGACCTCGTCAAAGTTAGTCGAGTTCATTGTGAACTGTAACACGTTTTAAATTTGTTTTTCGTATGCTCTAGACTTTAACGGGGTTGATGGGATTTCATTATGCAAAAGACCAACTCAGTATAATTTTATTAAACAAAATAAGCTTCATTTAACGTAAATTCTGAAATACTTGCTGGATAAAACACAGCTTTAATGGCTGTCTTTCAATGTCCAGACAAACTGCGTAAAAGTATAACTAATATATCATATGAAGCTTGTTAAAGAACACTATCTACTGTAAGTTGTAAAGTCACCTGCTGTCTAATATAATATTTATGTTGTATATTATAAACTGTATTGTATTTATTTATGTATATATGTACATGTTTTTATACTACTTCTCTATTTCATTTGTTGCACGCCTACTATTTTAAATAATAAGCGCTCCTATCCATTCAAAGGTTGTCTGGAAGAAATCGCTTAGTTCGATAAGACCGCTCATTGTACATGATTGTGTTATTTATTTTGTCTGCTATGAAATGTTCATGTTTGACTCTTTACAATAAAGACTGTTCCATTCTATACCCTCGGGTCGACTTCTACGAATATCACATATGAAAAATTAAATGCAAATTAATTTGAAAGTTAAATAAGAATTAAAAAGTATGAAGGAGATAAACCGTACATAGATTACCCTAGTGTTAGGGTCAAATCGCTTATTAGGCCTGACATGGCTTAATTAAAAGCTTTACGTGTCTTCCTAGTCATAGAGTCGATCAGAACTATTTTGATTACCCATTTAAAGACTTGCTGTGTACGGCATAGAATATCAGCACCCCATCTCATCTCGTGGGGGCGTAGAAATCATCCGAGGGACTACCTACCAGGGAACGGGCTGCAGCGTTTTCCTGTAAACTATGACCATCAAACAAAAACAATTTATTTTTTTTATATCAGAGGGCGACAAACGAGCAAGTGGGTCACCTGATGGTAAGTGACACCAGAGGTGTCGCGGGTGCGTTGCCGGCCTTTAAAAGTCAAACAAGTGTTGCTGACCCTTCCCCCCACCCCAATAAGCTCTGGCGACCTTACGCACACTCGACACACACATTAAAATTATTAATGTTATTATTAAGGAATGTCTTCTGTAAGGTGGAGGTACTTCCCCAGTCGGGCTGCTCTTTGAGCGAATAAACGCTATGCCCTACCTCTCTTAAATCAAAGTTTTAATCAAAGTGTTCTCACTAAATCTATTCACATCGTGTAATAAATGATTATTTACTGGAAACTACCTACTTATTTTGTTAGTTTAATTAATGACTAAATTCAATTAGTTTATTTCAATAGCTAGTATGTCACACCAAGAGATTAGATGTTCAAAACGCTAGTACGCGATGGCCATTAAAATTTGAGTCAAGTTATAATGAGTTTACCAAAACCTACTTGAATTTTGAAGTGATTGATTTGAATTGGAATAATGTTCCTTGTGCCAAATGTAGAACGTGTGTGTTTTGTTCTCATCAGCAAAGTTTGTGATTAATGGAGCGTTTTTCATTCGGACGACAATTGGAATGGTGAAAATTCATAACTGAAATGAATTTTCAGAGTAATAATAACCGAAAAATGACGCACATATTTCGGTTATTATTACGTACAATCTCGAACCGCTGTGGGGAAGTTAATTAGTAAATTTGAAACTGTTGATTTTAATCAGTGGCATGTTAAAGAGGTGGACACCTTCGTACGGGTCGATCATTTGATAAAATTGCGATAGTTGGAAAAACTGTTTGGAAACTTCCATCCAACCCCATTCATTTAAAGACGTCAACAATTACAAGTACGTAAGTAAAAATCGATCTCTATTAAACTGTCATCGAAACTCACAATATGTTATTGGCGAAAATTTAAAAATATCTGACCTATACTGCTACCATGTTAAATCAATGTTTATCCATTGTATATGGAATGTGTGTTATTCGACGTAATAAAAGAATGCAAAATAAAATAAAATTTAGAACTGATTATCTTAGTGATATTTATAAGTTTGGCTATCTTAACCTTGTAGGCAATCCATTTACTAATGTAGCGGTTGGTTGTAATTGACCGCTCTCCTATATTTTATTGGTATAGGCCATATTTCTCGACCCAAGGCGTCATATTACTGATAATAAGACCAGCTTGGGTCCAGAGAACTGTAAACACATTATTGCAGCTGCAACTGCTTTATGAAACACTAATTTATACGTATATTAAATTTTAACTATTATAGTCAACGATAAATAATTATAATCATTTAGGTACTATAGATACTGGTCACTAAATTTACGTTTTCATGTTCAGAAGTGGTTAGTTCCATAATTATCGTCATTTGATCCCGTATCGAGGGCGCATTGATCTTTCTAATTCCAAATTATAGGAATTAGGTCGGTACTATAGTTAAATAAAATTAATAATAATTAGGTGGTAGTGACACCTTTTTGCGTCAGATTAAAACTTAATTGCCTTGTCCTGTAGTTTCGTCTATAGTTAGCAATAATAATCTAATTATGGTTCAGTTAATAGGGGCGTGGCCTGTCTTCCGAAATATAAGTTGATCTTAACGCTAAATAATATTGCGGTATCTAATAACTATGTAGGTATACTATATATTCAAAATCTAAACGTGTATTTAAGATACCCGTTTAGATTTTGATTGCCACAATAAAAATGCAAGTAACCCCATAGTAGTTTGAATTATATTTTAAGCCAGGGTCTTTTCACCACTGGCGTCCTTGCTATACTCGATCCGAATGGTTTGGCATGTAATATGTAGTCTTACATGTAATATGTACACAATACAATTTTAATGTTTTTATACTTCTCGCTCATATTTCCATTTAATTAGCTTGCAATGCCACTGAATGTACGTATTTGAAAAGGTAAAAGAAAATACAGTGAATACTCAACATGTTAATGAAATAACATTGTAACAGTTCTGTTAGTATAACGAACGCGTTGCTATTCACCGACCCATGTCGGCAGTCGAGCCCCTACTTGTAACCACATGAGAGGAGCATATTTTCAAACTGTTTAGTTCCTTGAAAGATGCACTTGATAATAAATAGTCACGTGGATGGCATGCCGGTGAGGTACGAGGCATCCACTTTAGCCACTGCGTCACACACTAATCATAATAGTATGACTACTGGTTAGTATTATGATTAGTATTATATTTTATTCTTATATCTTATTCTTTATATTTTATTTTACTTGGTGTACAATAAAGAGTTATCTATCTATCTATCTATCTATTATGTAGTCATACTATTAGTATTATGATTGATTGACTGCCTCGTTGGTCTAGCGGTAGCGTGTTCACCCGCGGATAACGAGGTCCTGGGTTCAAATCTTGGGTCGGGCCATAAGTGATTTTGGGACTTTTCTGTAAAAAGTAAAATTTCTCAACCTCAGCCCGAAGTCTGGGAGTTGGCGGTATTATACCCCCGTGCCTCGGAGAGCACGTAAAGCCGTCGGTCCTGTGCCTGACCTCTTTCCGGTCGTGTCGCTAGGCGTCCCATCGGATCATGAGAGTGATGGAATAGAAAGTGCTCCTGTGTTTGCGCACACACTTGAGCACTATAATATGTCCCGCGCAGATGGCTAATCTCTGTTGAGACTGGCCGCCGTGGCCGAAATTCGGCTAGGAGGACATTTATTATTATGATTAGTGTGCGACGCAGTGGCTAGAGTGGATGCCTCGTACCTCACCGGCATGCCAGCATCGGCACAATTTATTATCAATATGTTATTCAGGTTATTACTGTTTCAATATGAATAATTAATACAAAATAACTTAGTAATCTAAATCAACTTTTGGATAAACATAACTAACAACATTGGATAGAAAAATAATACTACAAAACAATACAGAGGGCGTCATAATATTCCTTCGAATTTAAGCAATGGGAAAACGTGCCCACAAGGCTGGCCACATTAGCACGTTGAATAGCTAACCGTATTAGGACTATATATTAACTATTTGTAGTGTGACCCATCAATAGTTATCCTAACACTAGATGTGCTTTGTATCTAAGAATTGCTTTAATTTTAATTCACTATACAGGAATTTACTTACGTAGTGCAGGCGTTAACTTTATATTAATTATAAAAAAGTTGTTTTATATAGCAAGGTTAGTCCGATTCCTATTATACTTGGTTGTAAATTATAAAAAAAACTTAGCTTAAAGATTTTCTGTTGTAAAATTCACAATTATGAAAATGTATGCTTTTCTTTGTATCATAAATTATTTTACAAATTCCACATCCAAAGGACTTCTGAAGCTGTAATATTTTCAAACGGAACTCTTACATAATGTGCACTGCTGTGTGTATTTTTGCCTATTCATCAGTACCTCTAACTCTCCGACAACAAGCAAACAATTTAAGTATATACATAATAAGTTAATATCTTAAAATAAAAAAAAGGTGAAAGGTAACAGAAGTAAGACAAGATTAAGGTTAAGCCTTTATTATACACCCTAAGAAAATAATAAAGCGAGAAAAGCAAATTATGATAATACAATTGGGTACTTTATTCCATGGTGCGACCCCTTCCAGGCAACATAGGTAGTGATTGTAGAAAAGAGTGTTAGAGACGGGATTAGTTACCCGAGTGCATCAGTATGTATAATGAATCCGATTTCCACAAACCATTCGTGATTTTTGCGGTCATCAGAAAACTTACGACTGAAAATGCCACCCCATTTTACGAATTTACTGATTTTTTTTTTTAATTTACAATGAGTTTGTTTGTGGAATGAATTGCCTATGGAAATAAGACGTGCCCAGGCACATAGAACTTTTAAAAGTACGGTAAAGGAATATTGTTTAAAACCATATATTTGCCGCAGAGACTTCACATAGTCTAACTGAAAGTATCTTAGTTAATATTATATTGTTAATTAAATTTTTAGAAGAGCAATGATTTACATTAATCCAAAATATATATTTAATCATTTTCAATTTTTTTTTTAATATTTTGATGTATGTATTTTCAAGTTTATTTAAGTTAATTTTATTTTATTTATCTATAGTTATTTTAGTTAGGTTATTTCTTGTAATGTATTTAAATGGTTATTTTAACGTTTTATTAAACAAATCCTACTAACAGTATAAATGCGAATGGTTGTGAGGATGGATAGATGGATGTTAGTGACTCTTTCTCACAAAATCTACGGAAAGGATTTTGATTAAAACTTTATAGTAATATAGCTTATACATCCGAATAACACATTGGCATATATTTAAAATTTAACACTAGTGAAACCGCAGGGCTCAACTAGTAGTACTATTTTTATAATCTATTTTGCCTTTTTAGACTTCCTACGTATTCGAAATGTTCGTTCATTTCATTCTAAAAAGTCTTATTTTGAAAATAAAACCACTGATGTATGCAATACTCTTTATTGTAAACCAAATGAGTTACAAAAAAAGAACATAAATAGTAGCATAATAATGTACAAAGGGCGGTCGATAGACTCTTCTTACACGATGCTTTTTAATCAATTTCCATTGGAAGGTGTAGAGTCTCCATATCTTTACATTTTATTCCGTCCATCTTTTGTTCTCACTAGTTATCCGTAAATGGACTACACATAAAAGTATAAGTACCTTCTCCTATAATACTCTCAGTAACCTTCGTAGCCCCGTGAGAGCGTAATGTCAATAACCGTAACATAACCTCACCACAATAAAGATTAAGGTACATTAAAAAGGAATGCTATCTACTGGCGAACCACAGTATTCTCAATTAGTTATCACCCAGTACGGGAATGTGGTAAAATAAAGATGGTCGACATCACAGAATAGGTTATGTTTCCCTTAGAATGGGAATGGGAATCAGAATTCGGCCACGGATGTGACTTCATATAAAGTCACATCCGTGGCCGAATTCTGATTCATGTGCTAATAAGTTGCAAGGACATGATATGAAGACTTGGCATGACAGTTCCACTTTCAGCCTTTACAGTTTTCTAAACATCTAGAGAGCCTTTAAGCAGGGCTTGATTACATGCTTTAATTTAATAGAGAATGTTTAATTAGTCAATATATAAACCTTAAAACATATTTGTTCTGCAGACGAGGGCAAAGCCATGAATTAATCACGACGTGGTTTTCTTATGACAGATATGCAGATATGAAAAATATACTTTTTTGTAAGCTCCATTAAACATACAAAATCAGATTTTGGGTCCAATCTAAATCAGTTAGAGATAACATGCGCATTTCTTTGTTTCTATTTATTTATTGTGTACAGCCATATTCATTAACATTAAAAAAATATAACCAAAAAAAAAGATTTAAAAATATACTTTATTAACTAAATTACTGCCTTGAATAGACTAAGTATGCGATATACTACAGAAACATTCCTGCTTGTGAAGTTAATACATAAAATTTTAATAATAAAAATTGTTTCATTCCACCCTGCGAGACTGCTATGGATCGATTTTGTTTTCTAGTAGTTTGCTTTCTAATTAATTCTAGTACTAAAAAAATGGTTGATACTCGCGTAGTCCTCGGAGTTTTTCCAATTGTGTTATTGTTAGGAGTAACTTATCTGTTATGTGGAGTTATCTGTGGCGGAACCCTTAAGACCATTATCTACGGGTAAAACCCGAAACTATACGCCTGATATATTGGATTCAACACGAGGTAAGAATATTAATAGATGTTAAGAAGCCACGGGTTACTCACTTCTGGTAAATGAGGTTAGAAATCCATTGTTAAACGAATTTCCTGGTGCCCACACGACGCAACAGATACAAGACGTCGATAACAGTTTTAAGAATTAGAAATCAATCAATTAGGGTCAACAGTTTTACATGCAATATCACCATATATTTAAAAGGTAACTTTTTGATGTCTTTCAGCTGATATGATCTTTTAATAACCATACCTATAAAACGGATGCGTTCAGTAAAATACAATTAATTTAGAAATCAAAGTTGTTAGCTTCACGGTATCGGCCGCACACAAACGCCTCTAGCCAATTAATTGAAAACATTAATCTGTCTAAATATAAACTTTCGTTCAGTTTTCTCTTTGTAATTGACTTACAGGGATATTGGTATTGAGAATAAATATCAGAACCAAATTAATTTTATAGGAAATTTGTTTTTGAGTGCCCTGATTGGGGTAGGCAAGTACCTACTCATGCTATTTAGGTTGTTAATTCATCTTAGAACATAATATTATAGAAAGAAACGAAAGAAATAACATTTAGTCCTGCACCAAAACGACACATTACGGATATATCATATCTAGGCATCTTACAGAGAAACATAATGGAATATAAAATAAAATATTACAATAAAGTAGGTAAGAAATTTCCAATTGAGACATTCGGCAAAAAATGGTTGGCATTCGGCATATACTCCGGCGATGAACATGAGATGTCATCACCAGCAGCAACTGATTTTCAGTATCACCAAATAACCTATATTCAATTAAAAAAAATATATAGGGCGACAGGGAGGCGATAGCTGGCTCACACGTCATACTCGTGAACGGGTGCTGCTTGCGGAAACTGGTCGAACTGCTGTTGGGGTACTCATATTTTTTTTTCGCCTCTGGTTGACTTCGTGTGACTTGTTAATTTTGTAAATGTACGCGGATGCACCCACCGTTTTTTCGTCTAGCAAGAGGATATTCTAAGTGCTTGAGTGAAATTGAATGCTATTGCTTATTTATTTTATTATGATTCACTGCATGACAACGGTTCTGTGCGTGCATTAGCCTACATAACAACCAATCACAATGTAAGTAAAATACATGTTTAAAAAAAATCGTAAACTGAAAGCAAAAGAAGACGAAAAAAGCAAGCCCGGAGTTTCTTTGTGGCTTTCTTCTCCGGGTCGTCCACCTAGGTAGCTAGAGAAAGCCGCAGGCTAGCTAGGGTAGGTTCCTCAGCGGCGAGGATCGCTTTGGCCCATTAACGCGTGATCGGTGATCCCGTGCATGTGATCACACCCTCATTTAGAATTTCTTCTTTTTCCATTCTTTAATTTTAATATAGTAGAACTAAATTTTAAAATAATAGATAAGTAAATTGTTATTTATTTAAGGATTTCAGAAAATATATGCGATAAAACAAACCGCACGGACTGACAAATTAATTTTTTTTTGTAACTTTTTACTATCCACTATGTTTATGTACTACATTGTGACCTTGACAAGTACAAGTGTATGTTAATACCCAAGTGCTGAATAAATTTCATTTCATTTCATATACTAAACTCGATTAAAAAAAATAACTTATAAGCCTAATATTATACATTTAGGCAACATTAAAAAATCGTATATCTATAAAATTTTAATTTTACTGCATTATTCACAATGACGTAGGTACGCCTGTGCGTCTAATCTCAAAAATAGAAAATAATTAATTTTTATCATCCAGCGGGTATCGAACATCACCCTCTACCGAGCCGGAGTAGGCGCTCTGCGTTAAGCTACAATCAATACACATTGGTAGATGAAATTTAGGAGGATATAGATGTTAGCTATCGGCTTTGTTTTCTAAAAACATGACCGACTGATATGTTCACAGTTGCATGTAAAAGATCACATTGACAACATCCTATAAGCTATTAATTTTTACTTTTATAGCATTATTTGCAACGCAAAGCATAAATCTAAACCCCAAAAGAGCGATCACAGACTGGTGAGAGGCTCATAGGTCAAAGTCCAAATTCTTGACTCTTCTCCGTTGAGATTGGCTGCTGTAGACCGAAAATCCGCCAGGAATACTGTTATTACTTATTCGGAAGTTCGAAAAGAAGTAGATGAGACTTCGACTTAGGTGGCCCGAAGAACGCTGTTCGGTGAAGCAGTGAAAGCCTCCCAGCATTAATATCTCTAAATATCACATTTCAACGTTTTACGTTTACACTATTCTTTAAGATACTTACTATATTGATGCAGTTATACATTTACAGCGGCACTTGTGTTTTATAAGGGATTTAACCTTATTATATTTATTATTATTAGAAATGAAAAAAACGAGCTAAAAAACTGGTGCGCCCATAAGACATAAGCCTAGTTTATACTCAGGTAAGCAGAAATTTTTCGAATAACATACACAGCTGAGAACTATATAATGTTTTACCTTATTCAGTTTATTTAAATCTTGTTTATCAATTCGTTCAGAATGTTCGAATGTTGTCAGCAGTATAATCAATATCGTTTCGCTTTTTACCTCATCACATCTTCGCCTCCATCAAAGAATTCCAAAGGTTGCGTAAATACTCTAATAAACAAAAATATTAGGTATACAAACATTCTCTTTAAATAACGTAGGTACTCAAAATGCGTAGGACGCATCTTAAAATAAAGTCAGTTAAAATTAATTCATACTGAAACGTTGGTAAAATAAAATACCGTACTTAACGTAAAATAGGATTTTGCTAAAAGAACCTCTACTTTGATGTTATAAAATTGTAAATACTTGAATGAGAATTTGTTTTCTCTTTAATTATGCAGCTTTAAAAGCTCCTTAATTTTGCTATTTTAATATGTCTGCACATTTACCACAGTGTTTGTTTTCATACTTTATTTTAAATATAGTAGGTGTCTATTTCAAGCAATTTGTATCGTATTACTTTGATCTGTTTTACACTGTGTTTAGTGTCTGAACTAAGCAATGTAAGAGGAGCATAATTTACGTTTGCCACAAACCCCAGGTGAGAATTTAGTGGTCGTTTCTGTATCTAGGTAGCCAGGGCTCTGCATCTCACAATTAAGCACAACTCGTGCTGTCTTCTAACATATTTGCGTAAATCTGGTTTCTTTAAGGCATTTCAGAGTCGTCAATCTGTTAATACTGTTTTACATCTGTCATACATATAATTGTAACTTTTTGTAACTTTTTCTTTCGATATTTTTAGCGGTCACGGCCTACTTGAAATGAACTCCAAAATCCAGTAAAATCCTCCGAAAAACAGTAATTTGTACTAATTTTGCCTGAATTAATTAATTAATAAGATTATCCCCGAACTTGAGTTATAGCAAAAGAAGATGGCATCTAAATGATGGTTTCTTTTTGCTATTGTTACTGGGATAATACAACACTTCGTGTAAATTTCAACGCATTTTGCCAAAGCAAGCTTTTTGATGGACAGCATTATAATAACCGGACCGGATAGGCCGGTTGATGTGTTTAGTAAATGCTTGCCTTTCACGCCACATTGGTGGGTTCGAATCTAACCCAGAACAGATATTTGTCTGCATGAAGATGTCTGTTTGTCCTGAGTCAGGGTATAATTATCTACATAAGTATGTATTTACAAAATATAAGTACTATATGTAATATATTAGTTATCTGGTTGCCATAGTACAAGCCCTGTTTAGTTTGGGATCAGATGGCCGTGTGTGAATAAACCAAGGATATTATATATCTATTAGTAAATGAGCTATGTCTAGCGACGTTTTAAATTGTGATATCAGAGAATGTAAAATTAAGGAGCCCTAGTAGTTTTCTGTAACTATAACTCATCGCTTTTAGAAAAAATACGAATATATTGTAAGCATTTGAAATTTATCTACAATTTTATCTGGGTCGTCTCTTGCAACGATAAATTTTATAGTTCGCAGCCGGAATCCGTCTCCGGAGAGATGCATCTGCTTTCCTTTTTGTAGATTACTTCGACAGCTTCGAAATGGAAATCCGCATCGGAATTTTCTCCAAAAATTAAGGATTTTCAAATATTTTATTTTCTCCAAAGATCTATTTCGTTCATTGAAAAGTTTATGTGGACATTAAAGTCAACAGACGTTGCATGTCTTTTGGTGATAGTAGATGATATTTGCGATAAATTCTAAAGATAATATATATTATGCATTCTGTCTAGACAAAGCCACAAAGACAACCCATTTGTGTCGATTGGCGACAAGATATATGACAGAATACCATACGTATAGATAGAGTTCGACTTATCTAAAATTATACAAAATAGTATTTAAGACAGTGGCAGTTATTATAAAAAATAATAAGTGTAGCAGTTCTGACAAAGACTTTCTGAAAACACAAGAATTTGTTAATAATTTTTAATTAACAAGCTTATAAATTCATAACATAAAAGCTAACTTTTTAATCCATGAATTTTAATTCTGAATACACACAAAACGTGCCTAGCAATGAATATTTAACAACTCATAATTAATCTGAAAATCGTATTTAACTAAACGAACTATGGCTATTAGAGAGCTTATCGGGAATTAAGGCAGTGGTCCGCAATAAGGCTAAGATAATGAACAGATGAATAATGAAACCAACAAGTCCCGCTTAGTCGTAATTGGTTGACAAATCAATTAACAAACGATTCGCTAATGGGTTCTGTTTAACAGTTGAGTTAGCAAACGGCTAAAGATGATGATATAGAAGACAAGCTCATTAGATAACAATTATTCCAGCTTCGAGTCGGACTCGCGCATAAAAAGTTCTTCATCATTTCTACACAGAAATATGCCGAAACATTGTTCAGTTCTTCCTACAAGTTTGGCTATACAGACAGTATTTACGGCTGCGTTAATCTTCTGATGGATAACATTAGTTTAGTTGATACAACGTCATTGCATACATCTGCTCTATGAAAACGGACCTTACCACAAATCGCTTTTAAAATCCACACTTTTATTACGTCACTTGTACCTAGGTATATCTTAGAAGCTTATTTCGCTGATTACATCACTTATGTATAAGTAATAGAATCGTTTGATAAGACATTGCTCAATAAACATGAGTGTAAATGATATATGAAGCTGTCCGCGGACGGAACACCCCTGTAAGAATTTGCCGGCTACTCTGGGCACGTAGAATCAAAGTATTGATAATTTTATCAGCTGACCAACAACCGCGCTCAACCCATGGACCATTGATAGGAGTAAACTACCTGTTTCGTGAGAGACTGGTGAAGTGATGACTGGTGACAGAACCTGTATATCAGTCACTAGGAGCAGTATATACCTATTATATATATATATCTACTAGGCAATAAATATACTGCTTTCCTATTGTGAAATGATATCCTTACACTTACATTTGTAAATATATTTATACATATGTATATATCTATCTATTTATATGTATGTATCTATTTATGTATATGTATAGTCGTATGACTCTACCCAACTAGCAAAATACCCTTACATACAAAAGCTTGTAAGAGCTGTGGTTTCATAAAAGGTTTACATGTGTTTTGAGTAAGCCAGAAACACTTACTACCCTTATAAATAACTGTTAGTAAGAGCTATGGTTTCATATGGGCTTTATATGTGTTCTGATTAAGCCTAATTAAGCTTTAAGAACATTCATACTTGTAACATATTCTTATAGACGTATATGAGAAAACCTTATATAATATTAATAAGGGCAGTGGTATTACAAGCACCTTTTACAAGTGTAGTTACCTTTGATTCCTAAATAATACTTATAAAGGGATTTTGTAAGTATATTCAGTCTTAGAAGTAACTATACTAAGTCTTTTATTAGACTTCTGCAAAAATTGTATTTTAAAAGTGTGATTTATCTCACCTAAGACATATTAAAGAGTAGTAGCATTTTAAATCTCCTACAAGTGTCTTACAAAATCTACTGTGAAGTGTTATTTACTTTGGTTGTCAACGTGGCTTACTCCAGAAATTGTTATTAAATCACCAATGGATTTACAAAAATGGAAGCGGTTTAAGAGAAGCGGAGCATACCGAAGAAATATACGTAGAAAATACTTGGAATCAATGCAAAAATCGGCGTCCCTCCGAGAAACTGAGTCGAACAATATTTTTGATGGTTCCGCACAAAATAACGATTACTATTTTGATGTCATTGAACAAAGTGATAATAGTGATGGCAGTAACCAAAGTAGTCAAAATTAATCAGAAGTTACGGATTATGAAAAAAATATAAGGTTTGCGGAAAGATATTAAAAAATGGGCCATTAAATATCACATTCAGCTTATAATGAACTTGCTGTGATTCTAAATAACAGAGTTAAACATATTTTACCCAAGAATGCCCGCACGGTTTTAGAAACAACCGCTCAAGAAGTACATATTATTGCATTAGGGACTGGGCATTATTGGCACAATGGCCTAATAAAACAACTGCGAATAATACTAGGGCAGGTTGATGTGCCTAATGTTATTTCAACACAACTTCACAACTTAATATCAACATCGACGGTTTACCGCTATACAATAGCTCTAGAAAGCAATTTTAGCCAATATTTTTGAAATGCGGCACTTACCACCACTTGTGATAGGTAAGAAATACAAATAATTGTTGTAAATTGTTACAATAGCTATCAACTAGAACTCGTTTTCTTTGACTTGATTTGCTTTAAGTATTTTTCTTCTTGTTGTATTATCTGAAAGATATGACTAATAGGTAAAGCCTGGCCAAAATTATAAAAACACTCTCCATATTATGGAATTTCATTTAAGTTCTTAGATCTTACGTACAGGGATGTTTGGCATATTAAATACAGAAAAAAAAATACTGCTGCCGAGATCGCCGCTTTTAGTTCCATTTTCAAAAATCAAAATTTCTTTTTTTTATGAAACAGCAATAAGTCAAATCTTTATTCATAATTATTCTATTTTAGAATGGCTCGTTAGTAACAAAAAAAATTCAAAAGAAAACACTTTTTCCCCTAAAGCATAATATGCTATTTTAGCCCCACTCTGGAACACTAGAATGACGGACTTTTTGAGCAAGAGGAGTCAAAAAATAAACTTAAATTTATTTTGCAGTTATATATGCAGGGGATAGCAAGCCATCTAATTTAGAATCTTATTTAAATCCTTTAGTTGAAGAGCTAAATCAACTTTCAAACGGTTTAACGGTAGTGGCCAAATCAACAGGACATGAAATCATAGTTCCTGTTACAGTCAGAGCTTTCATTTGTGACTCCCCGGCAAGGGCTTTCATCAAAGGAGTTGTCAACTTTAATGGCAAACATGGTTGTCTTAAATGCACCATTGTGGGTGAATATTCCCAAACATCTCGTACTGTCACGTTTCTAAAATTTAACTGCCGTAAAAGAACCGACGAAGATTTCCGATCAAAAAAAGACGAGGAACACCATAAACTGGATTCCCAACTTTTGAAATTGAATAATATTGACATGGTAGAAAGTTTTCCTGTAAGCGACTCGCTACACTTAATTGATCTTGGTATTATGAAACGTTTGCTAATAGGATGGAGAGATGGAAATATTGGCAAATATCTCCCTAAATGGTGTAGCAGAGACATAGAAAAAGTGAACAATTTTTTATCCAACTGTCGTATGCCAAAGGAAATTCACAGATCTGTTAGAAAACTTGATGTCTTAGCCCACTGGAAAGGATCAGAATATCGCACCTTCCTTTATTATTTGAGTTTTGTTATTCTTAAAGATACTTACATTGCCGTTTCAAGCTTATTACCATTTTTTGCTTTTATTTTGTGCAATTACAATTTGTTCAAACGAATATCAAATCAAATCAAATCACTTTTATTTGTTAACACAGGTAAAAAAAAATACAGATCTTACATTTGGTGAACAGAACGCTATGTTATGCCCGAAGGCGTACAAATATGGTGTGCATCTAGCTCAAAATTACGAATTTAAATTTCACAAAAAAAATAATATACATATTTGAGAATCATGCATAATTTAATTATCAAAATAAATTCATTAATTATATAATAAAACTTGATGATGTTAGATTTAAATGTGGAATTATATAATTATAAATGTCAAGAAAAATAATCTAAGTACCTTTATTCAAATAATTAAAATGTCAAAAAGAGAAAAAAAAAATAGTCACTATAATTCAAAATGTCAAAAATTATTAAATGTCAATATTAATAATAAATTTCAATTCCAAATTAATTTATCATTTAAGTTTTTGTCCTTTAACACAGAAACAAAGCATTATAACAATAACTATTTTTTTTTTATATCATTTTATTTTTCTACCAATTGCGGAAAAAATGTTGGTGAAATATGTTGAAATTTTAAAAAAAATCTATGGTTCTGACTATGTGTCTAGTAACGTACATAATTTAAGACATCTAGTCGATGAAGTAAGAAAATTTGGAATACTACAAAGTTATAACGCTTATCCTTTCGAAAATAAACTGTATGTCATAAAAAATCTTATTCGACAAGGAAATAAGCCACTCGAACAAGTTGCTATAAGATTAAATGAAAGATTTCATTTAAACATGGAAAATATTGAGCAGAACCAAACAAGATATCCCATCGCCCAAAAATGTCATAACAAAAGTGAATCAAAATTTACTGAAATTTATTTCGAATCCTTTATGCTTTCGCTAGAAGAGCAAAACAAATGGTTCCTAAGCAATGAAAATCATGTTATTGAATTGCAATCAATATTAGTCAAAAATAAGAAAGATGACCAACATATTTCAATACACGGATATTGTTGAGCCTCTTAAGTCTTCATATTTGAACATTTTCAAATGCAGTGATTATAATGACCACAGTAAAATTAAAGTTGTGTGTGAAGTTTCAAATGTGAAATCTAAATTAGTTAAAATTGATCACAACGCGGAACTGATTTTCATACCTATGTTGCATACTTTGGGAATGTGAACCGAAATACAAAAAAAGACAATACACGTATATGTTTAAATTATTTATTTTTATTTTCTTTCCATAATCACAGTTATTTTGTACCTTAATTGTAAACCTTCCATAATCATTTACAAATACAAAGTGCGTTATCTTCCATGGCCATTTTTCATTAGTAAGCATTCGAATCTTATTTTTACTTATGAAACAGTCGACGTCCATAATTACAACCATACTGTATGTATATTTGTCCTAAAACAAAAACCCAACACAAAAAAATATCCATGTGAATATAATTAACGTTGTGGATATATAAATTAATACCTTGCTTTTACTTATTAAGGAACCCTAAAATTATGAAAAGTATGGCCGAGTAGGTGTATGGTTCTTTTTAGTGTGACTTTACGAGTGTAATATAAACCATACACAAGAGTACTGGACTTATGTTTTTCTGATAAAGCACTAGTAAGTCATGTCGTTATAATGGCTACCATTTTTATATTATTTTACAAATTATTTAAATATTTATAATACATAAGATAGGTTTTTGAAAGGACCCGTGAAAAAAATGTTATTCAAATTTCAAAATAATCGAGAATAACTACTTCGCATCCTAAAAATCGACAAATATATGAGTAAGAAATTGGAAAATATACAGAAGTAAAACAGATAATTTACTTACGTTTTTGATCCCTTACGGTTTTGAATTTTTATTATTTTTCAAAAGTTTCACTACTCGTTGCAACTTCACGGTAGTATATCTGATTACACTCTTACTAGAAGATCAGAAAGAGAACTACTAGCCATAATACACTTAGAACAGCATTAGTAAGTGCACTATAAGGTTATTTGCCCTTAAAAAAGGCCATTGTAAGTCACTTGTAAATTTGTTTGTCTTTATAAAAGTATCAGCAAGAGCTCTGTAAGATTGAAAATACACTTCGCGAGACGATTATAAGGCAATTGCCAGGGTGAATATACTTATAAAGTGCGCCCAAATCCACACTTATATAAATCTATAAGTGGGTTATAAGACCGAAAAATAAATGGTCTTGGGATATTTGTAAGATTATTTTTTGCTAGCTGGGTAGTTACGTATTCGTACGTAATATTAGATTAATTTAGATTAATAACTTCTAATTGCAATTAGTACATCTTCTGCTACCTTCATCAGGTTATTTTCAATTCTGGTCCATTCAACGCACAATGGTTGCCTGGAAGAGATCGCTTTTAGCGATAAGGCCGCCAATTGCATAATAAGTTTATGTCCTTGTTTGTAACCATTGTTATGTTTTACTTATTTTTGCAATAAAGTGTACTTCTTCTTCTATATATTATTAGTATTTAAATAAGTAAAGATATACGGAAAAATAAAATACTCTATTTAACTTATAAATTTAACCTGTGTGCTAGAGGTCAACTTTTATGTTTGTGAAAACAAGATTTTCTAAATGTAGTCAGAAAAAAAATTCGTCCATGAGGACCGTATATTTTAGAATATAGTAAATTGTATCCTTGGAGCTGATTCTTTTAAATACAGTGGGTTGTAAGTAATTACCTTTCGTCAATTTCAACGAGGCGATTATTGTCAGGTATTATTGAGCTAGTATTGACTATGAGAAGTAATCTTGAACTGCCTCATATGGATATAGATGGAAACGCAAATATTCTCGCTACTAATCAAAACATTCATAACAACGCAGAAATGTAGAATCAAAAAATGGCTAAATAAAAAAAAATTTACGATGATCTTTGAACTCAAAGCTCCCTGTGAGTTCAAATAACATCGAAGATTTTTTTTATTTTAAAACATAGCCCGCTGCACTAGATTAATAAGTCCCCGGAACGTGGAAAAAATGTGAAATTAAAGACCAAAAGCACACGCAGACTGAGCATATTTATGCGTTATATAATTGTCGGAGATCAAACGCAGGATCTGAGTTTAACGTACTCCCCAAGGTACAGGTGTTACACTGCTAATACACTGATCAAAACACAAATACTGTGGAGCATTTGCAAAAAGCAAATGAGTCAACTGATGCGAGCCATGGGCGCCGCCATATTGCGACATGCGATAGAAGGACAAAAATATTGCGGCAATCTAAAAATATTACAAGAAATAAAATTCATAGACCGCTTTCCAGTAGTACTTCATTAACTAAACCAAGTGTGTTGTATATAGCCGTCCCGTACACGTTGATCAAAACACAAATACCGTGGATCATTTGCACAAATGAGTCAACCGATGCGAGCCATGGGCGCCGCCATATTGCGACATGCGATAGAAGGACAAAAATATTGCGGCAAACTGAAAAAAATTACAAAAAATAAAATTCTTAGACCGCTTTCCAGTAGTACTTCATTAAGTAAACCAAGTGTGTTGTATATAGCCGTCCCGTACACGTGGCGCGGAGCGAGTGTCTGATTACATTTGCGCATCTATTACGGAGTGTTTGCGCGGCCGAATTAACGATACGAGCATAACGTTTGTGTAAAGCGATGCGAATGTTCGGGGAAGTGTAATTACGTGTATTTGGATTGCTCAGGGATTCGTTGTTAAGTGAGGACACGCTTCAGTTTCGCAACTTAGGAATTGATGCGAATGGATAATATAATATTAAAGTTAGCGGTAAATCAACAAAACCGATATCTATAAATTTTGAATTATCTAGTTTTGAAATTGTATGGAATTATTGTATATTTTCTTTTAAATGTTAAATTGATTTTCATGATAAATTATATACATTTACCTATAAATAAGTATCAGTTGCCATAGTGCAGGTTTTGCCTACTTTGTGATCAGATAGCAGTGTTTCAGTTGTCCCGAAATATTTGTTTAGATGTTTGTTTATTAATTATTATTCCTACGTTCAGAACAGGGCGTAGCAACTATAAGAATAGTAAGAAACGCAGAGAATTATTTTTTATGTAAATGTTATAACATAGACAATATATAAAAAATACAATATCAAAGCGAAATATAACAATACAATTTAATTGAAATTCTACTGATACACAATTTTAAAAATATCTGACGGTTACTGTAGCCTAGTTGGTAGTGCTCCTGCCTACGAAGCTGGTGGTCCTGGGTTCGAATCCCGGTAAGTGCAAATATTTGTGTGATGAGCACGAATATTTGTTTCTGAGTCATGGATGTTTTCTATGTATATAAGTATTTATATATCTATATAAGTATGTATATCGTCGCCTGGTACCCATAGTACAAGCTTTGCTTAGTTTGGGGCTAGGATGATCTGTGTGACATTGTCCCTAGATATTATTATTATTATCTATGAAAACTTAAGTTAAAATTAACTAAATAATTGTCATAGCCATTATTTTGTTAATATTATATGTACATATATATGGCATACTACACCTAGTATGCCATACATATAATATTATGTGTGTTTACTCTGCTTATAATTTATACAACTAGTACAATTTCTCACATAAGCACCATATTTTGTATATAGCACCTAACATTTTCTCTCCATCACCACATTGTAAGAGAATGCTTTTGGCATTTAGTCTGAAGATTTAAAATAAATAAATATTATGATTACAGTGCCAGTTGCCTTTGTCCAGTAGTAGGCGTTTTTAGGCTGACATGATGATTCAAGGAGGAAAAAACTACAAATTATATGTTTAGTATATTTAGAGGTGGTTTAATCAATACAAATCCGTTCTAAACAAATCACTTAACATTTCTATGTTCATCATTATAACTTCACGGTTGCATTTCGTATTATGTTCATTCAAACATAACTGGTTGATTATCTTCGCCGTACTTGTATATCTTTTATAACGTCACTTTGCAAAAATTGCTTTTTTTGGGTTAAGTTTTCATCATCATTTCGCGCTTACAAATGTTCCATGCAAGTTAACGAATGTAATGTAATGCTAGTTAGTCACCATTCGTTACATTTAACTAAAGATGTATGATGTAAACATGTTTCTCAACTGTTTCATTTGTTGAAATCCTACTTTTTAAAATACTTACTACTCGTAACCATCCCAAAGTTGTCTGGAAGAAATCTCGTAATGCTAAAAGACGGTCCACTGTACAAGATTTTGTTATTTGTCTCAAATTCATTTATCCTGGTTGAGTGTGATATAAAGAGTATTCTATTACTAGCTGTGCCTCGCGGTTTTACCCGCGTTAAATTTTATAAATTATCACAGCACCTCCCCGTAGGTGATAGCGTGATAATATGTATCCTATATGTTGACCCGACCTCTTAGTAATATTCATGCAAAATTTGAAGTAAAACCATGCAGTACTTTTTGAGTTTAGCCCGGACATACATACAGACAAACAGACACACGGACAAAAATTCTAAATACTATATTTTTGGCTTCGATATCGATTTTAGATCACGCCTAAATTATCCTTTTTTTTAATATTCAATGTACAGTTTTGACTTTCCTACGATTTTATTATATGTATAGATACGAAGATTAATTTATGCAATTCTAAAATCAATCATTTATATGCGTGCTTCGTAAACATATTTATGTAGGCGTTGAGTTGATAGGAGGTTTAAGGTTCTTAAATTTTCGATATTAGTATTTTTACGGTTCCAGGTTGTTAGTTTAATTATTTCGTTCTAATTTTCCAATCAACGCCGAATCATAATAAGTCTTAGATGTTGAAAAAAGTAGGTAAGTTGACCAAGACGAAGGTGTCTAAAGGAAAATAATATTAGAAATAAATTAAGTAAAAAATAAACAATGCTAAAAAATATTTGGACGGCTTCAAACTTGTGTAAAGTAGAATCCAACGTAAGTTGAATAATGCAACGGAGAAAAATCTCGGGCCTTCATTGCTCAAGGACATCACCTAGAGTAAACCGTCTAGATTACCTTAACTTAATTTAGTCAGAAATTTAACAAATCTTAATCTCCGTTCCTTTTCTTTACAATTCACTAACATCTTCTGTTATTGTATAACGTAATCATTATTATTATTTATTTCAAGTCGTGCCACGTTTAACGTCTGCCAGAATTTAACAGGAAAAAAGCATTTTATCAACTTCAGATTATGTCTTACCGATTAAAAACATGCTACATTAAGTGAGAGCTCGCAAACACATTTTCTTCATAATTATATTTTTCAGCTAGATATATTTTTACACAGTTTTGTATCTTCATAAAGTAATTGGAGTATGAAAAATTGGACATAAGAAAATGATAATTTCGTCTTATCTTATAAACATTTTAGCCAGTGGCTTCATCCTCATCTTTCAGTAACAGTGACAGGCAAGCAGTGTCTAGGATACTAAACTCGTTTGAATATAAATATCTTTAATCTGAGCCAGTCGCAATCTTCTCCCACTTTTTGTCTTCTTCTTTCTTTAAGAGAAAAATATTTCGCCTTGATTTTGCACTTAATTCATTCCCAGTGTTTGGAGATTCTGAGTGAAATGGAAACAAATACTTCCTTTTCCACTTTACATAATAAACAGGGAAAACAATAAAATGTTCATCGTTCATTGTTTGGTGGAGTCATTTGTTTGTGAACAAATAAATGTGGTCGCTGGACTTGTTATGTAAGCACTTATAACTAAGCAATGTCAGCTTTTTTAAGTTCGAGCTATCGAACTCATCAATTTTAAAGTTACATTGACTTTATTCTTGGCAATAACCTTCGATAAGTCTTATAATAGATTTTTTTTCAAGACGACGCCCTCATTAGGGATTTTAATCCCCGTGTCGCGGGTTACTTTACAAACATATAATAGAAGGACACAAATGACATCCTAACTCAGAACAAATATTTATGGGTCAATAGTTTTCGGGCGCGGGACTCGAACCCGCGACACGAAGCGGCGAGGCGACTGTCTTAGCCGCTGCGCCACACGTGCAGATACTTTATTGGTTATTTAAAGTGTTTCTGATTCATACTTTAAAATTGGTTTCATAGACGAAACCATAAATTGCACAATTACACTATCTAACCAAAGTATCTATCTCTCTAACCAAAATAAATCCCTTCCTTGCCGATACGATCTATCCAAGACAAACAATACGCAGCATTAGCGCTGACTGCTACCAACTCCTTTGTTAGACAAGACTTATCGTGGAATTACCAATGTCCTCGCCGATGTAATCAGGACCCGATATCAGGGTACACTTCCACCTGCTGTAAGCTCCGCAAAAAATCTTAAACAAACAATGGAACAAGAAAATAGTTAAAGACTTTCAGGTTTAATTAAGACAAGAGGGCAACTCTCGGGTCCGAGCTCTTAATTTTCAACTTTTCTTTATTTCCCTTCATTAAAAGTTGAAGCGGTTTCAATTAAAATTGAAAAAATTCTGCGTCCACCAAGATTATGGAATCGTCCGCAAAGTTGCTGCAAGATTGAATCTGTTAGTATTTTGTTGATACTTTGCACAACAGTTGTTCTGAGTTTGATTTAGATGTTCGGCTCGAGAGTTTGAATATTGAAGGGTAAACTTTATTTGTACCCGGTAGTTAATAATTTCATAAATAAGAGTTTAGAATTGTACAAAGAAAGAACTACATTATATTTACTACTTTTATTTACTGGTAGGGGGCTTAAGAAAGAAATTTAGAAAAGTAATTTCCTGGTACTAGTTACTCATGTGGCTCTGAGCCGTCGCCTGACTCACCTCTTGTACCGCGTTCGTTCCCGTAAAGGACCACCATTTTTGTGACTCATACATACATCGTTATACTGAGTCTGCGTGTCTTTTTTGTCAGGGAATTGCATGTGCAATCGGGCCATAAAGTGATTTGAACATTTCTCAGCGTCTAGGCCGAATTCCTAAAGTGTACGATATTACACGACGTCGATTTCCGGTCGTGTCGTTAGTCGTCCCATCGGATCACGAGTGTAATAAAATAGAAAGTGCCCCTGTATTTGCGCACACACATATCAATTTTAAAACGTCCCGCGCAGTTAGCTAATTTCCATTGAGAAATGCCGTGGGCAAAATTCGAGAAGAACGACATTATGTAAAATGTATTTTATAGATATTGCCAGACAAAATAAAGTTCAAAGTGAGCATACAGATGAGATCTTGTAACTAATTTGGAGATCGATTTGTCAAAAGAATTCTTCATCGCTTAGAATGTTCTTAAATTTTATTTGAGGCTTAACTTCGAGGAGACGATGAAATGATCTTTAAGATAACTGGCGACAGATGAAGACATATGAATGGAGTGATGGAATTACGTCATTTATGAAGGTGACGTATAAAGATTTTTATTACTCAATTTTGGGCAAGAATTGGTAATACTTAGACGTACGTATAGGATATCTTCTAACATTTATGAAACAGTTCTCGATGCTTTTCATACATGTTTGTTCTATCACACGAAAATGTTTAACTATGTTTTTAGATATACATATATTATGAATTTAATATAGTTTCCTGTTATGAATATGAAGGTATGAGTGCTATTCTGCTTCTCATTTCTCTAATCTTCTCAATTATAAAATGATTGACACTGTTTGACTTGAGAGTGGATTTTCTTAGACCTTCAATCTACAGTCAAGTGAATGAGATAAGGCAGTAATTTCAAAGATAATGTAACGAGGCAACTACTAGCTACTTCGCCACCTGTGTTCGAATAAAAATATTCTAGTAGAGTAGAGAGTAGACAGCTTGCCAGTAAACATATTATCTCAATATAAGCAAATGCAGATACAATCGGTGGTCTTACCTGTCGCTTTGCAGCGGTCTCTTCCAGACAACTGTTGGGTGGACTAGGGAAAAGTAAGATACAACCTTACTTTTACCTAAACATATACATACATACATACATAGACTCACGCCTGTTTGCCAGAGGGTAGGCAGAGACAAGGGATTTCCATTTGTCACGATCTTTGCATACTTCTTTTGCCTCGATTACTGTCATTATATTCTTCATACATGGTCGCCGGTTTAGGGTACTTCTGACCTGCCCTTTCTTGAGAACATCTCCAATTTGGTCAGAGAATGTTCGACGTGGTCTTCCCCTTCCGGTTGTCCCATTCACACAGGCCAGGTATACTTCTTTTGTCAATCTTCTATCATTCGTCCTTTCTAAATGGCCAAACCATCTCAGCATGCCTTTTTCAATCTTTGTGACTACATCCTCTTTCACACCACAACGCTCTCTTACATCAGTATTTCGAATTCTGCCTCTCAAAGTCTCACCACACATACTTCGCAGAGCTCTCATTTCCACTGCATTTATTTTACTTTCATTCTTTTTCTGCGATACCCAACTTTCACTTCCATACATTGAAGTTGGCACTAACACTCCATCGTCCACGCATGCATCATTTGAGACTTGCCGGCTACTCATAAAGGCGTGTAGTGCCCCATTCACTCTGTTCCCCGCATTTACTCTAAACATATACTTATGATTTTAATAAAACAGGCATTATTAATTCCTTATAAAAGTTGAGATCACTTTCATTGCCAATTTGTGAAACATTGAAGTTTTAGTTTTCACTGATCAAATCGATCGATCGATTCCCAAACCCAAATCTTTATGTGAGGAGCACTATTATTAATTTGTTCTGGGTCTGGGTGCAATTTATTTATAATATGTATGTATATAAAAATATATAAGTATATTTATCAGTAATATGGTTGCCATAGCACAGGCTCTACCTAGTTGGAGTCAGATCAGTCCCCGATGACTTTTGATGAGTTAGCTCACACCCAGGATTACAATCAATCTGGAGTGTATCTTGTGAAGTTGTGTGTATCTTCCGTTTTACCGCGCTTAAAACTTTTGAACCTAATCGGTCACCGTAGCCTAGTTGGTAGTGATCCTGCCTACAAAGCTGGTGGTCCTGGGTTCGAATCCCGGTAAGTGCAAATATTTGTGTGATGAGCACGAATATTTGTTTCTGAGTCATGGATGTTTTCTATGTATATAAGTATTTATCTATCTATATAAGTATGTATATCGTCGCCTGGTCCCCATAGTACAAGCTTTGCTTAGTTTGGGGCTAGGATGATCAGTGTGATATTATCCAAAAAAAAAAATTGGGTTGTTCACTGTGAATGAAGTCATACGTACAATATATTCTTTGGGCTTTAATTACCTGCTGATAGTCCATCACTAGATCAAAGTGTCACTAAAGTGATTAGTGCGCACCAACACCTCTGCTCATCTAATTAACAGCGGGATCAAAGGCGAATCGAGCTGCGTATGCCAATTAATTAAATGTTACTTATGTGGGTAAATGTTCAATGATTTAGTCATATCCTTTAAATAATTTATACAGGGTGGCCGAGCAGTTGACGTGTAAACGGAAAATTTAGATACTTTATGATGAGGAGTATCCGATTCACCTCCATGTATGTTCTACGATTTTTGTAGTTTTTGAGATAATAATTTATTACCAAACATCACTTTTCGATTTTTTTCTCGTTCTTTTGAACATTTCTGGTTGAGTTTTTTTTGTGATAACTAATTAGCATAGTTTACCCTAACACCCAAAACAGTGTGGTTTATCTAATCATTGCAGAACTGACTTAGAATTTATTCGGAAGTTCAAAATTAGGATTTGAGCTCAGTACTCATAAATATTAAAAGTATAAAAAAATTAAAATGATGAGATTATGGTTTATGATTCGGATACTCCTCATCATAAATTATCTAAATTTTGCGTTTAAACGTCAACTCCTCGGCCAACCTGAACAAGTTTCTGTTAAAAAAGCTGAATATTTATTTAATATTATTCCTACCCTTTATATTACTCCACATTAAACCTACCTTAGTTCTTAATTAGTTGCCGCGTAAATGAGTAAAAATAACAAAATCACAACTAAGCAGATAGGTTTACTAAGTTATAATTAAGTGCCCTGTTGCTCTAGTTGTTAGTGACCTGACTGCTACGTCAGTGGTAGTGGGTTCCCCGCCAGCATTCCCACACGGGACATACCTCAGTGAGATCATGTAATCTATACATATAATAAAATCGTTGGAAAGTCAAAACTGTACATTGAATATTTTTTTAAAAGGATACTTGGGGCGTGATCTACAGTAGACATCGAAGCCAAAAATATAGTTTTTAGAATTTTTGTCTGTATGTCTGTTTGTCTACAGTATGTATGTCCGGGCTAAACTCTTAAAGTACTGCATGGATTTACTTCAATTTTGCATGTATATTAAAAACAAAGTTAAACGCGGGTAAAACCGCGGGGCACAGCTAGTTTATTTATAACTAGCTGTGCCCCGCGGTTTTACCCGCGTTTAATTTTATAAATTATCACAGCTCCACCCCCGTAGGTGAAAGCGTGATAATATGTAGCCTATATGTTGACCTGACCTCTTAGTAATATTCGTACCAAATTTGAAGTCAATCTATGCAGTACTTTTTGAGTTTCGCTCGGACATTCATACAGACAAACAGACAAAAATTCTAAAAACTATATTTTTGATTTTTATATACTGTGGACACGGGTCTCATCGCGATAAATATTTAGGTAAATGATTACCTTGTTTACCCGACGTTTCGGCATGGATTGCACCAGCCGTGGTCACGGGTCGACTGGTGTGGCTCGGCAGCGTCGTCTCCGTGAAGCTCGGGTTTCGGTATCTATTCAACCGGGAAGACGGATACCGCCTCTCACCATCTTGGAATCCTGTAATAACGAAGTGCCATCGTCGCGTAACCAACGTAGTGCGCCCGGGCGCTGATGTCATTAGTGTCGTGTGTACCGACAGTTTCGTAAAGGAAAATGAAAAATATCAAGACCATGCGAGGGTAGATACCGAAACCCGAGCTTCACGGAGACGACGCTGCCGAGCCACACCAGTCGACCCGTGACCACGGCTGTTGCAATCCATGCCGAAACGTCGGGTAAACAAGGTAATCATTTACCTAAATATTTATCGCGATGAGACCCGTGTCCACAGTATATAAAAATATATTTTTGATATTGATATTGATTGTACATCACGCCCCAAGTATCGTTTAAAAAAAAATATTAAATGTCCAGTTTTGACTTTCCTACGATTTTATTATATGTATAGATGTGTATGTATTTAGAACAATAATAAGTAAGTTGCCATAGTACAGACTCTGCTTAGTTTCGGTTCAGATGGCAGTGTCTTAGTTGCACCAAAATATTAATTTATTGTAATTGAATGTAAAAAGCCTTGGAAATATATACTGTCAAAAGCACTTCACAGAATCTGTACCTGATTGACACCCATTTTTTTGTAACTGAAAAAGTCCATCACTGACCTAATAAAACTGATGATAATCTTTTGAGCCAACCATTCATCGATACTCGAATGTATGTCGTGGCATATTACAGAAAACGCTTATGTTTTTAGATAGAAAGAAGTTAAGATTTATTTATTTATTAACAACCAACAACTATCATTACAGGTTACACCTAATTCAATAGTGTTGTTACATAATAAGCTGCCCGTGTGAATTCACTCAGAGTACACGTAAACATATCAGTATGTTACCGTAGTACACCGCGTATAGGACTACGTAAGTACTTTTTATTCTGTGGTAGGACACCGCGTTGACCGCATATAGCAAGATAGATATACGAGTATACGATAGATAAATAATTAAGAACAGTTGGTATGTTTGAAATAATAATAATAATATCTGGGGACAATGTCACACAGATCATCCTAGCCCAAAACTAAGCAAAGCTTGTACTATGGGTACCAGGCGACGATATACATACTTATATAGATAGAAAAATACATAGAAAACATCCATGACTCAGAAACAAATATTCGTGCTCATCACACAAATATTTGCACTTACCGGGATTTGAACCCAGGACCACCAGCTTCGTAGGCAGGAGCACTACCAACTAGGCTACGGTGACCGTCAAATGATTTATGAAAGTCAGATAATCCTGCAAAAAGACTACCTAGGTCTATTTCAATTCCTGTAATGTCCTCCGAATTGCGGTCACGGCGCCCAGTTACAACGGAGACTAGCCAACACCGCGGGACATATTATAGTGCACAAGTGTGTGCGCAAACACAGGAGCACTTTCAATTCCATCAATTCAATTTACTTTATTTGCCAAAAAATATGGTTACACAATGATGTTACATATTGGAATAAAGGCCTCACATTTAGCCCAAAAGCATGCAAATACAAAACACAAATTAATATCAAATCACTACCTACAGTTACAATAATTAAGTCGTCGCACAATCAAATTTATAAAAATGTCATTAAAAAAAAAGTATTCTAGTCAAAATAAAATGTAGTAAGTACGTTATTATGATATTTTGTTCCTTGTTAAGAATTCATTTACAGAATAATACATTTGTTCTAGAAGCCATGCCCTTAACCTTTTCTTAAAGGGTACAACCGGCAATATTTTAATTTCTGTTGGCGTAGCATTAAATATTTTGACACACATTGCGTAACAATTCTTGGACAGTAGCGTCGTTTCGGTTTTAAATGGCATTACTAGTCTATTACAATTCCTTGTATTTCGCGGATACATGTCTTTCGCCATTGTAAAAAGTTCCATGGTTTGCTTTACGAATACAGCAGCCTCGAAAATGTACATACATGGTAACGTCACGTCAGGATATTTAGCTTTTTCGATTCATGAACCGATGGGACAACGGCTTAACGTACTCTCCGAGGCATGGGAGTATAATGCCGCCAACTCTCAGACATCGGGCTGATATTGGAAAATTTTCTAAACAGAAAAAAATTCACCATTATTTTTTGGCTCACCCGGGATTTGAACCCAGGACCTCATTACCTGCAGTTGAACACGGTCCTACTAGACCAACGAGGTAGTCAATTCCTGTACTTATGTAATAAAATATACGACTAGGTATAGCCAGAGCCTATTTACCTATGTAAGTTTTATTCTTGGCAGACGGGTTTTTAATAAGTTTTTTTATATATCTGAGATTATTAATGAATGTGGTCATTAGTCTAAACCTGCAGAACCTCAATTGATTATTCGATTGTTAGCTAAATTGCTATCGCCTTCAACAACAAGCCTGCAGGCACAGTGAGCTTGACTCCCTCGCCCGCACCAAACTATCGGGAACTATTTACATCCGTTACTGGTTTACAGCTGGTTGGTAGCTTTGTTAATTGAATCTGGAATCAAGACGTGATATCTAAAATTACGACGTTGGGGCAAGTACTTTTTATTCTGTGGTTGGGGTACCTTTTGTGCCATTCTATAGATAACTTGTTATCCGCGCCGGTGTTTCACAGTTGCATAGAAAAGGTTACATTTAATAATTCCCATTTTTGAGATCAAATGAGTTATTTTGGTATGTATTTAAAATACATACATATATAGAGGTTGACTGGGAGAAAATGCCTTAGGCATTAAGTCCGTCTTTGGACCTATATGTGCATAAAGTTTAAATAAATAAATAAATTACACCCAGACACAAAACAAATAATCGTGTTCATTACACAAAATATCGTCCTAGGAGGGGATCGAATCTAGTGGGTTCGATCCCGTCCTAGGAAAGGTGGACAGTTCACTAACCACTACAGGCCTAGTCTTAAAACAAATATATAATTCACTCTAAAACTAGGCTAGGTAAGTAGCCATGATACAATTTTATTGGTAAATTTACGACCACTGCCTCCAGTACTTACAGTTAAATGTATCTATACAATTGATTAATTAGTATTCTCACCAAGGTTAATTTGCACGCTCAGTTTAATTTATTCCTTGACGCTGTAATAATGCCCATTTATTAATCTGGCCGTTTAATTAATTGAGTTGTTGTTTGGGGTTTGTTTGAGAGGTTCTTTTAGTGGGAAAATTGTTGGTAGTTCAATTGCTGGGTTTTTACTGACCCCAAACTGGTCTGAAAGAAATTGCTTACTAACATTACGTTTGCTTTTAAGGCACCTTTTTTCAATCTGACATTGAATAGAACTGTTAAGATTACAGCTAGAAGAGAATATTATCCATTGTATTCTTAGATTTTCAGAAAATGAGAAACAGGGAATTATTTAGCATTTGCCTCTTTATCTTTGAAATACCAATACTTAAATATTGCTACGATGAAACAAATTATATGATTTCAATTATATGATCTCAAATTTTCTTAAAATCCTAAATGTCATTAAGTTCCCATGGGAACCACAATGTATAAGTGATCAGTGATTTAAACTCCTTGCGAGGCACCACTTTCACTTTTAAAATATGAATGAAACATACCTCTATGTCTATAATCTTAGCCGGACCGGTTAGGACCTTTGAAGAACTTTTCAATAAACAATACTTGTGTCAAAACGAATATATCTTTCGGAAACAATTTAGTTGAGGAACTATCTTCTGCACTTCGGAAAATGCCGGTTGACCTGGAAACAGCGTTACCAATGCCAGCCTGAAATAAGTTTATTTTTATGTCAGTACTACAAAATATGTGGAACTTATTTTAAGACTCTCCATTCATCTGTGTGTACCCATATTTTTCGCAAATTAAATAAGTTTGAATTTTGAGTTTGAATGGGTTTATTTTATTTAAACGTCGTCACGGGATTCAACAAGTTTTAATTGCTACATACAATTAAAATTTTGCCACATGATGATGTGGTTGTTTTTGTTCACCACAAGATTTAAACATGTACACTTTACAAAGAATTCAACGCTGCTAATAACATAGGTATCTAATTGGTCTCAATAATAACTAACTAAGACTATTGTTGGTATAGACAGTTACATCTTTTCAATACTGTACCTACAATTTTTTAGTTTAATGGCTTTTGCTTTATTGTTTTTAACGAACATTTTACTGTATATAAAATTTACGATATTATTCAATAAGAATCGCCAAAAATTTCATTTTAATTTTCAAACGTGTCTTCGTTATTTATTATTCTACAAACGATTTTCGTCAAACATGTGAATTACATTTCCATTTCCTGACACAAAAAGTCGTGATTTTCCTCATGGGGGCAGGTTGTGATCAATCACTGGAATGGCTGCTATGTGTGCCGGGTCAAACGCATGGCCTCGGGACTTCCATCTTGCGTTGTCTCCTCAATATGGGTTGTTATATAAAAGTACCTGCTATGCAATACGTCAGAGATACCGAACGTGCTTCAATAGCAAACGACCTGTAACTTGATAAACGGATAGTTCATCTTTAGCTTTGATCAATAAGACGTAATAAGGTTCTGGGATCATTTCCCGGGTTGGCCAAGCTATGTTACTTGGATTGTTCTGGTAATGAAAATCCGTGCGAAAGAAGTACGAGTATATAATACCGCAAACTCCAAGATTCCGGACATTGTCCGGATTCTGGAAGTTGATGGTATTTTATGCTTGAGATTTTACCAGTGTTTGCGCCATGCTCTTCCACTATAACATGTCCTGGGTAAATAAATAGCTTTAATTTGCTGTCTTTTGTTTCAGGTACTTAATGCTGAGTTTGGAGCTTGACTTGCAATGTGAAACTCTCAAATACGTATTTCTTCTCATGCCTCAAATGCGCTGTTGAGCTTTTAAGCAAAACACTTTGCCTGATGTAAGAGGAACAAGTATTAATAAAATAATAGTAATAAAACTAAACATTAGATCTGTATACCTTAAATGTGCCTACTTCAACATCAGCTAGCAAGACTTACCGTATATATAAAAAGATATAAAAATGTAAATACTAATAATGGGACAGACACAAATAAATCGCATAAAACAATCGTTACTTTTTAACAACATACATATAGGTAATTGTTTCATTAACATTACTAATGTGTCATTTTTATTTAGATATCACGCCAACAAAATGTACCTCGGCAGCAATTGAATGATTAAATTATCACTCCAACATACATAGCCTACACTACACACTACAATACGAACGTACATTTTGTCGCGAATGAAATATAAGCGAGATCTCAACGCCGAGCGACGCACGATCAATCATTTCAATGACCGCAGCCTCCCTCGATGTACACACGCCCTGTGGGTCAAAGTAGGATTTATGTGCGTTCATAAACGTACCTACATGTACCGCTCATATTTGCCCTGTATTGTACGCTTGTGTACAGTTTAAGGTTGCTATTGTATGTATTTTTGTGGTATGTAGGCACGTCTTGTTACAAGGCTCGGCTTTTGAGCCAGAAATATGTTGAGCGTAGAATAATAAATGCCTTATTCACTGTATTGAGAGTGATGCTAGGTAAGTTATATTTTTTTTGTATTTTATACCTGATGGCATAGTAATTATAGCACGGAGGTATAGTAATTACGACACGTAACAGAACTACCAGGTTTAATTTAAGAATGTTGAATATATGATTCATTCCTTCTTTACATTGTAAGAAATTACACAAGGTGTATAAAATACAGCTCTTAAATCATGCCATTACATGGAGCTTAGTATGTAAAATCAATGTACTCCTAATAGTTGATTTGCTCATAGCAACGTTCATTCGCTCAAAGAGGAGTCCGACTGGGGAAGTACCTCCACCTTACAGAAAACATTCCTTAATAATAACTTTAATACTTTTAGTGTTGTGTTTCTGCGTGTGAGTAAGGTCGCCAGAGCTCACCAGGGCCGGGGCAACAGCAACACTCGACTAGTTTTCTGAAACTATACTAGAATTACTGTACATTGCTAATTACAGTAGGTCTTACAGATGTCTTCTTTAAGAAATATCCATGTTATTTATTTATATATATGGTAATAATATTTAAATTCAAACAAAAGCCATCAGTTAATTAATAACTGGCGTTAAATAATCATAATCATTGCTATTATTTAGATATGGACGCATGAATTGGTAAATTTGTCAAAGGTATGTTATAAATATACCTACTTCAATTTTGTACATTTTTAAGCAAAATGTATAATTGAAACTGAATTAAATTGTAAATTTGTCTAATACATAATAATGATATTTATTTAACGTAATAAGTATATGCGATTGAAAAACTACTATTGCGCAATTTTCCTTCTGCGAGATGTGTAATTAGGGCACTATGATTATAATCAGGTTAACAACAGTCAGGTTACAAATCGTTTGAAATGGATTTCATCAAACTACTCGACCTATCTACTATTCACAAGAGAGATTATACATTGAATATTTTTTTTAAAGGATACTTGTAAAATTTTGCACGAATATTACTAAGTGGTCGGGTCAACATATAGGCTACATATTAACAGTACACGGAGAGGTGCTGTGATAATTTATAAAATGTAATACGGCGAAAGTCTTCGACCAGTGTGTGTTGCCAGTGATGACTTACGGAACAGAGACGTGGTCGCTCACTATGGGCCTTATCAGAAGGCTCAAGGTCACCCAAAGAGCAATGGAGAGGGCTATGCTCGGAGTTTCCCTGCGATCATCTGCGGATCATATCAAAAATGTCGAAATCCGCAGGTGAACCAAAGTCACCGACATAGCTCGAAGAATTGCAAAACTGAAGTGGCAGTGGGCGGGGCACATAGCTAGTAGAACCGATGGCCGTTGGGGCAGAAAGGTTCTTGAGTGGCGACCACGAAACGGAAGACGCAGCGTGGGCAGGCCCCCTACAAGGTGGACCGATGATCTTGTGCTGCTGGATGCGAATAGCGCAAGACCGGCAATTGTGGAGATCTTTAGGGGAGGCCTTTGTCCAGCAGTGGACAGTCTTTCGGCTGATATGATGATGATGATGACGAATATGGGTAAAACCGCGGGGCACAGCTAGTATACTATAAATAATTACACAGTATATAATAATAGTAGCGTAAAACTTTGCGTAGAAACTAATATATGTAGAAGCCATTAAACCCACTCCAATAAACATTTATTATCTCCACGTTCCTCTCATAAACTTCAATTAGTCTCAATTAATCAAGCAACTCTTCACACTATTAAATCTCACATCATAACACATCTACCGACATAATTACACTTTGGAATCAATACATTTTGACGACACGTATATAGAATTAGATTAGAATAATAATAATAATATCTAGGGACAATGTCACACAGATCATCCTAGCCCCAAACTAAGCAAAGCTTGTACTATGAGTACCAGGCGACGATATACATACTTATATGGATAGATAAATACTTAAATACATAGAAAACATCCATGACTCAGAAACAAATATTCGTGCTCATCACACAAATATTTGCACTTACCGGGATTCGAACCCAGAACCACCAGCTTCGTAGGCAGGAACTCTACCAACTAGGCTACGGTGACCGTCAAAATAGAGTAGAATAGAATTAGATTAGAATAAATAAAAATAAATAAAATATAAAATAAAAAAAACTTGTGTGTACTTATGTACACGCGTTAGAAGTTATACTTCTTAATATACAACTTGAACATAGTTATCAATTTTCATACCACCTAGAACCAACTTCATGCTGTTATTTCTATGCGCGCGCATCTGCGCGCGCATCTTAAAAATTCACTGTCATACCACCTAGAACTAACTTCATGCTGTTACTTCACTGTCATACCACCTAGAACTAACTTCATGCTGTTACTTCACTGTAATACCACCTAGAACTAACTTCATGCTGTTACTTCACTGTCATACCACCTAGAACTAACTTCATGCTGTTACTTCACTGTCATACCACCTAGAACTAACTTCATGCTGTTACTTCACTGTCATACCACCTAGAACTAACTTCATGCTGTTACTTCACTGTCATACCACCTAGAACTAACTTCATGCTGTTAAATTTTTTGGTGTCGGTGTTCGCGCGCATCGTAAAAATTCACTCTCATCATTTTTCTCCATCGCGCCAAAAGAAGTATAACTTCAAAAAGGTTTTTATTCACGTAGACTTTAAAAAAGCGCTTGTAAATAGTCAGAACATGCTTGTAGTAATACAGTTATTATTTCTAGTTGCATATTACAGATATTTAGGTGCACGGAATGTTAAAACATTTATACAATTTATTTTATAATAGTAGTGATATTTAGCTAGCTTGTATTAAGTTATTGTCAAGGAGATTATGTTTAGGTTTAATGATTGAAATTTATATTTTACTACATATTGTCTGAATGTTTAGATATAAGATATAATAGATAAGTATACTACATTTACAGTGGGACCTCTTCTTTGCCTATTGGGGTCGGCTCCTAGTCTTGTACTTGTCTCTTAATTCTTCTGGTGGTGGCCATTTCCAGTGCCTGCTAGTAATGGTAATCCTACGTCCAGTGATGTTACAACTCTGCTTTACGGGAGGCATACGACCCAGTCGTCATTCTATGCATAGCAAAGAAGAAGAAGAGAGGAGGTGGAGCGGAGGGAGGGGAGTGGAGGTTGGCTGAGACTGCTCGTTAGCGGCAGCAACTTTATCCAAAGTAGCTACACAATATTTTAAAGACTATTTTAATTATATTATTATTATTTATCGGAGACGTTGTCAAGAAAGGGCAGGTCAGAAGTACCCTAAACCGGCGAGCATATATGAAGAATATAATGACAGTAATCGACGCAAAAGACGTGTGCAAAGATCGTGACAAATGGAAATCCGTTGTCTCTGCCTACCCCTCTGGGAAACAGGCGTGAGTCTATGTATGTATGTATTATTATTTATCGTGTGGGCAGTGGTTAAGCCCTAGTGTCAGAATTCTTCAAGTCGCCCAGTAGGTTGCCTAATGTCTACAACCGAGACCGACAGCTTAACGTGCCCTCCGAAGCACGGAGACGCTTAGAAATTAAACCACTTGGCGGTCACCCATCCATGGACTGACCGCGAGCCTAGTTGCTTGACCTCGCCAATCACTTACGGGCCGGTAAGAGCATCTAGCTGTGAGCGCCTATTTTAATGAAGAGCGTTAAAAATTTCGAATTTGTTTATTCATCGGTTTTATTGATAAAAAATCTGTGTTATTTTTTTAAACCCATTTAATAAAAGACGGTCACCGTAGCCTAGTTGGTAGTGCTCCTGCTTACGAAGCTGGTGGTCCTAGGTTCGAATCCCGGTAAGTGCAAATATTTGTGTGATGAGCACGAATATTTGTTTGTGAGTCATGAAAGTTTTCTATGTATTTAAGTATTTATCTATCTATATAAGTATGTATATCGTCGCCTGGTACCCATAGTACAAGATTTGCTTAGTTTGGGGCTAGGATGATCTGTGTGACATTGTCCCTAGATATTATTGTCCCTAGAGATATTATTATTAATAACAAAATCTGTGTTATTTTGTAAAACCCATTTAATGATATAATGCTTCCTTATTCAATATCCGCTACAAATCGTTTGAAATGGATTTTATCAAGCCACCGCTCAGTACGTCTTGCCACCATTGATATGTGCCGTTCTTCTGAGCAAACTAGAGTCGTAGTGGGCCCTCTCTAGTACGGCCGTACGTTTGTTCCAGCCGAACAAATCGTTCGCCTCGCCGCTGAGTGCGGCGACTCGTGGCGTGTTTCTTACAGCGCTCGGACACAAAGGTCGTTATTTGAGGGTTGGGCCGACAAACAATATAGCTCAACATTGATACAAAAGACATTTTATTTCACAAACCCAATAGCAATGGACCTGTATTATTTATTTTTACAACGACTTTTATCGTTTTGTATTTTAGTTATTGTTTTGGATGGTCAGGGTTGATATAAAAAGCGTATTAGAGTGAGATATTTCATAAAACGTTGAAACAAATTGAATATGTTTTGCCGATGCTTTTACTAAGATGATAACATTGGAAATACAAGACTAAATCTTTGTAGTTTTGATTATATTCAAAACTGATTAAAAATAATGAACTTTCTAGTTTACTTTTGGTCGTGGCATTGACTATGTAATAAAAATATTATAATAAGGTAAGATAATCTTTTTTAGCAGAAAAGAATACAAGAAGCAAATATGCATCACATTATTGTACAGTTTAGTAGAGATCACATTTAGCGATAAGGCCGTATCACTAAACATGATCTCCGCCAGGCGACCTAGGCAGGGTTGACAGAGTTAGAGTAATGGAGAATAATAGCGGAAAATAATAAATCACTTGTTGTGTGTTGTTTTAGGATCACTTACCAACCTATTAATATATGACATTGCAAAGTTACTAAGACGCTTGATGAAAATTATAAAATAGTAACAAAATTATGATGTACTGTATTAAAATCAAATGGGTTGTAAATATTATTCATGAAAAATGATAGAGGTAAAATATTCATACTGTGTTTGTACAACCCTGGCAGGGTTACCAACCAGTACTTACAATAAGTTACTTAAGTATTAAATACTTAAGTAACTTGACTTGACTGCACGTGTGGCACAGCGGCTAAGACAGTCGCCCCGCCACTTCGTGTCGCGGGTTCCAGTCCCGCGCCGGACAACTATCTGTGTGACCCATAAATAGTTGTTCTGAGTCTGGATGTAATTTGTGTCCGTCTATACTATGTTTGTAAAGTACCCGCGACACACTGATTAGATTACCTAGTGCAGGCGTTGTCTTTTTAAAAAGAAAAGAAAAATGAATACACCTTAAGACGCAATTATAGAACCTATGACTGGTTTACACCTTCTAAAATTTAATCTTATTTAATCTTTAAAGATTCACAAAATCTGGAAATCATATTTGTACTTAACTGTGAGTGATTTAAATTAGCCCCTCTCGAAACATATGTATACTACATGTAACTTAATTAACGCACATCCTGAAAATAGATTGTTCAGAATCGTTTACTGAATCAATTTATATCATTTTTAATATAGGTAATTTTTTTTCCAAACTAATTAAAACTTCGGAAAATATTGTCATATTAACCCTATACAGTCAAAATTAATTGAAATGTACCGTAAGTCAAATACTAAGACTTTTAAAATTGCAGTTTTATTTGTATTCATACAAATTCCATAATTCAATTCAAAATAAACTTTATTCCAAGAAACTAATTTAGTACATAACAATGCATATACATGTTAAATTAAGAATTAAGTGTATGTATTATGATTACAACTTAATATTCTAATTGGGGTGTCTGAGGGTGTGCGTTAATTACGTTACATGTTGTATACCTGATGTGAGTAGAATACTGGTATTTCCTTTTTCATTTATAAACAAGAACAATCTAATTATCGCCAAACATTGTAACTTTTCCCCCAAACGAAACACACGGAATAGATATACCGCCCACTGGATAGTAAGTTTAACTTCCGCCAGGTCTGTTTACACGAGTTATCGACCGTCAAAGAGTTCCTACCTATGATTTATGGTGTTGAACTGAACAAAGCCGGCTACACTTGCTCTAGGACGACAAAAAGTGATTAATGATACCAACTGAAGTTCTATGGTATATCAACAAAAAAATACTGAATTTGTTTATCTGGACGTTACATAGAGTACATAAATATTATACACGGTGTTTAAAGACATTGTTGCATAACCCTTATTCGATTCGATGAAATGCCCTCTCCGGACCTAACCCGGAAGAGCGGCCCGCGTCGCGTATTAACGTAGAGCGACAGTTGCACAAAACATCCCTAAAACGATACGCCCTCTTGCATCTCCCCGCCAGTAACCGTCCAGAGTCGAGGTTCGAATTCCAAAGGGGGTGCCCTCCGGCGCAGGTACTTAGTTTGTAGTTTTGATTTGCTAGACGGTTAGATCCCACGCTCACCTCTATAGTCCGGTGAAGCAGTGAAAGCCGTCAGGCTAACTGCATACGTCATGTTAAAAAAAAAATACATTGTTGCGTAGTTCAATAGGTAGAAAAAACTATATTTATAAGCAGAATTTTACCTTAAACTCATGGCCTGTTGGTCTAGTGGTTATGGGTTCGATTCCCACCCGGTAAAAATCTTTGTGTCATCTCACGATTATTTGTTCTGTGTCTGGATGTAATATATCTATAATATGTATGCATTTAGAATAATATAAGTATGTTTATCAGTTGTCTGCTTGCCATAGTAGTAGAGTTTGGGATCAGTTGGCAGTGTTTTAGTTGTCCCAAGATGTTTTATTTACCCAAGATACTAAACATGAAATTAACGATTCTGTTCAAACCATTTCACCGTTGATCAATTTAAATACCAACAAACCTAATTCTATGCTGTATACCATTTTAAGAGAAAAAATATTTCCAACATATTTTTATAACAGTGATTTTTTATATAATTTGAGATTAATTTGCCGATTGAGCAAATCCATGGAATGAAGGAATACAAATAAAGCTCTTTATCTTCTGGTTTAAGATATTAAATCGTTCTGAACCAGATTAATACCGTAATTAGGTTGGGATATATTAAAGCAATTTATTAGTAAGCGCCTTAAGTACCTACCTATTTCCTCGCAGACTGTTTCTTAGTATTAAGATTAATATACGTCGACATTTAACGAAATATAAGTAAGTTGCCCGATTCTGTTGTTACCCGGTATTGCACTAGTTAATAATAATAAAGATTAATCTCCTTCGAGAAGGAGGTTAATCGTAGAATCCAACTCGGCTGGGCAGCGTTCGGGAAGCTACGTAACATCTTCTTGTCCAAAATACCGCAGTGTCTCAAGTCGAAAGTCTTCGACCAGTGTGTGTTGCCAGTGATGACATACGGAACAGAGACGTGGTCGCTCACTATGGGCCTTATTAGAAGGCTCAAGGTCACTCAAAGAGCAATGGAGAGGGCTATGCTCGGAGTTTCCCTGCGGGATCGCATCAGAAATGTCGAAATCCGCAGGCGAACCAAAGTCACCGCCATAGCCCGAAGAATTGCCAAGTTGAAGTGGCAGTGGGCAGGGCACATAGCTCGTAGAGCCGACGGCCGTTGGGGCAGAAAGGTTCTCGAGTGGCGACCACGAACCGGAAGACGCAGCGTGGGCAGGCCCACTACAAGATGGACCGATGATCTTGTGCGGGTCGCTGGAAAATGCTGGATGCGAATAGCACAAGACCGGCAATTGTGGAGATCTTTGGGGGAGGCCTTTGTCCAGCAGTGGACGTATTTCGGCTGATATGATGATGATGATGATGAATAATAATAATAATATCTAGGGACAATGTCACACAGATCATCCTAGCCCCAAACTAAGCAAAGCTTGTATTATGGGTACCAAGCGACGATATACATACTTATATAGATAGACAAATACATAGAAAACATCCATGGCTCAGAAACAAATATTCGTGCTCATCACACAAATATTTGCACTTACCGGGATTCGAACCCAGGACCACCAGCTTCGTAGGCAGGAGCACTACCAACTAGGCTACGGTGACCGTCTAATAAGTTGTTCTGGTACAAGCATGTTCCGAAGTGAATAGTCAAAGTCGTGATTTCGATTTCCTGCTCAGACCAATAATATTACTGGTATCGATAAATAAGAGTCGGTTATTGGCGATATTTCAATCCCGCGTCTATAGTTGCAATTTATTTATGTATAATAACAATCTCTTTGACAATAACTTAATACTAGGTAGCTAAATATCATTACTATTATAAAAATAAATTTTAATTTTTTTTTAACAAACCGTGTTCCTGAAAACTAGAAATAATTATGTATACTTAACTTTATTTCTACAAACATGTTCTGACTATTTACAAGCGCTTTTTTAAAGTCTACGTGAATAAAAACCTTTTTTTTAGTTTATTTATTTTATCCGCAGATTCAATCCAAGCTAGGATATCCCGTCATAGACAATAAAGGGTATCCCAAAAATGATGTAATGAATCAGAGATTACCTATAGTGCCGGGCGCTAGATGAGTAACAAATTGAATTTCACAACTACAATTCAAAGTTCCTCAGCCGACCGCTTTAACCCAATAAACCACTAACTTAGTGAACAAAGTGCATAAATTTGGAGCTGTCTGATACTAATATTTCAGTGAGCATCAGAAAGCTGTTTGTATTATCCAAATTCTTGTATATCTTGTATTGTTTCACAGATCTGAAGGAAAATGTATTAATGTCTAGACTAGTAGTAGGTGCAAGTGTGAAAGCATTTACAATAATATCATCCTAAACCAGAGTGAATCCAAACCAAACAATATTATTACTTGTCACAGTTCCAATTGTATGATATCATTCAAAAAGTTTTACCAAAGTCGTGTCCTATATTCTGCTATGACCTATTGCTTGAATAGTAAGCGTTGTGGATCACAATATAGATATAGTCGAAAATATGATGCTAGATAAAAGGTAGACAGTGTTTTGTATTAAATAAACCGATTCCGTCTATAGTTACTCAGTTCATCCTTGATCATGGCGTCTGCATCAGCTTCAAAATATTGGAGACATAAAATAAGTAATAAACATGTCTAAATGCTTATTTTGAAAAACTTGTATTACAAAATTGACAATTATAAATCCTGTATTGAAATATTTATGAATTTTTATCGCGTCAAGCTTTAAAGCTGCCCCGAATGGCCGAAATAGAGAATTTTGCTATCACTTTGTGTTACGTCAACCCAAAATTTTTAATTTCCGCTGTAACTGAATGCTGCTATTTATTTTTGGGACCATCGCTTCCACGTGCCACGTGTGGTCGGCTAGAACTGTACTATTTATGCCACGTAAGGATGTGCGATCCGAGTTTCTGGGAATATTTCTTATAGATGGAATTCCGTATCAACAAAAAAATATTTACCATTACCCGAATGTTACCGGTAACATAAATGTCGAGGATATTCATATACAGTTGTCGGTAAACAAAAAATCCGTGATATTATTCAAGTATTAGCGAACCTACTGAGGGTTACAAATAGTTCTGTTTGCTCTAACCACACATTAAAGATTAAATCTCTCTAAAACGTTAGAACCGCAAATGAGACGTAAAACTAAACACCTTCATCTTCACTTGTTACCCGAACTCAGGTGACGCAAACAAATATTTAGAGTTACCTGAGCACAATTTGGGGTATTTGGAGCGAACCTCTAAATTGGTCATTTTTATTTACTCTAGAAAACAATTACACAATACATGACACTTAAGCATGACAGAAACATTTTAACAATAATACAACAAAATTACTTAATTATTACTTTAAAGAGCCTATTGGCGTGGTTGGAAAATGCTTGCTTTTCACGCCTGAGGTCATGGGCTCGATCCCCACCCAAGACAGATATTTGTGTGCATGAACATATCTATTTGTCCTCAGCCTGGTTTTAATTATCTATATAAGTATGTATTTACAAAAGTAAAGTAGTGTATCAGTTATCTTGGTTTCCATAGTACAATCTTTATATATGAAGACTAAGTTATGCGAAGCATACAAATCTTGCGAGTTATCCGACACATTTGTGTATCTTTGAGTATTATTAGCGAACGTAGATACTTACTGGTTATATTCTTAAAAAAAGAAAAATTAACTAAAGTACAGAGGGCAAACATTTGTCAAAAAGAATGAGATGCAGCAGACCCGTAAAAGTTTGCATATGCATTATAAATGTACAAGCTATGAATATACAAGACTCCAATGTTATTTAAATGTGGTCCCTTCACGGAGCTTTACCAAAAGGTGGTAACTCGTCTAGCACTCAAATGAAGTAAATGAAGACATTCAGTTGCATAAAGTAGTATTCAGACGTATATATTGTCTATTTGGCGACTTGACGACTGCTGTGACTCAGTACTGACATTGCCTTCTTATCCAAACTATTTTTGTAAATCCTATATGGATGTTTGTTACTCTTTCACGTAAAAACTACTGAATGGGTTTGAATGAAACTTTACAATAATATAGTTTGTACATCAGAATCACACATAGGCTATAATTTATAAAGTTTTTCCGGTAAACCCGCGGGGTACAGCGAGTATATTCATAAAACACACAGAAAACTCTCATACCAAGAGAAATATATATGTTTATGAAAAGAAATCTTTGTCTTAGGTTATGTCTTCTAATAGCGATTAGCGTAAGGCCGGCAATTGTGGAGATCTTTGAGGGAGGCCTTTGTCCAGCGTGGACGTGGACGTCTTTCGGCTGATATGATGATGATGATGATATCTTCTAATATTATAAATGCGAAAGTTTGTGAACATGGATGTATGGATGTTTGTTAGTCTTTCACGCAAAATCTACGGAATGGAATATATTTATGTTTTTTTAACATGTCATATCCGAATACTACTCCTCCGAACACAGGCTATAATAATGTTGTAATAATTGTTTTTTTTTTTTGTGTCATACCTTTAATTGTATCTACTAACATTATTTTCAGTCAAAATTTGTTATTGACTAGTGGGCCTTGTTGCCTGTCAATAAATAAATTATTATTATAATTTATACAGTTTAACGCGGTTGAAACTGCAGGGCACAGCTAGTAAACATATATCGTTGTCTAAAGCTGGATTATTTCTGTGTGTGGACATATTTACTTAGTTTGGACTAAATGGCCCTGCCTGATATGTCCCCGATATTTATCCATTTATATAAGAATATTTATTGAATTGGAGGGGATGTTAAGCTACCCACTATATCCAGCTTAGCTAATTGATGCTTAGCGGATGTAACGTTATATTTTTTTAGATTCTTACATTATTTGAGTACTCCGAGGTGCACTGTAAAGGCGCAGAGTAACTCTTATTCAGCCATTAACTCTCGCTTTAATCTCACGAGAAGAAAATACCTTATTCTAATTTTTCGTTAAGTTGTTATACCTCCGCATCGCATCTGTGATCTTATCTCTTAGTAGTTGTGTCGGTAAGATAGTGAGAATAGTCCAAAAATAATCATCCGTATGGATATGGATATACCAGAGTGGTTAAAGCTGCTCAGCCATGTCAGCCCTCGCGAGCGTTCCCGCCACCTGGCTGAAACGTTAGCAGCAAAAGGATTAATGACAAAAGTATTTAGTAGTGCAAGTAGCGCAAAGAGCAATATTGAAAGTTATGACCAGGAAACCCTTTCGATATCCCACAACACAATTATATGCAGACTGTAAGATTCTAACAGTGCGTCAGCTGTACATTCTCCAGACGATCCTCAGGAAACATTCTAACGTCCCTCCCTCAAATAGTAGCAAACGTCTAAATCTTCTCCCAAACACTCCCCACAGGACTACTTTCGCTGAGCACCAATATGAAGTATTAAGCACTCGCATTTATAAAAAAATTCATAAAGAACTCAATATAATCGACACAAATAAAAAATATGTGAAATCTAAAGTGACATTATGGCTTCTCCAACAGGACTATACAAAAATTGAATCCCTACTTACTTTCGTTATCTGATGCAAACGCGGAGAACTTAAGATAACATGGATATGACTTTATTTTTACATATCATGTATAAGTAAGGTCAAATAGGTATCTAATCAGACTCACAGAAAGACACCGTTCCGCCATTGTGCAAAACAATAGAAATAACATCCAAGCCGAACACTGTTTCTTAAGATACAGGTATTTTCCCTAGTTTAAGAGACAGGGTTCATATTTTGTGTACAGATCTCTGCAACATGGTTGGTCTCGGAACCATTTTGTAATTAACATAGCATAAGTACTCAACAAACAACATTGTAACAATTAGCAAATAAGCAAATCTGTAAATATGTTTATCTAACTAATAAATAAATAAATAATATTTAATGCCTTAACTAACCCTCCGAGCACTGAGACGGTTTAAGTTAAACTATTTTTGTAGCCATTTATAGACTGATTGCATTGTACAGTACACTACAAAGCACTACTACACAAATATTTACACTTGCACTACCAACCTACCTACTTACTAAAACTATACTGTCTCAAGGATTAATTCAAATACTTTATATCAGACATATGTAAGTTCATAGTGTTAGTAGAAACAAGATAACTTAATACATAGTGTTAGTAAGCTGCCCACATTAGAACTGTGTGGATCCTTACCCAGTGACGCAGCAGAGGGGTGTCCCACCGATCTGAGAAGACGCTCAGGAGACTAGTAGTGGTGGTGCGGAGTCGGCCTACCATTGATGCGGTCCTCTTTCTTATTATAGCATAGAAATCATCAAAGCGCGCCTCCGCAAACATACCGGACGCACTACAGTGCCACGACATTAACGACGACATGAATTCTGTGACATTAACAATTATTAACTTTTATTTTATTTATAGATAATAAAAATGTATTCACATGCTTAATACAGGCTAAATATATTATAAGGACCATATTATGTAATTTACCTAATTATCATATTAACTCTATTTAGTGTGAATAAATAAGTTGAATTGACAACCACAACAGTATCCTGAACGCCTTATTATATTGAAGTAAAGTATAAAGTATATTTGACATATCTAGGTCAAAATCCATCTAGACAATAACCATCCCATATAAATGTTAACTAATCCGGATTTTTTCTTTCTTTATTATTTATATCAGTTAGTAAAACTTTCATTTGATTAATGCATAGTTAGGGCCTAAAGGTTGATAATTTTATTTAATATTTCAGTTAGTTAGGCGTAGTTTGCCGCGTGTTACCTATGCCTGTAACCAAATAGAAATAGTATTTTTTACTTGTCACCTAGTGATCAGTGCCACAGGGAATAGGTAAACATAAATCGTGCCAAAAAACATATCGCGTTTCAGACAGAATGGTTTGGCAGAAATGGAAAAAGATGTGTCAGCTACTTATAGGGGGTGCAATATTCTATGATGGCATTTCGCGTGATCGGTTGGTTATGGATTATGGTGTGATAGATTTATGGATTTGGACTTGTAGCTTCAATCATGTATGATTGATCCGACTGCAATTTCGTAAGCAGTATTACAAAAATAAATATATTTTAAATGAAATCATTCAATTCATTAAGTTTCAGTTTAAGAAAACATACGGTTTTTATTAATTTACAATTTCTTTTAACAGATTTTGTTCTTCGTTAATATTAAAGAAAGTATATTTCTCTGTCAACTTTTATTTCCATATTTTTCCTTCTATCACATTATTATTATTCTTTTTAACCACAGGTTTCCAGAATACGAGATAAACTCAGTTTGGAAGCCAGTGCGCCATTTGTTTAATTTGTTACTGTACAACTTTTTTATTTATTGAAACCGCAGTAATTAATATTTGTTAAATAATTTATATTTGTTGCGTTGCACTCTTATAATATTCCATAAATTTCACTATATACCTAGTGTTAGTATTAATATTGTATTGTATATTGTATTCATATGTTGTACTTGGTTTTCAGAAATAAACTAAATTATAATTATTATATTTTTTAAACTTTTATTCGTTACGTCAATGTCGTCAAGTCTTGGAGCTACCGGCTAAGTCACCGAACATCGTTTTCGTGATCGGCGTTCAAATAAATAAAGTATGAACACATGTGACGTCATACATGGTCCTGAATCGATTTTCAATGTTGAAGCCGATTGAACGAATCATTTAGTAATATTAAGCCTTCATCTATTTGAACGCCGATCACGAAAACGATGTTCGGCGACTTAACCGGTAGAGCCTGTTCTTGTTGGTTAAGATAACCAACGTCAGTGCAGTCTAAAAAGTCGGTAACAGTTACTTACCTAATATTGTTTAAATACCACCAGACTAGACTTCACTTTCTTAAATAAGTAATAAAATAGAGTGCGCTAAATATGGAGCCATTGAACCGACCATACAATCACAAGTTACACCGACGAGTGGTAGGAGCTTAATGCGTGCAATCGCAGCGAGTGCTTGCGAGTCCAGATTCAATTGCAGTTCACAGACTCCTAATGGAACAAGTTCTCTTTAGACGTATAAGCGCTTGTCTCAATTTAGTATTAGAGTAAAAAAATAACGTTACAACAATGTAATGCGAGTACTATATTTTTTTCATGGCGCGACAATCTAAATAATTCCTTTTTGACACAACTTAAGAAAGTCTAACTTTATCTGCAGTGTCGATCAACGAGTAATTCAAGATGTCAAATTTATTGAGCATTTGGGTATTAAAAAACACTTGTACTTGTCAAGCTCACAATGCAGTACATAAACATAGTGGAAGACTATTTGTGACTATTACAGTAACAAAAAATAAATTATTATTCAGTCCGTGCGGTCTGTTTTATCACATTTTTTTAAATCCTTAAATAAATAACAAGTTATTAAGCTATTATTTTCAAATTTAGTAATATTATATTAAAATCAAAGAATTGAAGAGAACGAGCAGTTGGCTCTCAACCAGTACCGAGTAAACTCTAAATGTGATATAAAAAATTTTGTGATGTTTGAATTAAACTTTTATTAAATGTTGCCAATACTTATTAATAAACTTGACAATGAATGAGAGTTCAAATAAAGGTAGAAAATAAATTGAGAAATATATTGAGAAAGTTAAAGAATGATTGATGACGGCACAGAACAGAATGATATTGGACGGGTGATATTAAAAGGAATACCTTCAAGTATAAGGACGATATAATGCGAATCAAATAAATTCACACAGGCATGAAATTTAATATAGATTCCTTGGCACAAACAGAATAATTTAACATGAATGTGAATAGATGTGTACTCTCGTATTACAGCGCGGGGTTTGTTCTAACTTGTGTGTAACGTTCAGTCTGTTTGCTCGAGCTGGGCATACGCAGAAATTATTTATACAGGCTGGTAAGTGATTCACAGAAAACAGTTCTACTGGTAATTTATTCCGTGACAAAACATTTGTATTTGCTTATATTCTACTGGCCAAAGTTTGGGTCCAGGGGCTTTCGAATCTCAACGGAAACACTGAACCTACTACTAGAGAATATTTTGTACTCCTGGTCGAATTATAGCTACGGCGGCAAGGCTCAATGGATATCAGCCATTTGAGCGGCACATATTATAGTGCATACGTGTTTATTTGTATGTGTAATTATAATGCAAACACATGGGCACTCTCATGATCTGATAGGCCGATTAGCGACACCGACCACCGACTAGAAAGAGATCAGGTACAGGACCACGCAGGTACGATTCCGGCAATGTATAGTCTTCGGGCTCATACTTATATGTTTTTTAAAGATAATTTCTAATATCTCTTTTTATACTGGAGCCGGTACTTGAACCTAGTACCTCATTATCTGCCGTTTAACACGCCAATAAATGCCACCGACGAAGCAGTCAAAACACTAGCTAGACAAACGTTAGTGCATTCCTCTGGGTAGTAACTTTAGTGTGTTAGGAATACATAACGCCACTTGCGTCCATGTAAACACTTGCGCTAAATAACCCCTGTCTGGTTTCCGTTTAATTAACCAGGACAACTCAGCTAATAGATATTAATTTACCATTTTAACGGATTTCAAAAACGAGTACGATTCATAATTGGATTCGTACTTTTTTCGTGTACACTGATTATGCCAGCGTTTGTGAATTGATTGATTTGAGAATGGCTGTTTTGACTGTTATTTTTTAATTCAAATGCGTGCGAATTATTCCCAAATAAATGCTATTAAATTGGAACAACATTTTACGATTTAAAATGAAATGGATTGTGATTGACCTACTGGTCTAGCGGTTAGAAACCGTGAAAGCTGGCCGAGGGTTCTTCTTATATATTGTACTAGCTGTGTCCCGCGGTTTTACCCGCGATAAACTTTATAAATTATAGCCGATGCGTTTTTTTATTTTCTTTATTTAACACTTATATTATAACAGTTTATGCATATGTCCCTCTAAACCGTGTTACCGGTTTGACTGTAGGGTCGAGTCTCTGTACAGCAACCATTTTACTTTATAACATTACATGATGCATTAAATTAAATCTAATAGCTAGGTGTTTTTTTAACATAAATTTCTTTTTATCAGTTTCGTGCCGAATGTCATCCGGCAGACTATTAAACAGGTACCTATATGGCAGGCATGTTTTAAGTGTTCTATCTCCATAATAGTTGGTAATTATTTCTGTTTATCCAAGGTGTCAGCTTACTCCATACAAAATTTTATTAAAATCACTCTAGCCGTTTAAAAGTGAAGAAGTAACAAACATACACACTCACACTGTCACATCCTCACAAACTTTCGCCTTTATACTATGAATGTTATAGAATAGGGAATAAATAAATGTAATTATTGGCCTTTCTATTGTTACAATTTCGTGTTTTTATTCACGCTGTAACTCAACTCCGGTCATCATCACTAGCTATGAAGTTTCCTGTAAATAACCTATAACCTTACGTATTACTATTTATGGAACGCTCGGAGCAATGTACTGGGTAACATGCCAGATCGCAATAGCGATCAAATAGTAATTCCTATCCTCGGCAAACGCACCCAATGGTTTGCTAACATCGATATCTATGAATACAATAATATTACAGTTTTTTGTATGATTTTATGTATTCTGTTCCACATAATCTGTTTCCTTCATTTGCCTTTAATGCTATACTGCTTTTGTATCTTGCGGGAAAATTATAGGTAACGTATTCGTAGTCAGATAAACATTCGATAAACCAATTATTATATAGGAGCGCGTTCTAATAAAATATTATTTTCGAAATTGATGTAAGAGATAAACTGGTAATCCATCTTTCAAAGACGGAGACCGATTAGGTTTGATTATTGAATCGATTTTTCGATTATGAAATAAAACGCAATTGGTCTTCACCTTACATACTACATAACATACTAGCGGCCCGTCCCGGCTTCGCACGGGTGGACATTTAATTTTTAAACATTTGGGCATAAACGTACATAAATGCAAGACATACCTAAATTATTATGTATTTAGCAATAGTTCTGCGATTTCCAGCGACCCGCACAAGATTATCGGTCCATCTTAGACATCTCTCAGCTTTAAGGGACATTCTGAAATTGAAGCTTCTCACAAAGTAATTTCCCATTGATTATCATTTTCCAGCAAATCTCTCTCTCGGGAAGCGGCTTGGTAACTTTCTTTAGTAACTCCGTCAACGGTTTTAAAGTCCTGGAACGATGTTAGGCCTCGTACATGGTGAAGTAGTACCCTGAGGTAAAAACTCTCTGACTGGGAAGGATGATCGCTGTACACTCTTCCCAATGCCGCATCTTTTTTTTTATACCAGGATATTCACCTCTCATGCACTCCGGCCCCGGCGCGTCACGCGTTTTATTAAACTCGTAATATCTTTTGAATGGAATGTCTGATTTTAATAACCAAAAAAATAATTTAAAGGTATTTAAATAGACTTGCTTGACAAATCATTTATTTAGGTAAGCATTAAGGCAAAGGTATAAATAACTTGGACTAATTTCGATCGGTGTGTAGTGCAGTATTCTTTTTATATGCATACAAGGTAATCTTAATTTGTAGTAATCATTACTTTGATAATTGTGTCATTAAATTCACACCCAATCGAAAAACATTGCGTCCCGCATCGTACAAGTACGAGACGATTAAAACATGTAATAATTTTCATGATCACCCGTTACATTTTTCATCATAATAATATTTTAATGTTATAACCAGCCGGTACTTTTTGACTGTAGGAAGGGGAACAATTCTATCGAAACACATTTTGATGTGAATCTTTAAGTCAGAAAATAAATCTAAATAGTATGTACAATCATGTCACATTCTAAACTCAAAGAAAATGGTCAAAAAGAAATTAAGTAAAATATCATATAAATAGGGAGTACCATTTGCCTGCTCACGAGATATTCAGATCAAAGCAAACAACTAAATAACCTCTTCAATCGCCAAAAAAAGGCTAAAAACAATAATTAATACCTCGCAATATTCGCTACGCAACGGTTTGATCCTCGAAACGGAATTTTTGATCAGATCTCATTCAGCCGGAGTGAATGAAGCCCCCGATTACGTTTGTTGCTTTGTATTAAAACTGATGGGAATTTATCTCAGCTTTCCGTTTTTAAAGGAGGAAAGTGACGTTATCAAAAACCAATATCGCCGAGCGACAGATGAGAAAAATATTTTTCGTCATCATTTATCAAAAATAAACCCGTATTTGCGATATTCTTTGATGGTGACGTCTACCGCTCGTCAGAATATTCACAAAGAAAGGTAATTTCAGTTGTACGGTGTATTAAAATATTTAGGGAAAAGTAAAGATTTATCAGTTTTATTAATGGTAAGTTATATATTAAAGTAGTTACTTTTTTAGATGTAAATAAAAACGAGGAGGATACAAATCGAGGGGTGGGAAACGGGAAACCTAATGTATGGAAATTGCCCCCTCGAATTTTTCTTACTTCATGTTACCGTTGGTCATATTTCTTTTAATTTTCATCATCTTTACAGTCAACGGCTAATAAAGATGATCCAAATTCAGACGAGAGGTTTAAGTTTATGAGTGAGCATGGATATTGGGCAGTATCTTTAAGGAATTATTTATACACTTAACACTCACGCAATTATCAACACTTCACTACCACACTATTTTCACACAATTTACGATAGTTAGTAACTAATTTTAATCATATACTTTTGCCGTATAATTCAATACATCGCGGAGGATATAACTTCACGGACTACAACTTCATGTAGACTAAAAACAACATGAGTCGTACAGATAATTGTCCATAGCGGAATCAAAACTGAAGCAAGAAGGCGCTGAGGTAATAGCGAGATAACTATTTCCACTACTACAGAGAAAATCGTAACTTAGTGTTATTAGTATTAGACAGTAATAACAAAGATTATGAAATAGTAAGAAACAGTTTTGAAATTAATAATTATTAGATTCTATTTATTAATTCCAAGGTTGTTTTTGTCATCCAGTAAACTTTAAGTTCAAGATATCTCTTTTCTAACTAAATGTCACTTCTTTATCCTATTACTGAGAAAAGCGTATTTATTTTCTACATGAACTGCGCAATGATTTTAATCGGCAAATTCCAGTTCATTACACGGAACAAAATATTCCGGGGCAGTCTATGACTCTGCTGATACTTCTATCGACGGTCTCCAAAGACAAACTAGTTTTGACTCTTTTTATCGAAATAATCTACAATATAATAGTTATACATATAGCATGGGAAGCGTGACGTGACGATGACGCGAGTTTCATTCTTTTTTTTTCTTGTATCTATATAAATACTTAGCTTAAATGTAATTTGCTACCCAAAGTACTTTCATTGTCAGAACATACATAGACTCATGCCTGTTTCCCAGAGGTGTAGGCAGAGACAACGGACTCCCATTTGTCACGATCCTTGCATACCTCTTTCGCTTCGTTTACTGACATAATATTCTTCATACATGCTCGCCGTTTAGGGTACTTCTGACCTGACTTTTCTTAAGTACGTCTCTGATTTGATCAGAGAATGTTCTACGAGGTCTTCCCCTTCCGGTTGTACCATTCACAAAGGCCAGGTATACTTCTTTTGTCAATCTTCTTTCATTCATCCTTTCTAAATGGCCAAACCATCTCAGCATACCCTTTTCAATCTTTGTGACTACATCCTCTTTCACACCACAACGCTCTTGTCAGAACACACTCGCGATATATGGAAAACACTACCTTGAAGACCATCCGTCAAGTTAGCTTTGAATTATTTTAAATGAGTCTTTTTGAAACGGGTGGATTGTCGTCCACTACCGTCCGTTTCACAATAAAACTTTACCGTACGCTACCACTCTATGGAATCAATTAACTACGGAGGTATTTCCGATCCGGTGGGACATGGCAGACTTCACGAAGCGAGCCTATTACTTTCTTAAAGGCCTGCGACGAGCTTGTCCTCTGACGTTAAGAGTGTCTATCGGCAGTGGTGATCACCGACCATCAGGTGACCCACTTGCTGGATTGCCTTCCTATCATATAAAAAAATATAAACAGAAACTATTAGTAGTACTAACAACCATAGAGGTATCTTTATTACGTTGTTGCACTTGTTTAAAACGGTATGAAATAATCAATAATATAGGTAATCAATAATCTTGTCTTAATGGCTTCCAGTGACATGAAGGAATTATTAGTCTAAATGATAATTATTGCAGAACGTTTGTTTTAATATTTACAGATGCATCCAGGTCATTGTTATACATAACAAAGTTTGAAGGAAACAAATGAATTTGTAATTCCGTCTTGTTCATTGTCAATCGTCTTATTGGGTAGCACGTTATTGGTAACCGGTTATTGGGTAACCGGTTATTGGGTAGCACGTTTTACAACACCACCACATCTAAAGTAAATATTTAGAGAAATACATAAGACGTTTGCAAATAAAAACCGACGTCATAATTTTCTTAAATCATCATCAGTCCCTTCCAGCCCTTAATGTGGAAACGAGGAATTAAATTCGAATTTTACGAGAGGGACTGTTTTACGGCCTGTCGATTCCGCTGACGCATCTTCAATACTTTCATCGTGATAGCCTTTTATTTCGGACTCCGCTTAGAGCTTATTATGAAAATCATCTCATTTATAGACATCCTACGCGCAAGTATTTATATTCACTTTCTTAACTTTATATAAGCCGCTCAGCCATAAACCACTAAATTAAACTGTATCTGTTACTATTCATCTTCACGCTCTGAATAAATCTATTCAGACCCCAGTCATGGTGCACAACGCACAAATGATTACCGCTGGAAATAAATTAGCTCTCCCCCGTTGTATCCGCAATTGTGGATAAAAATCCCGCGGCCCGCAGTCCGCCCATGATGGATGATCGCGGACCGCGCATTCCGGCCGCTCGCCTCCGTTATTACCGCCGAATAACGAGAACTTTAAGCGAAATGAAGCGCAGCATCTCAAAAAGGAAAATCGACGAATAAACCTGATTGCTTTTTACACTGAATCACTTGCAATTATTCTGAGTGTGACCTTCTTATTAGATTTTACACCCAACGAGTAGATTAGAAAAACCCGGGGAAGAAAAATATCTGAACGAACGAAAATATCATAATAGCGAGCCTTATCATTAGACGACATTGTTTTTATAGAGAGGAAGTAACGTATGATATTATTCGGAAGGAACGAGTACACAGAGCCATAAAGCGGGCCGAGATAAAATGGGTCTTGGTGTTGGTCAAATGGGTGCCAAAATAAACACGCCGACCATTGTCTATGTAAACGAGTGACGGCCACCGGCTGCGGATTAACGTTCGCAATAATAAAGGACCACGACTACTGACGCTTGAAAAGATCCTAAAGGGCCGGGCACATCCCTTCTTTGCGGGGATTTTCTTTTTGAACCCAATTTGGTCGAACGAATTACATATAACGATGGCGGACATTCGTGTTTATTCGCGGGCTCGCGCCGCACTCATTCTGCCCGTTACATTTTCCACGCAAATGCCCCGCAACGACCTCTAATGGCTTCACTTCGATCTCACGCTAAATTTCTATCGTTATTGCATTTGAGAAGATGTCGGATAAAAGCTCCTCGTCGGGGTCGGGTGTCGACGGGAACACGACATTTCTTTTATTTCGCCACGTCGGAACTCTGTGATAGTGCAGCGCCGAGGGACGGATAGTTTAAATTGTTTACAACTGGAAACCCCGACTCCTGGTCGTACCTACCTCTCTGAAGTTGCTCGACACGACCACGAGTCGCACCCGCAAGGTCATCGCTACCGGCGCGCTCGTAAATCTTGATGCTTAAAGTTTTCTACAGCGCGCTACGATAATACCTCTAGTGGTTTATTTGTGTCGCGGGGAAACACTTTTTGTCTTCATAATATAAATTGTCTGGAAACTTATCAGGATTCTAAGAAAAGCGAATTTATTACGCTACTTAATAACGATCAAATTAAAATGTAAGGATTCGCGGAGAAATCTTCGATCGACTTACGGCTTCCGGGCGCAAGGTCATTGAATTAAACTTTAATCGTAATAAAACTTTGGAATTAGACTTTTGTCGTTAGAACTCGAAGATCGAAAATGGTCGTTGTCGTACTTTGAAAATTAGTGGCTAAAATCTTCACTTATCATAATATTAATGCGTCAAGCAAAAAGTTTGAACTCCTTTTTGTGAAAATTGCGCGGACGGAGGAGTATGCATTTTGGTCATATGGAGAAGGAGTGCAGGAAGTATATGGAAATACGTGTGGAATAAATGTCAATAATGCGTAGCACGATCAATGAAAAACTTTTTTTGTTCATCTTTTGCCAGCTCCAATCCAATTTCAAGTTCAGTTTGAAGTCGTGTTGCTCTAATGTGTCACAAGGATTCAAGGCTTAGAAATCCATAGGATAAATATTCGTCAGTATTATACATATATGTTGTACTTATTCAAATATGAAGTGATGCTCCTTTTACTTAAGATAGCTTAATATTCGTATTTATTATGTTAATATGACAGCATACGTCACTTGGCGCTTGTAATAAAACTGTCACACGCGGTACGCGATGTATCAAAGACAGACTCAAAGCAGCGACTAAAGCCAATTGTAAATCATGTTTTAAGTTTCTTTTTATTTACTTCAAAGGCTGCTCTTTCTGAACAGCTATTCAGACAGGATTGGTGTGTAAGTTAAATGGTACGATTTGAGAGAATGACTAATTAATTGCTAAATTTTCTGTCAGTCTACTATTGAGTATGAGAGATTTTTATTTATTACTAGCTGTGCCCGCGACTTCGTCCGCGTGTTAATTAGTTTATTTTGTAAAATAAAAGACTTTTTCTAAAATAAAAGTAGCCTAAGTTACTCCTTATTACATCACCTACCTGCCAATAAAAGTCCCGTCAAAATCGGTCCAGCCATTTCAGAGATTAGCCGGAACAAACAGACAGACAGAAAAAAATTGTAAAAAATGTTCTTTTGGTGAATGTACCGTATATATATTCATATTAATGTAGTAAAACCGGTTATTTCAATATTACAAACAGACACTCCAATTTTATTTATTTGTATAGATTAATTGCTAAATTTTCTGTCAGTCTACTATTGAGTATAAGAGATTTTTATTTATTACTAGCTGTGCCCGCGACTTCGTCCGCGTGTTAATTAGTTTATTTTGTAAAATAAAAGACTTTTTCTAAAATAAAAGTAGCCTAAGTTACTCCTTATTACATCACCTACCTGCCAATAAAAGTCCCGTCAAAATCGGTCCAGCCATTTCAGAGATTAGCCGGAACAAACAGACAGACAAAAATTGTAAAAAATGTTATTTTGGTGTATGTACCGTATATATATTCATATTAATGTAGTAAAAACCGGTTATTTCAATATTACAAACAGACACTCCAATTTTATTTATTTGTATAGAAGATGTATAATCTATACATCTATACATCTTCTATACAAATAAATAAAATTGGAGTGTCTGTTTGTAATATTGAAATAACTGACACTAGATTTTAATAAGCCATGTTTCAGACACCGTACATGTGTCAAAGATGTCTGGAAGAACGAATCTTTATTTTTATTCAACTTAAGTATAATTTATTTTAGAACAAACCATTTCAAACACTGATTGATATTTTATTATTTGTGAAATATCCCGCCCTGGGAAGAAATCCTTGTGTCGGGGGGCACTTAAGAAGCATGCAGGTTTTACCCGCGTTAAACTTTATAAATTATAGCTTGTGTTAAACCAGGGTGTCAACTTACTCCATACCAAACTTTATTAAAATCGCTCCATAAGTGTATATTAATTCGCTACACTATTAATACACATCGTTATATACGCTACGCTATTTATATGAAAAAATAAAACATGTATGAAATAAAACATAAATGTTAAATTTACAACGATTTACCGAGATTTGTACTTTTGTAGTAAATACGTCATGGTCTCCAACAAGCTTTTATAAATAAATAATATGTTTTGTGGATATCTAAAAATTATTTACGACTATGATAAAAAATTGAGATGTGCATTTACCATGAACATGGGATTACGTTATAAGTTTGTATTATAACTTAATAATCATGAACGACTTCAAAATGTTCGATTTAAATTTGGCCCACGAAAAATTCTCATTATCGCAGTAAACTCGAGCGGCATCCGATCCGTCTTCACCGTAATACTTATATTTTGACTCTTCTTTATTTTCCCTTTTCACCAAATTATTTCAAAGAACGTTTCGAGTTCTTTTATGACACATATATTGTGTGTTTACGGTCTTCGTAGAACTTAATTCTAAAAACACCTACACAGGTAACAAACTTTTATTCCAAATCCTTTACTGCGCAAGCTGTCTGCTACTGGGATGAATTACCGTTAACTAGAAGACGTGCGCAATCCTCAGAGACTTTTAAAGTAGACGTGAAGAAGTATTATCTTTCCAAATAAGTTTCCTTAACTAGCGTTACTGTCGTTTTATTTGCTTTTATTTGTGCTTAGTTACTTAATTTCTGCTACGTTTTACTTTAGATTTACACGACAGTTGTTAATTATATATGTAGGTATCTATAATATAAATAAACATAAATATAAGGAAATTGCTATATTTATTTATTTATAAATATATTTGGTTATATCTGTTGACTTTTGTTAGTTAAAGTTAAGGTCAACTACTCAACTAATTCAATGACATTTACTATGCAGTTCCTTTTTGGATTATTTTCTATTATTCCGTTTAAGGTTGGAAAAAATTACAGTCGCGATAAGACCGCTCATTATATTTTAATAACATGCTATATTATTATGTTATTTTATTTGGTGTACAGTAAATAGTATTTTACTTTAATTATTATACGGTTTTAAACCATACACAACTCCATACTTCTTTCGCGTAGTGGGATGGATAGTTTATAGTTTCAGCGACAGTGTATACATATGATGGGTCATTCAAAGGGAAAATTAAAGTGATAAAACCCATTGAAATTAAGATTTGAACTAGCGGTACTCTATACCGAATAAATTGACAATATGACGCTTGTTGACTGCCAAGATACCTCTTTCAGTATTCTTTTATTAGCGCCGATCCGTCAAGGTAGAAGTATGAGGGCTATGTTTTGCTTGCTAGATTCAACAAGTTGTTTTTATTTTCTGCTCATTGAATCTTATTTTTGACCATAATCATATTAACTCCACCTGGCACCACAAAACTATAATTGCAGGCTTCTAATCTAGCACGCCTATGTCACTCGTATTTTCGATACGACTGTTCGAGTACATTGATATTGCAATAGTCAGAGCAAAAGAAGCACTCGTGCGTAACAACACGGTACATATATGTCTGTACCCGTGCGTGTACTTTCGCTAAATTCAATCGAGGAGGACTACAACTTGAATTTAAATTCAGTGTAATCCTCATGTGAAGTAAATTATTATGACTGATCAATTTATTGAAATTGTAACGACAGCTAACGCGAGTCCGTGAGTCCTATGAAACCGAATGTAGAAAGTTATCTTTTTTATAATATCTGTGCCCGCTTGTTTCACCCTCGTTAAATTTTATAAATTACTGCCTACGTGTTAATCGGATATATCCTACTAATATTATAAATGCGGAAGTTTGTGAGTATGGATGGATGTATGGATGTTTGTTACTATTTCACGCAAAAACTACCCAACGGATTTTGATGAAACTTTGTAGTAATATAGCTTATACATCCGAATAGCACATAGGCTACAACTTATATATTTTAACGCGGGTAAAACCGCGGGGCACAGATAGTAAGCTATATTACTAAAAAGTTTCATCAAAATCTGAACCGTACTTTTTGCGTGAAAGATTAATAAACATCCATACCACCATACATACAAACTTTCGCATTTATAATATTCGTAGGATTCAAATACATAAGAAAGTGTTTCACCAATAACAGCATACCTTTTGTATCGGTTCCTTCAGTTCGGCATTGCAGATAATTTCTCATGACAACATAACGCACCATTTCTTCTGTCGATATCGCAATATGGCCGAGAAAATTCCATAACATATATTTCATACCAACAAGGTTAAGGAAAAGTATCGGTAAACACGAAAAGGCAAACTGAATTCTTTTTTCGATTACTCAATAATAATTGCAATCGTGACCTGAATGATAATGTGGTGGCCATGTCTGTGGTCTGCACTGACTGTGTCGTGTGACGTGGGATATATATAAAGTCCCGACTATCTCGCAGAGAAACATTCAAGGAGATATTAAATATCATAACTACTGAAATGTAACTGTATATTGGCATCAACTTTTCGATAGGCTTCGAGCATGCTCGGTGCTAACAATTTTTTTTTTATAAAAAATGTTTTTATGCACGTAGACTTTTAAAAAGCGTATAAATTCTAAGTACAAATAGATTATTAGATCATGACTTATATTTGATCACAGGAAATTATAAGTTAATTTTTGATAATCCTAGTTTAGTTAAAATGCTAATTTCTTGAATTATTGTCAAAATGATTATATAAATTTTGTAAATACTTATAGTTTTAGATATACTATTCTACATCTTGACTGAATGGTTCTGTCTATAGAGACTAGTGAAGCATCTGGATGCCATGCTTACACGTTTGTTGTGTCACGTAACACGACAAATTGCATTCGTTATCATGTCAGCCAAAGTACGTCCACTGCTGGACAAAAGCCTCCCTAAAGAATGGGGGGGATATGCCATAATCGCCACGCTTGGCAGACGGGTTGGCGATCGCAGTTTGATGGTCATAGTTCACAGAAAAACGCTGCTGCCCGTTCTCTGGTATTCCCTCGGTCGATTTCTACGCCCCCCACGGTCACCACACAGTAAGCAGTGGTTATAATTTTTTTAAATTTGCGTATATTACCATATATCTTGTTTTTGCTTATCTTCAGGCAGATTACGTTAAAACGTATTCAAGATGCCATAAAAAACACACGTGGGGTACCGTAGGGTCATTTGGTTCAGCTACTTATTTCTGGCACGTTTTTCAGCTAACTTGATGAGCAAGCTTTTATTTTTGTGTGCATTTAAAAAAGTAGGAAGTAGCTTCGAAGCATTAGTTCTATAAGTCATTATTTTTTTTACGGCCGCATGAAGATCACTACAAGTCTATTATTCAACTATTAAAGAATTAATATCCTATCTGATCGTGTATCACATGTTATGTTTTATTTCTTAATTTTAACAAAATTTATATAATACTACATTTTCTTGAACTTTCGACGGAGTTTACGGGTCTTATACTTATTTCCACATGAAGTATGGAAAATAGTGGAAAATCCCTGAAGTGGGGAATCGAAGTTCCATCACCGACGTTCGGAATACTGTCCTTTATTTCCAATAAACGGGAACATCGTGCAGTATACAACCTCAATCACTCACAAGAGTCGGGATCGCGTTAGATGTCAACTCAAGGCGTGAGCATGAACATGTTATTGCCAAATTACTTTTCAAAAGGAAATTCAATCACTTATATGTTTATTGTATTAATAATGTATTAAATGTAAATGTGACTCGCGTAGTATTACCTGCTGAGAAAACTGATAAACTTTCTCCTACTATTGTACTATTGTCATCCAATAGTTAATCCATTCTAAATTGTACGTTCTTTCTAACGTAGTTAAACGAGAAGAGATGACAACGAAAGCAGTATACTTAACACAATTATGATATTAATATAGAAATGGACATGTACAGACGCCAGCACATCCAGCTACCCCAATCTGTCAAATTTCTTTTATAAGCATAAGGTTCAGTTTCCATTGGGGAAATTTGACAGATTGGGTTAGCTTGATGTGCTGGCTTCTGTACTTAATATGTCATTTGATGTCGTCCTATTATTGTCTGTATGAGAAAGGAAAGTATATTGCGAGGTCTCACGTGTTGTGTATATCATTTTTATTCTATTAATTTTAAATTTATAGATCTTAGTGAAAAATTATAATGGTTAACCCGCGTAATTAATTTTATGTTGGATTCGACCAACAGTTTCGTCCTCTTAAGGAGATCATCTTCAGGGCGAATGTGCGCCGCGTGCCGTAACGCATCGGGAATGGACCAGCCGCATTATTGTTTTGTCAAAACGCATGAAAAGGGCGTCTCGTACTACATGCGCTTTGACAAAACAAAAGATTTAGCTTAAGAGAGAGCATTTGTCTCACGTAAGGTACGTAAAACAAAAGAAATAAGCTAGACGCCCAAACTTCAACCGCGGTAACCGCGGCTGGTCCATTCCTGGTACGTGAAAACTAGTTTCACCGAATAGACTCTACGTTGACGACAGTCTCACAATAAGCATTTAGTAGTTGACACCATACAGCTCTGCAATTTCCGCAACTAGAGTGCGCTGACAATGATGATCCGCAGATACATATAGAAACTTCCACCTTAATACACCACACCCGCCCTGTGGTCGAATCGAACATAAAATGAATTGAGTTAGCGACTGTTGCCTAAACACTCCCTAAGCCCTCCGAAACACGGAGACACTCAGAAATGTTGGTCACCCATCTGTGTACTGACCGTGAGCCTAGTTGCTTACCGTCGCCAATCTCTTACGAACCAGTGAGAGCATCTGGCTGTGAGCACCTCGTACTGCGAACTGAGTTTTATTTACTTTAGTAAAACGTGTTGATTGACAGTGTGCGATGACGTAGATTGTATTCCATTACGCCCTTACTGAACGTTAATATAAAAACCCCGCTATACGTACAGGTAGCTTTGATGGCAGGTCAAAGTACTATTTCAGAGAAGACGAAACAAAACGAATTTTATCATTTCGTGTTATTTCATTGTTCCCTCGTGTTTTTCCAAATATTTCAGCTATCTACACAAGGGATGGGAAAACAATCGTTAACAATATTTATTTGACTGTCAAACAAAATGGAGAACGGAAAACAATACTCAGTTCGTACGAACCGTAACTTCTCGTATTGGTTGGTTTAGATAGGGGTATACTTAATTTTCGATAGAAGTAAAAATGGAATACTAATGAATTACTATAATTATTGGAGTTATACATACGCTAAACCAATTCAGCACTCTCAAACAGTGCCATGGACAAAATTTTACCTGCAGCCTTCAGAGAATCAAAATAAATGACCCGCAATGTGTATTTGTCATAATTAAGATTTTTTATTTATCACACTAATATTATAAAAGCGAAAGTTTATGAGTGTATGTGTGTTACTTCTTCAGGTCTAAACGACTGGGGTGATTTTGGTAAAATTTGGTATGGAGATAGCTGTCACCCTGGATTAACACAAAGGCTATAATTTATAAAGTTTAAAGCGGCTAAAACCGCGGGGCACAGCTAGTTTATAATAATTTGCGATGTGTTTTCGATAACGTAATTGTTACGTCTCAAGCTTGCAATATAAGAGACATCCGACCTCGATAATAATATTAACTTGCATCTTGTTCTAGTGGTTTAATGACCCGGACTGCTAAGCCAGAGGTTTTGGGTTCGATCCAGAACTCTCTCGGATACTCAGACTCAGGATAAATCTTTGTACGATGAGCACTATTTGTTTTGTCTGTATGTAATTTATCTATAACATTATGTATTTAGAAATATAAAAGCATGTTTATCAGTTGCCTGGTTACCATGATACAGGCTCTGGGGTCAGATGGCTGTATATTAGTTGTCTAAGATATTTTTTACTATTAACTTATAATGGATATATCCCTCGTGTAACCACTCAAATATTCATATCCATGTTTCGAGAAATCCCGAGTCAGGTAGATCACTATTTGAACATGACAGCACATAATCTGTTTGGCGCGCATTGAATATAAACGATGCTGTAGATGGAGCAAAAAGCTGTACTTTACAGGCTGGCCTCTATCGAGCTATAACCTTCATTTATCATTCCGATTTGTCCATTTTCAGAAACGAGAATGCGATCAAATCTTCTCTTAGTTCAACGAGGCTTCCTGTGATAGATGGTCAAACTGGCATTGCTGTGCCCAGTGCATATTCTAACGATCACGAGATTAAATCGGGGCAGTAATTGTAGCCAATGCTAACAAGAGAAGCGACTGGTTTGAATATAAATTGGAAACACTTTGGGAATCTTTGAGCCTTTCCAGAAAAGAGCTTGTTATTAAATGACAGGATATTTTGCAATTTCACAGTTGTAGGTACTTCAATAAAGCTTTTATTCCTTTGAAATGAGAAGGTAGTCACTATTATTGCTAAATACAGTATTCACAGTGATGTTAAGTATAATTTAGTTCCAAAATGATTTATTTAAACTCGGATAAAAAATGCGTGACAAAAATTTGAAACTGTTTTATTAACTACCTCAGTGGTTTAGCGGTAGCGTGTTCAGCTATAAAGAATGGAAATCTGGGCTCCAAACTCGGGATAGGTCAAAAAGTAATAATGGGGATTTATCAGTTCCGAAAAATTGTGTAAAACTGTGTAACTGTAAACAGGTTGGCGGTAACACGCTCGCGCCTCAGTAAGCAGGTAGCTGTTTATTTTGTACCTATTTATATACTGATGTACGGAATGGACATTAGTACGAAATCGCAGCTTACTACGAAATATCGCTTCAACAGAGTCTGGTATAACGTGCGTACGAATCAACGAGGCATGACTGCGTGATTATAGCGAAAACTTCTGATCGGGTGTGGCCCCGAAGCTTTCTATGAAGTTTCCAACATACGCACATCCTGATAAGTTATGAGAATGGGATTTTTGTCATACAGAAGCAAAAAAGTCGCAGTTGATAGCAATTGCCCCAATAGCATTAATATTGACGTCCCGCAAGGTTCCACACTGTCCCTGACGCTGTTTTTCGTATGTACATACATTTTTAATATTTATTCATGCAAGTAGAAAATAAAGTTACCAAATAAAAATTACAGTCGTATAAAATACAATCACCTCATCACATAAAATCTACAAAAGATTTTAGACATTAATGAACAATAAACAAAAACACTAGCACGCGAGCTCAAAGTAATTGCGAATTTTGTGATTAAAACAAGCTTTAAAATTTCACATTTACAGGATTATAGGCTGCCATCAAACGAAATGGCGTGTGTATGAAACAGTGAGAATTGGATATTAACAAGTTATGAATATCATTTGTTTTTGTTTGCGGTTGTTGATTAGAGTGGCTCGCCGCCCAAATGCTTCAGTTAGTTCTATTCTTATTGCTCATTATACTGTCTGCACTAATTTTATTATTAATTATTATTGTTTACCTTTTGTATGAATAACTTTTAAATTTTAGTTTTGTGTTTTCTACTATTCGTTAAGGTCTTTAATTTTATTATTAATTATTATTGTTTACCTTTTGTATAAATTACTTTTAAATTTTAGTTTTGTGTTTTCTACTATTTGTTAAGGTCTTTAATTTTATTATTAATTATTATTGTTTACCTTTTCTATAAATAACTTTTAAATTTTAGTTTTGTGTTTTCTACTAAGTATTCGTTAAGGTCTTTAATTTTATTATTAATTATTATTGTTGACCTTTTGTATGAATAACTTTTAAATTTTAGTTTTGTGTTTTCCACTATTAGTTAAGGTCTTTAATTCTAATAGAGGTTTTTTTAAAGATTGATAAACAGACTCGTACTTATTACTACTAGATAAAATAATACATTGCACCGCAGAATGCAATTGTAATCGAAAGATCAAAGTTTTATTTGAAATACTTTTTATTTAAAATCGAACCATCATCATTTTATTAATGATACGTTACTTGTTCAGAATTTAATTTTGTAAGGTCATTGACACACGCGTAATTATATAAAAAGATAACAAAATAATTTGCAGTATAATATTTATCACAGTTCCTTAGTATAATTTATTTGTTGCACTCCTGCTACTATTTACTTTACTTTCAGTTCCTATCCATCCAAAGGTTGTCTGGAAGAGATCGCTTAAGGCGATAAGACCGCCCATTGTACCTTATGTTCTTTATATTATATCCGATGGATTTTCTTTTCGCCTGAGTGTGTACATTATAGAGTATTCTATCTATCTATAAACGAAGTGGTGGAAAGTTTTTAAATGTTTATTTGCATCAGTAGGTAGGTTTTATGAAATTAAATAAATGTTTGCTAGATAGTTCTTCGATATCACTTTAGGGTGCGACAAATGTACAACATTTGTATACTGTATTATACAAGGTACCATATAACAAAAAGGCTGCAAACTGATTTTTTCAATTTATTTACGGTTTGAGGCAATAAGCCGATTTATTAATAATAAATGTAACGGCCGCCATGACTCAAAACAATACTTAGTGCGTAATTCGACATTAAATTAACTATTTTTAACATTTATTGACCAATGAGTAGCGTTGATATTTATTTCTGAAAACGCAGTCAAATAAACATGTTAATATTATCAAACATTGGAGACCTATTTCAGGTTTTATCCTGCTGGGTATTACTCAAAAACAGTTCTGTAATGTGCTCTAAATCGCTTTAATAATAATAATAGATTAGTTACCCTATAAAGTCCCGTGAGTTGTTTAACCGCAGCTTAATTATGCATAGTCTTTAGTATTTCATGACCTAATAATATCTAGGGACAATGTCATACAGGTCATCCTAGCCCCAAACTAAGCAAAGCTTGTACTATGGGTACCAGGCGACGATATACATACTTATATACATAGAAAACATCCATGACTCAGAAACAAATATTCGTGCTCACCACACAAATATTTGCACTTACCGGGATTCGAACCCAGGACCACCAGCTTCGTAGGCAGAAGCACTACCAACTAGGCTACGGTGACACTATGTCATGTTCTAACCACAGTTAGGGCTAGGTTCTCTAGCCCTAACTGTGGTTAGGTGGTACTACTGATAATCATAGGCACGGTAACCTGTCAGATTGTAATATGCCAGTTGATTGTAATATGACCAGGTCGGGCGTCTTTAAGCCAGGTTGAACAATTATAACACAATAACTTATTTCTTGATTTGTTGCCACATATTTTTCTACATACACAATTCAAACGATAATTAGAATGATGTTAGAATATATGCGTTAATTTTATTGTTTTAACGAATTAAATAAGAAAAGAATTAAAACATCTTTCCGCTCGGAACGGAAATGTGTTACAGGGATCCGGGGAAGCGCGCCCTATTTGATTTGACCTAGGCGCGCGCTCACACGGTGGCGGAGAGATGGCTGTGAGATGGTGCTAAGCTAACCCATTTTACGTAAGGTGGATAATACGGCCAACAAAGTGAATAACTCTAACGGCTTATAGTTCATAAAAATTTAATTATATGAGTTCCCCAGCGAGCAATGTGCAGATAGGTCCAGATCGCACACGTCTCCATTATCAACATACTCTTCGGTGGTGTTGTAACTCCAAGCCATAACTACACGTTTAAATTATGTCTTGAGCCGGTTATTAAGCAAGATCCGTAATTCTTATAAATATTATTAAGAAAGCTTCAGATAAAACTTAATAAAATTCCCAATTTTTCTTAATAGGATTTCGGACCCTTAAGCCTGCCATGGCAAGTCTATCTATATTTCTAGTATTTATAATAAATACGGACGGTCACCATAGCCTAGTTGGTAGTGCTCCTGCCTAAGAAGCTGGTGGTCCTAGGTTCGAATCCCGGTAAGTGCAAATATTTGTGTGATGAGCACGAATATTTGTTTCTGAGCCATGGATGTTTTCTATGTATTTATCTATCTATATAAGTATGTATATCGTCGCCTGGTACCCATAGTACAAGCTTTGCTTAGTTTGGGGCTAGGATGATCTGTGTGACATTGTCCCCAGATATTATTATTCACTTCTTCTCTACGTGTATCCAAATTAACATTATATTATGATATGTTTTTATATTATAAAGGCGAGTATATTAAAATAACAGTGAACAGACAGTTAGTTTAATATACTAGCCTTTATGTTTAATATTTTACCAAAAGCATAGGAAGCCGAAATTAATTTATGAGGACTCCAATGTTATTATGAGTCTAGCGGTAGCAAATATATGTATGTACGGTCGAACGAACTAAGTCTAATATTCACTTATTAAGTGCAACTGTTGGTTTAAAATGGGTACACATTCATTAATGAGAATTTGATAATATCCAGGGACAATCCTGGGACATTAATTACACACGGCCATCTGATACCAAACTAAGAAGGGCTTGTACTATGGAAACCAGATAACGTATATTCAACTTTTTTTGTAAACACATACTCATATAGATAATTACACTCAGCCTCAAGACAAACAGACATGTTCATGTACACAAATATTTGTCATGGGTGGGAGACCACGCCAACCGTAATTTTACCTGCATTCAAGAAAAAGTTATTTGCTGAGAAGCAAATATCTAATAGCCATATGTATAGCCACGATTAGAGATGTAAAATGACTGAATCTGACTAGTCACAATTGTCATAAACCTTAAATGACCGGTCATTTACTGTCAAATTCAGTCATTTTGACTCAAATATTATTGTCTATTCTCGACTACCACCCAATTATTTATTTATTTAGGTACCCAATTTATATGCAAGTTTAAATGAAGCAACGTTTTATTTTCTATTATATCATGAGAGGCGATGCGACGTTGCCATTTTGTCCTAAATGCACGCATGATTAGAAATATAAAATGATTAACACTATATAATAATACTATAAGTCATAAAAAACACTTTTTTGTTTCAATTTAGAAGTTGTAGACTTTTATTAACAATAAAAACTTAAAAGGTACTAAAACATACAATCAAATTGACTGAAAATGATTTGACAGTTAATGACCATTTTTGACCAATTTGACCGTAAATGACAGTCAGTCTAATTCAGTCACTTTAGTCATTTTCAACACTAGCCACGATTAATGACTCATAGAATAGATAATACACCTACATGTATTAGCATAGCATATATACGTTTATATATATAATATGTGGCAAAGCTGAACTTCGTTTAAACTGCCCACCGTGGCCGACATTGAAAGGCATTTTTATCATTTGAAGTTGTAAATTTTATCACCGAAAAATCGTTTTTACTTTTCCGGAAGAAAACATTACCGATATCAAAGTATAATTTCTCCTTTCACTACCGTATCATCGAGAGTATACCTATAAATAACATACATTTTCATTACAAGTATCTATGGTATCGGAAACATTTTCATTTTCCATATAATGTTCGTTACATTCAGCGAATACGCGAAATGTGGCCCTCTGAAAATATTGTATAAATCGAACGACAACTATAATTTATTACTACGCCACCATTGCTGGCAACATTTTAGGTCTTACTATTTGCCATTTTTTATACAAAGCAGTGTAAGTAAACTGAACTACTAATAGTTGTCCAAGTATAATATGTAGAAGAAATACTCAATGGTTTTTAAAAACAAGATTTCTGACGCTAGTATTAGTAGTACTTGAGGATATAAGTTGCAATATTTGACGTCAGGAAGTCGATAGGTGAACATTTTGTATTTTTCAAGGAATTCGAACTTATATAATAGACATCGCCCGCACTAGGAAATCTATTCCCTGTGTAGCGGGGTACTTTATAAACATAATAGACGAACACAAATTACATCCACACAACTACTATTAATGGGTCACACAAATAGTTGTCCGGCGCGGGACTCGAACCCGCGACACAAAACAGCGAGGCGACTGTCCTAGCATGGTCATCTGTTCCGTATCTGGGTGTTATTTATCTATAATTTATGTACATACTAGCTGTGCCCCATGGTTTGACCCGAGTTAAACATTATAAATATTATGTATTATACGGATACATAAGCTTATATTACTTCAAATTTGCATCAAAATCCGTCCGATAATTTCTGCGTTAAAGAGTAACAAACAACCATAGTCACAAACATTCGCATTAGTAGGATTTAGAAATATATCAGTATGTTTATCAGTTATCTGATTGCCTTAGTACGGGCTCTGCCTAGTTTGGGATCAGATGCCAGTGTATCAATTGTGTCCCAACATATTTGGTATATTTATTTACAGTTAAGTCTTCTAAACGCAGTTCTTTCAGTTAATTGATTTGACTGGATATTGTTAGACAAGTATAAAATAGGTTGTAAGAAAAGCGTTAAAACTTCAATCAAAATTTCAATAATTAAACCTAAACATAATCTCCTCGACAATAACTTAATACAAGCTTGCTAAATATCACTACTATTATAAAATAAATTGTATAAATGTTTTAACATTCCGTGTACCTAAATATCTGTAATATGCAACTAGAAATAATAACTGTATTACTACAAACATGTTCTGACTATTTACAAGCGCTTTTTAAAGTCTACATGAATTAAAACCTTTTCTATGTTATTTATTTTATTTTATTTCAAACCTAACATACTAGTTCAAACTAGAGCTATAGTAGCGGAACCCCAATGGCACAGTTAGTCGGGGCGCTGCGTCGTACAGGTTGAAGTTATTAATCACCTAAGGGGACCAACGTCTCAACTCCAATCACTGTTATAGACCCGTTTGTATGATCTATTAAAAAATATTGTATATAATCATCTACACGACATTTGCGCCCGAGTAGTGGCGGCTCTCCTATTGGTCCGCTATGCCTGGAGACATCGGAATTTACCAACGTGATTCCAGCACCGAATAAATCGTTGTGAATAAACAATTAAAGTGGCTAGTAGGTTGAGATCAGAAATATCAACGACAATGGTAATGGTAAACAAATAATTAAATAGCTTAAGAATGTGACACGGTCTAACCAACACAGTTAATGGTACTGTGCAGGTTTAAAAATTAGATAGTCTTGAAATCTATACAATTTTATCAGGCAACTAGCCGCAAAAGGTAGGGCTGGGTGCCGAACCCACTAAAAATGGGTAAAAGACGAGATATATGATGTCAATTTTATCGAGTATATCATCAACTACTTTACATATAATTAACCAGACATCCTTTTTGCTGCGATCATGTTAATGAAGATAGAGTTCAAACGCAAAATTTAGATACTTTATGATGAGGAGTATCTGAATCACCCCCATGTATGTTCTACGATTTTGCGTAGTTTTCGAGATAGATTTTTTATTATGCTTGTTTTCGTAAATTGCACCTAACATCAGATTTTGATTTATTCTCGTTCTGTAAAACATTTCTGGTTCAGTTTTTTGTGATAACTTATAATCATAGTTTAACCTAACACCCTAAAAAGTATGGTTTATCTAATCATTACAGAACTGAGTTATAAGTTATTCGAAAGTTCAAAATTAGGGTTTGAGCTCAGGACTTATAAATGTTCAAAGTATCAAATAAAACGCAAAATCGCAGAACATACATGGGGGTGATTGGAATACTCCTCATCATGAAGTATCTAAATTTTGCGTTTGAACGTCAATTACTCGGCCATCCTGTATATTAAACTCAGGTTAAGAACAGGTATTAATGGGTCACACAATTAGTTCATCTATGTAGAAACTGAATCTGAATCCCGTGGACGTCGAAGTACGGCAGCTGTCACGGCGCTTATTGTTGTGGAACTTAATGCTGCTCATGTCAAGAAACTAACCCTTGAAAAATTATGAACACAGATACAGACTTACGATGTCAATGATTTGAAATCATTGACATTGTCGCCATCATTTACATTGTATGTATTTTTTATTGCCGTCATTCATGTTAATGTAACTGTACTATTTACGTAAAGTGTACCAAGTGTTACTTTGCACTGTGACTTGAGTATCAAACAGCCAAAACGAAAACCATAAACTTCAGAACACGCAATTTTAAATAAAAATTACTTTCAGGCTAAATTCCTTGAAAAAGAAAACAATTTCGGTAAGAAAATATGCTGAAAATATTTGTGGATTTTGACGTAGTTTGTGTCTACATTAAAATTATAATGAAAAGATAATAAAGGTCGAGTACCCGAGTGGTGAAAGGGGAACAGTGAACCGAGCATTTATTTAGTTAACATTTTCCAGTGTGAGGTTCGTGTACGTGGAGCGCCGCGTCTTAGCTTGCTATACTTCAGTAACGTAAGTACACACAAAATCAAAAGCTTGTGGTATATTACCAGATTTTATGTATTATTCGAGGACATGTATCCAAGTGGGGTCGGTCTTTTGTGCGCAGAAGGTAATGAGTTCGATTACTGCACTGTACACTACTCCAATACTTGTGCAAATAAAGATTTGTAGGATCTGTTTGGTTTAAGGACCCACCACCGTGACTTGGAGCGCACGTCAAGCTGGAGAGCCTGGTCCTTTCACAATCCAGTTTCTATCAAGTTATAGTATAACTTCTACTCTGGTTAAGGTCACTGATAATATCCGGTAAATCCGGTATTATACTCCATTTGTTCGTTTTAGTACTTTGATATCCTGTTACACATTAAACTCTCGCTTAACGGTTCTTCATTGGTTAATAGTAATTAGTCGATATTGCTCTCTATGACTGTTCGGGACCTATCTCAGTCACTTTTTACAAGTAAGTAAGTAAGTAACTATGCTATACATACAATATTTATTAATATCATCTCAAAACCAGGAAAATGAAATTATGGAGTGTGCCACGCATAAACCGCACAGGTAAAATAACTCTTTATGATAAAAAAAATGTGTAAACACATACAAATCTTCCGAAGCCAAAATACATATGAAGCCAACGAAGATGGGTACATAAAATATCTTAAATAATCCCCTTAATTAAAACTTGGTATACATCTACAAACTGCAATTATTTTATGTAGGTATTCAATATTAAAATTTCGTTATATTAAACTTTTAGTCCGTAGTTCTGAAGCATTTCATTCGCACCATCATTTTCGATTTACTGCTATTCATTTGAAAAACTGCAGTAATAACTTCTGAAACGTTTTACATTTAACAAATAAACTTTGAATAGCACTCTATTATTCATACCCCCTTAATTTGCAATCATAAACTATGTTTGACCAATTTAGTACAAAACCAAACCATTTTACTACAGACGCCATCACATACAGTTACCCCAATCTGTCAAATTTCTTTTATAGATTTTCAACTTTATCACATAAGCATAAGCTTTCAATTGGGGAAATTTGACAGATTGGGGTAGCTTGCTGTGCTGGCGTCTGTACAAGACACTATGAAACAATTTTAACAGGCTGTTGAAACTAAGCAAATTCCAAAAAACTACGTTTTGCACAAACATTAGTTACTTTTATAGTTTTAGTAAATAATGCCAATGCTGTAGTAATCAGACGCTTTCATATACCATCAGATGCTGCCGGCTATGATCTGCATTGCATTTAAACAAGGCCCGCTTTATTCATTTACATATTAATCTATTACTCAGTCAAAGTTTTCCAGGGATTTGAGACCGATCCGGCCCAGTAAAGTTTTGTTCGTATTCATTGTATTTTCAACCGTAGCTTTTTTTTATTCAAATTTACTTAATGGATTAACAAAGGAAACGTTTTTGCATTACTTTTGTTTGCCATTTGTGGAATTTAATTTGAATATCTACAGACACACAAAGCTTTTGTACCCGAAGCTGAGTTTCAACTTTCGTATAAAATATAGCAGGAAATGGGAGAAATAATTCACATGTTATACCAAACCAAATACGATGAATTGGTTATACCCTAATTTTAACCGACTCCAAGTATGGAGTAGGTTTTCAATTTATGTGATTTCTACGCAGTTGGTAAACTTTGAGCACCGAACATTTCCGTTATTTCTGATATATAGGGAAAATACCAATTGACAAACGACTGAAACAAAATTTATACGATTCATCTATAGAATTAATAAATGAAGTACTGAGTAATTGCGTAACATACATATAAAAAGACACTTTTAAAGTAAAACTTCTCTACGCACTTTTGACTTGGGAAGTAAGATGATGAATGCGTGACGAGGGCGTTACGAAAAGTGTGATTGGGCGAGGCGAATGGCTGTTGAGAGGGAGATATAAGTTAGTGAAGATAGAAAGAGAGAGAATAGAATAGAATACTCTTTATTGCACACCATAAAATAGATATGACATGAGATATTGCATACTTTTTTTTTTTTTACTCTGCCCGTTCTTAGCAAAATTTTCCCTCCGATCGGTTTCTACGCCGAGGTAACGATGTAATGGGGTTTATAAAACTCTGAATTACATTTTATTGATAAGTTGGTGTACGCTAAAGGTACCTATAAGGCTGAAAAGTCACAATGAAAACGACGTTCAGTGCTAAACGACCCGTTGAGCCAAGCGAACAGCAAAATAAAAATAGTAGGTATATATTTTTTGGCAAACCACTGCCTCTCAGTAGAGAAATATTATAATGTGCGATAATAAATCACCAGCAGTCCAAATTCAGTCCGTTTTGAAAATTATTGTGACAACGTGCTCCGCCTCCGGAGCGGAAATAGGATTTAATGCTGTGATGTGAGACTTGGTATGTAGAGACAAGGAATTCCAAGAGTTTAATATTTAACGTAGTTATCACTTCTTCGAGATTTATTTCTATTTTAATGTGTAGCTTTTTATAACGACAAAATAGGCTATATATCAGCATATATCTTGCCACCAAGATAGGACTACTCTGCAATAATAATGTTATTACGGTAATGATGTGTTCTGGATTTAAGTAAAGTGGCAATAGGTAAGGGACTTACCCCTGTGTGTTGATCTATGGAAGTAGGCAATGTGTGAGTGATACAGTAAATAAATAAATCCCATAAAAAACATAAATGTGAAATGAGAGCAAAGTTTAATAGTATGATTTATGCCTTGGTTGACAAAAAAGTGAGATCTAAATGGGTGCCAAGTTCAATGGTCAGTCCTGAAATTTATTTACAATAGCTTAACATATAATTTCTTCATATAACTGAAGATAATATATTGTAGCCTAAGGTGTGACTTGGCTAGTTCTCTAGAATTATTATGTTCGATGGCTTGTTTCTACCAGGAAACCAAATTTTCAGAATAATAATATAAGAACCGACAAGTAACAAGTTTAGAACTTGCGAACGCTATAGTATAATTCGTTTATGAAAACTAGCGAAGTCAGACTAGGGGTGCTGCTCGCAAGTTGCTTGCTTATCGTATGGGTAGTGGTAACCCTAGTGTCAGAGTTGTTCAAGCCGCCCAGTAGGCCCCTGACATGGCTTAACTAATGTCGTCTAATGACTACAGCCGGGACCGACAGTTTAACGTGCCCTCCGAAGCTCGGAGACGCTCACAAATTAAACCACTTTGGCGGTCACCCATCTATGGACTGACCACGAGCCTAGTTCCTTAATCTCGCCGATCGCTTACGGATCAGTGAGAGCATCTCGCTATGAGCTCGCAAGTTATGTTACTTGAACTTGGCTTGACACACTGCCGCGTGTCAAGATATCATCAAACAACTAACACCCTGCTACCTGATGCCATACTAGGCAGATCATGTAACAATCAACCAGGCAACATACTTAAATATTTCTACCGCCATCAAGTACGTCTTATGGCAGTGTACCAATTTGATACAACATTTAAAAAACTGTGGGGAGCTCTTTGTAACACCATAATACGAATACCGCTTATTCCCCGATACACAACACTTTTTATTGTTAAGGCAGGGGGAATGCCTATGCATGCCACCCGCAAAAAGTGTCTGCGGGTGGGTATGTCGGACTGGCATCGACTAAACCTAATCGGCAGTGGACTTCTCTTGGCGCCTGATAGGTGAGCCCCGGGAACACGGGTCTGCTGCTCCGGTGCTCACCTTTTGCGCCAAGTCCCAGATGGTCGGGACACGTATCTGGGGAGAGCTCTGGATTGCCATCCCCTATTGATGACTCCTGCTAGTCCGGCACAGCGACTGCGTCACAAGCAGATCGCTGTCTTCCCGGAGCTGCTTTCATGTGGTGGCAGTAGAGGACACTTCTCATACTGCCACCACAATACTTACCCCTGTGTGCGTAGTTTACATGCAGCTCATTTTAACACATTCACACGATACGGCTCGATGCCTGAATATAAAAACTATATTTTGACCAATAGATACCTACAAGTAGCTGTTCCGAGCCTTCGAGTTCCAAATGTTTATAAAGTCAATTGTGACGCAGGGATTTTCAAAGTGCGGCCGTTATCCGTCTATTACAAAGGTATACCTCAACATTTACTAATGCTAGCAACCCGAAATTTAGTATGAGACAGATGGTGCTTACCCAATGTTATTGCATAATTCTGAAAACTAGAGATCGAACTTGTTTGAAATTCGAACACTAAAGTTCTATTGTGAAAGACTATTAATAAAGACAAATAATATTAATCTGTTCTCAGTTTTGACACTCAGTTTGTCATTTCTTGTCAGTTGTTCAGTGTGGCAAACACATGGTAGTGTGTGTAATGTTTTTATACTAAAATAATTTACTTTTAAAGCCTATTATATAAAAATACTAGCGGCCCGGTACGTGCTTCGCTACGTATAAGACATAGTAATCAAAAAAATATTATTAAGTTCATTTATTCAAACAAAAAATATTTTAAATTGCTAAAAGATGTTGATTTTACACTTTTTCAAGACATTTTTTAAATTTTCTCTACGTACAAACCTTATAGAGAATTGTCTACGAATACGTTTAAAAGAATTATTAAAGCCAAATTGTGTAGCAGGGCATATTACAAAATTTCTGATTATTTAAGTGATAAAAGTGCTTGGGATTGAGTTGTTCTGAGTCAACACACATGATTGTCATTAATCTTAAGTATATTTTATTTTAAAAAAGGATTCCTACTGAGTTTTCTGGCAGTGTTTCTCAGTAGCTGCCACGTCATGCACTGCACGGTAGGGTAAAAAAATATGACGATTCCACATAAATGTAAAATTTTTACGGAATAAAGTACCTTTGACTTTGACTTCCCTAGACTTCCACGAATAATTCAAGACCAAAATTAGCCAAATCGGTAAAGGCGTTGTTGAGTTATAACATTACAACGAAAAGTGGCATTGATTTTTATATATATAGATTTGCCTTCTGCACTCCTCCATAATGAATTTGACTGTACAAAAACGCTTTTTCAAAATTTTCTCGATTCTTGCTAAACAACTCTTGCTAATTTAACCGTAATTGATTATTATTATTGCAGTTATTTTAAATTTTAAGGTTTGACCGTGTGTCATTACTGGAAATATTTTTTAAAATATTGACATTATTTCAAAATTATTTTTGTTGTAAAATTGTAATTGTGTAATTTATTTATGAGAGTTAATTCAGATACAAAAAAATACTAATAACTAAAATATTAATAATCTGAAAATATATTTCTGCTACAAATCACGACACGACACAAGGTCGTAAGGTTTACTCGTATTTCATCTAAACCAAGCTTATCTCACCAGAAAAGCTTTTTATGCCAATCTTTTTGAGAAGTTGATTATATTATGTTAACTTTTTGGTAACATATAATGAAAGAAAGAAAGAAAGAAAAATATATTTATTCCGTAAACAAGCACAGATAATAATAATAATATATAGGTACACATAACGAAGTTCTTAATTGCTATCTGTGCGAGTCCGAATTGGTCCCATCTCAGCACTAGCTGCGACATTACTGATGCAGCGCTGGTTTTCTGATAATGCTAATCTATCTATAATATATCTACAATCTAATGCTCCCATTACTAACTTCAAACGTAATTGAGGCGTAAATGTAGGCTTCCCTTGCCAATATATAAGCCGAGCGTAATTTTAACACACTAGTCTTAATTATAACAACGTTTTCTATACGATATATTGTATTCTATATGATAGAGTTTTCATTAATTGTGATTAATGGGTTTACTTGGCTCTAACATTAGCAGTAAATTTAAGTAATACTAAATACCGTGGAGCCAATTATAATGTTCTCGTGGATCTCTTAATTCTTATTATGTCCCTGACACAGTCTCGGCTTGTGACTGACCGATACTTAATTTTTTATATCGTCCGTGCTTGTGATCGTACCCTCTTTGTAGGATTCAACCTTTGTACATTAGAGCCTTCTTGAAGCAGGATATTGTATTATTTCTGCTAAAATATGAGCTAAAACATGTCAGAGTAGAATTGAGCACAATTTATTGTACCAAAAAACAAAATATATTATCTAAATTTATGTACAATCAGAGATTTAATCGCTTCAAAGTAAGCGGTTACCGTTACATAAGACGCTTGTGGCACACATGACATCAGCTACGCTTTTCTACCCTTCCGCTCTCCACAAAGCACAATGGTGACTTACCTCAGACTGACTTGTATAATTTATAACACGATATTGACTGCGACCACGAACCGGAAGACGCAGCGTGGGCAGGCCCCCTACAAGATGGACCGATGATCTTGTGCGGGTCGCTGGAAATCGCTGGATGCGGATAGCGCAAGACCGGCAATTGTGGAGATCTTTTGGGGAGGCCTTTGTCCAGCAGTGGACGTCTTTCGGCTGATATGATGATTGAAAATATAGACGTTATAGAAAACAGAAATCAAATAAATATAGAAATGTTAATGTCCATTTGTTATATCTTAACAGAAAAATGCTGAATAAATTTCAATAGCTGAATGGCTTTTATCCTTGTTTAGTGTAACTTCTGAAAGGTATTTTTCATCTCGATCGCTCCAGTACAATGGAGATAGGCGCCTTTGATGTATGTGCCCATGTGAAGCATATTTCTCTATTTTATTTATTGAATGTTTATTACAAAATTATTATTGGATTTCCTTTATCGGAATTACAGTGAATCTAAAGCGGTTAGTAAGTTATATTGAAAAATAGAAATGTATAATACTATTATTTACTTTTCAATTTTAATCTCAATCTCATTTTTACCAGCAAATACTCTCAAAAATGGGAAATCATAAATTTATTCGTACGGTAGGTCTTGAACCGAACCGCATGAACCAGCAATGAACGATACATACTGGCAGATTCCCTTAAGGAATTAAAATTACAGAGCGTAGGTATCGTTGGTAGCTTAATGCAGTGCGCCTACCCCGAATTTGTAGAGGGTGCTGGTTCGTGACCCGCCACCGGAAGATTTAATTTATGTTTGACCATTTTTGAGATTTGATTAAAGTGTTGTTAATCACGAATAAAGCTTACTTTTACCTATGCTTACACCTTTAGCTTACATTGAAACAGGCGATGGTTTGTCTAGTTAGAATCATTACGCCCCATGGGTCACTTGGGATTGTAATCAGACAACAGTACCTTTTGAACTTTTTTAAAACTGTAAAAACTTACTTTGTGAATATTATTTGATGAAAATGAAATAAATTATTAATTTATAGTCGATCTAGACCAATGCTTTAATGAGCTCTTTGAACTAGGGAGGGTAGTCTAAACCAATCAGACCCCCAATTATGAGGGAATTGAACCGGCGGCGGCGGCGTGACCTTCCGAACGGTAGCCAGACCGAACGGATTACGCCGCTTTGAGGCAACGGTCGAAAACTATTAAAGCTATAAAATATTAATTAAAATGAATACCCTTATATAACAAGACAATTCAACGGTGAGTTTTACGTTTTATTACAAAGTATTTATTATAAACACAACAACAAACAAAAATAATTTGACATTATTATGCGCCTCACAGATGTTGCTACAGATTTTTCGCCAATCCTTTTGAGAAGTTGATTATTTTATGCAAACTTCTTTGATTACATATAATGCTCCAATTACTAACTATAAGACGTAATTGAGGCGTAAATGTAGGCTTCCTTTGCCAATATATAAGCCGAGCGTAATTTCAACACACTAGTCTTAATTATAACAATGTTTTCTATGCGTGATAAAGTTTTCATTAATTGTGATTAATGGGTTTACTTGGCTCTAACATTAGCAGTAAAGTTTAAGTAATACTAAAATATTTGGAAGCCTATTACAATATACTCATATTTTTGCGATACAAAGTGGCAGGCATAGGCAGCTAAATCTTCACAACGATAGGGTTGCGACATCAGAGTTGGAAACTTTAGTCAATGAATACAACTTAGATATAGTGCTTGTACAAGAACAATATCAATATGCGCGTTTAAAAAATAAATTGGTGCAGCTAGACAACAAATCACGGGCTGCTATTTACGTAACGCGTACTAATTTTACGGTAAGCGCTATGCGAAACCTCATGACGTCACACTGTGCTGTCGCTGAAATATCATCCCCACCCTGGAAAGTTTACGTAGTGAGCTGTTATTTTCAGTATTCAGATCCTGTCGGTCCCCATTTACATCACTTGCGCCATGTTTTGATGTCCCTCAAAGGACACAAAATTATTATTGGCGCAGATGTTAACGCATCCTCTACATTATGGTATGGCAAATACCGTTCAAGCGATACAGAACGGCGGAACGCCGTCGAAGATTTCGTCGCTGAGATGAATCTATCAATACATAACACTCCTGATGCACCGCCTACTTATTGTAGCCCTACTGGCGAATCTTTTATTGACGTCACTTTTTCAAGCTCAGACGTCCGAATAGATGGATGGCGTGTTTTGCCTGACGCTTCATCCAGTGATCACCGCTTAATCGTGTACGAGTTTGTTCCTCGGTTGGCACAAAGACCTACGGCTATTTACGGTAACTATAGATATCGGCTCAAAGGGGCCGATTGGGATTTTTTCAGAGCTCTTTTTGCCGCGCATGCCAGGGATTTCACCCGGGATGAACTAACAACAGAGGAATGTGCTGTAATGATGTCGGACACTTTTACCTACTGTGCCGATATTGCCATAGGCCGCGTCCCTATCACTAATATTCGAAGATGCGATTGGTGGAATAACTACTTAATTAAAGTTCGATGTGAATTTCGGAGAGCACGTAAAAAATATAATAAACTAAAAAAACGTAAAATTGTAGGCGATGTTTTAAATAATGCATATATAAATCTCAAAATAGCTCGTTCACGTTACCGCTCGTCAATAAAGAAATCCAAAGGCAATCTTATTAGAAAAATAGTCGATAAATTAGATAAAGAAGGCCCGTGGTCGCCCCTATACCATGAGTTTAAAGCAAATAGGTCTATAGATTTAGCTTATATTCAAAACATAAAAATCAATAATACCTACACCAGTGGCATAGAGGAGACCACGGAATCCTTACTTAATTCGCTCATACCTGATGATAGTTCCTTGAACGATAATGACTACCATAAGCAGATTAGACAGTGGGCAAACAATCCACCCGCTACCTATATGTCAAGTCTTCCTACAATTAATGAGTTTATGAATACTGTGAAATCGCTACCTGTTAACAAAGCTTCAGGTGAAGATAAAATATCCAAAAAAATGATAATAGAAGCCACAAAACAATCCGGTGATTCAATACTAAAAGTTTTTAATCGTTGCATATCTGAAGGGACTTTTCCGCGTTCTTGGCGCAGCGGTTTTATTCGTATTATACCAAAAAATGGCGATAAACTGCCTGAAGACCCTAAGTCATACCGACCAATAACGTTACTGCCTTCCTTAGGCAAGCTTCTAGAACGACTTATTGTACCGCGATTGCTGCCGGGAGGACCAAAATTTCACGGAAATCAATTTGGTTTTACTGCGGGTAAATCGACAGTGGACGCAGCTATCTCAGTGAGGAAAGCTGTAAACTCGTCCGAATGTAAATACGTTTTGGCCATATTCCTAGATATTTCAGGGGCGTTTGATAATACTTGGTGGCCAATTTTGTTACAAAAACTTAAGTTACGCGGTTGTTACAGTAATATATATTCGATAATCATATCTTATTTCGTACATGGCTCTGCAACTCTTAAGCTTGGTCACTTCAGAGTCACTAAATCGTTAACCATGGGTTGCCCCCAGGGCTCAGTGCTCGCGCCGTATCTCTGGAACTTGGGTTTTGATGACTTCTTGACATTACCCTTGCCATCACGCTGCTCTCTAACGGCATATGCTGACGATGGCCTCTTACTTATACAGGGTAACTCCAGGAGAGAGTTGGAAAATCTGGCTCAAACTTGCTTAAGTATGATAAGTGAATGGGGTAAAAGAAATCGCCTTACATTTGCTCCTCATAAAACCTACCAACTCCTTCTTAAAGGTGAACTAAAATCCCCCCCGGGCGTAAAACTTAATAATGTTACTGTAAAACGCAAAATATCAACCTGTTATTTGGGTTTAGTTTTAGAAAAGAATTTCTCGTTTATAGAACATATTAAATCAGTTGGGGAAAAAGCTAAGCGAAACTTTTTTGCACTTACAAGGATATCGACGGCAACCTGGGGCCTCTCTTTTAATACTCTTAAAATCATTTACGGGGCAACCTATCTCGGGTGTATATGCTACGGCTCGCCTGTGTGGGCTGATAGGGGTACCATCGGAGCTGCTCGCCGTAAATTACTACAAAGCCAGAGGTTGGCGTTCATATTTCTGTGTAAAGCCTATAGAACAGTGAGCACAGAGGCCCTACCTGTCCTAGCGGGTGTACTACCGGTTGATCTTGACGTACAAAGACGAGCAGCAATGTATTATTCTACGCGCGATAATTTAGAAAATGATTTCTTATCATTACGCGACCGTGCGAAAATAACCAGGCTATTTATGCCAATAGCTGACTTAAATAACGAACTACTAAATGAATGGCAATGTAGATGGAATACGTCAACCAAGGGTCGCCATCTGCACCAGTTCTTTCCGGACGTACGCGAACGGTTAAATAAAACTTGGCTAATCATAGACCATTGTGTTGCACAATTTCTTACCGGACACGGCAATTTTAAAAGTAAATTGTATAGTTTCAAATTAGTATCTTCACCAATCTGTCTGTGCTCAACATCCAGTAACGAATATGAACAAACTGCTCACCACATCCTGTGGGAGTGTGATCTCTGGCAAAATCAGCGTGATATTATGTTAAACAACTTGCAACCAATATCTGGAGTAGTTTATTATACGGATCTTGTAGCAACAAGGAACAACTTCCGTGCGTTTAAGCGTTTTTGCCATACCTACTATTGGAATCAAATATAACAGCTCACTTAGGACCCTTAAATTGATCCTCGGTGCTTTTGCAGCTGGCTTCTCTAGTTGCAAATCTCTCATTTTATGAGGCTATAGCCTCTTTACATCATTCTGTCTCCCGCTTTGCTCTGGAGGGAAGTGGAACTATTCATTATCTAACTCCTCCTTTTTTCTGTTTCTGATTAAATTCGTTGCGGGATCCAAGACAGTTAAAGCTATTCCCCGGGACATGCCTGAGCTTCACCGCTCAGTGTCATTTCATTGTGTGCCACTGTTGATCCTGGCTTACAGGAGTTGCAGTGGTGGGTAAGAGGGAGGGACTAGTCCCGCTATTTTTTTAAAATACAAAGTGTTCGATTGTGGAATGCGCTGCCTTTTAGTGAGATGAGCACAAAGTCTGCAAGAATTCCAAAAATATGTCAATAATCACACATCTGTCATTAGTCATTAAAACACTCATAACGCAAATAGGAACATATTATATTGTTCATCTATTTATATAAAAATCAATGCCACTTTTTGTTGTAATTTTATAACTCAAGAACGGGCTCACCTATCCAAACCAAATGTTTAGGTTTGGTCGGGCTATTAAATTTAGAAGATGGTTTATGTGAAGTTTGCACAAAATCGGTGGAGCGGTTCTCAATTTATATTTTTTTGGTAGGTTATATATCCGAATAATACATATAGGCTATAATTTATAAAGCTTAACGCGAGTAAAACCGCAGGGCACAGCTAGTAATCTATATATAATAGGTCTTTACCTATGAAATTGCCGTTTTGTATGAAAAAATTTAAACGAATTTTTTTCATGAATTTTTTTATTTGTATTAATCGAAGTAATCACCCATGCAATCAATGCATCTTTGCCATCGCAGTGGCAGTTTATTGATGCCCTTCTTAAAGAAATCAGCTGGACGGGAGGCAACAAATTCTTCAAAGGCATTTTGTACTGCCTCTCGGGTATTGAATTTTTTTCCCGCCAAGAAGTTATCCAAATTCTGGAAAAAGTAGTAGTCTGTAGGCGCAAGGTCTGGTGAGTAGGGCGGATGACGGAGAGCTTCCAACCCCAGTTCTTGCAACTTGGAGACCGTCTGCTGTGCAGTATGAGGTCGCGCGTTGTCGTGCAGGAGCAGCGGAGACGAGCGATTGACCAATGCTGGTTGGAGATGCGCCAGCTTCTCAGTTCTTCACAGTACACATCTGCAGTAATGCTCACCCCGTTTGGTAAGAAGCTGTGATGAATCACACCGGCGCTAGACCACCAAACAGTGACCATCACTTTTCTAGGGGTAAGTTTTCGTTTAGGGCATTGTTTAGGTGCTGAACCAGGATCCAACCAACTTGCTGAGCGCTTGCGGTTATCAAACAGAATCCATTTTTCATCGCAGGTAACAATGCGGTTCAAAATTCCTTCATTTGTGTGTCTGTTGAGCAGTGCAAGGCACGTCTCGACGCGTACTTCGCGCTGGCGATCATTGAGTTCGTGGGGCACCCATTTGTCAAGCTTTTTTACCTTGCCAATTTGACGCAAATGGACCAATATTGTTTTGACGCTAACGTCCAAAGCTGCTGCTAATTCAGCCGTAGATTGTGTATCATCAGCTTCCACAACCGCCTTTAATTCGTCATTGTCGACCAAAGTCTTCGGACGACCGCGAGGTTCATTTTTCAGGTCGAAATTTCCAGAACGGAAGCGAGCAAACCAATAACAGGTGGTGCGTTGGTTTGTAGTGTTAGCTCCGTAAACGTCGTTGATGTTGCGTGCCGCTTGTGCCGCGTTGCTGCCACGACGGTACTCATATTCCATAATTACTCGAATTTTTAACGTATCCATGATGACGAAAAAGATTGAAATGCGATGAAAATGTAACACTAATCAATAAAGAAATGACTACTTTTGGAAAAAAGAATCCATGTTTTTAAAATAAAATTAATTTGCAATTAGAATTCTTAGCCAAACAAAAATTATTTTGATTTGAAATGGCCAGTACTGCAGAACGGCAATTTCATAGGTAAAGACCTAAATAAAAATCAATACCACGTTTCGTCGTAATGTTATAACTCAACAACGCCTTTACCGATTTGGCTAATTTTGGTCTTGAATTATTCGTGGAAGTCCAGGGAAGGTTTGTACGTAGAGAAAATTTTAATAAAGTGTAAAATCAACATCTTTTAGAAATGTATAATCATTTTTTTTATTACTATGCCTTATACGTAGCGAAGTACGTACCGGGCCGCTGGTATATTTATATATTTTATTATGTGTACCTATAGGTACTATTTATAATGTATATGTACCCGACAACTACCCCTCTCAACTCCTTTCTCCGTTCTTTACTTTAGTTGTTTGGAAGATATCACCTTTTGTGATAAAACCCCTCATCTTCCATCTTTTTATTCTTAAGGTCTCTCTTCTTCTCTTCCATTCTTCTTATTTTTAAGGTTTTAAGTGTTTTCATTTGTTAATCCTTTGGTGTACAATAAAGAGTTCATCTATCTATACTACCTATATATCTTAACTCTTAATTACTATTTTGTTTCAGACACAGTTTCGCTTTGTTTGCTTGTGATCACACCCTTTTTGTAGGATTCATCCTTTTTAAATTAGTCTTTCTGAGCCTCGATCCAAATCTACCTCTATAATGAAGGATGTCGTCAGGTGTGTTTCGCTTAAATTGACAAATTACTGATTTATATATATTTACTTGTAATGTGTGCTTAACATTGTATTAAACTTTTCTGCTAAATTGTGAGCTTGAAAGTGACAAGTGAATGTTAGTTAGAGTTGAGTACAATTTATTGTATCAAGAAACATATGCAAATTTAGCTATACACTCATCTTATCGCTTTAAAGTAAAATAGTAGTGCTTATGATATGTTCAATTTGTGTACTCGTTACATACACTTACTTCTTTTCTAATTCAATCTTAATAAATAATATACTGGGAAATTGTTCACACACCATGGCCATCTGATCCCAAACTAATCAGAGCCAACTGATATACTGCATATACTACTTTTCTTTGGAAATATATACTTACATAGATACATAATTACACCCAGACTCAGGACAAACAGACATGTTCATGCACACAAATATCTATCCTAGGTCGGAATCGAAACCACGACCTCCGGCGTGAAAAGCAAACGTTTGCCAACCAAGCCAAGCCCTAGATACCCTGTGGCACGTTATGAAACAAAGCCTATTGAAAAAAAGCAATCCAAAATTGCAAGCTGTAAGATATGATCCGTCAGTTATTTCACATCTAACATTACCATTGCTATACAATGCGCTATGTATCTTTGTGTACTACAAAATATTTGGACCTGTATTCCAAATATTTTGTAGTAAAAAGAACAAAGATAATACACATTTCGTCTTCATAATTTTCACATCTCTCGCAGCTATATATGTATCATACGATACGCGCACATGACATATTAAATTCCGCACGTTTCTGCGTCGCGTTTGGAAAGAATGCGTCAAATAAACAGGCGACAGGTGACTTCATTGTGATGAGACGTGAGTGCGTTGTACTTATTAATGATGGACTAAACGTGGACTGAATTAAAAGAAGGAATGATAAATAGACGTAAGAGTAGCGTAATGATATGACCCAACCAGGACAGTGTAATGAAAAGATAAAAGTCATAGTTAAACTTTTGACTGCACGTGTGGCGCAGTGGCTAAGACAGTCGACTCACCCACCAGTCAACTATTTGTGTGACCAATACCTAAATAGTTGTTCTGAGTCTGGATGTAATTTGTGTCCGTCTATTATATGTTTGTACAGTACCCCGGATTAATTTCCCTAAAGCGGGCTTTGTCTTTAAAGAAAAACCTTAATTTAACCCATGTCCTTAACAACTCGTATACATTTTTGGGGTTATGGAAAATTAATATACAAATTTCCTTGCGAGATCGAATCAGAAATGTTGAGATCCGCAGGCGAACCAAAGTAGCCGACATAGCCGTAAGAATTGCCAAGCTGAAGTGGCAGTGGGCAGGGCACATAGCTCGTAGAGCCGACGGCCGCTGGGGTAGAAAGGTTCTCGAGTGGCGACCACGAACCGGAAGACGCAGCGTGGGCAGGCCCCCTACAAGATGGACCGATGATCTTGTGCGGGTCGCTGGAAATCGCTGGATGCGGATAGCGCAAGACCGGCAATTGTGTAGATCTTTGGGGGAGGCCTTTGTCCAGCAGTGGACGTCTTTCGGCTGATATGATGATGATGATAAATATACAAAAAAATAGTTTCGGTAGATATCTATCCAATATACCAACTTAGATTTTTTCAAGAGAACTGAAGATATTTCGAAAAAATATATAAACCTTCTATTATGGTCATACTTACTTACTTATCGTATGGGCAGTACTGGGCAGTGGTTACCCTAGTGTGTCAGAGTTGCTCAGGCCGCCCATTAGGCCTCTGACATGGCTAAACGACTGTTGTCTAATGACTACAACCGGGACCGACCGCTTAACGTGCCCTCCGAAGCACGGAGACGCTCAGAAATTAAGCCACTTTGGCGGTCACCCATCTATGGACTTACCGCGAACCTAGATGCTTAACCTGGCCGATCACTAACCGACCGGTGAGAGTATCTAGCTATGAGCGCCTCACTATGGTACTTATGTTGCGTCATCCAAATTTCTAAATATTTGTCCTATTTTTTTTTATTATTAACCTTTATTGTAAACTAGCTGTGCCCCGCGGTTTTACCCGCGGTAAACTTTATAAATTACAGCTCCTCTCCCGGAACAGTATAACAAAATGTTTGATTGGTTCTATAAAAAGAAATACAATTATACTTATAATTTTATTATTAGACGGTCACCGTAGCCTAGTTGGTAGTGTTCCTGCCTACGAAGCTGGTGGTCCTGGGTTCGAATCCCGGTAAGTGAAAATATTTGTGTGATGAGCACGAATATTTGTTTCTGAGTCATGGATGTTTTCTATGTATATAAGTATTTATCTATCTATATAAGTATGTATATCGTCGCCTGGTATCCATAGTACAAGCTTTGCTTAGTTTGGGGCTAGGATGATCGATGACGTCCAGTACAGACTCCGTAAAACTATTCATGGGTCACACAAGTTGTCCGGCGCGGGAATCGAACCCGCGATACGACGCGGCGAGGCGACTGCCTTAGCCGCTGCGCCACACGTGCAGTCTACCTATGTGTATCGCAAATACCTTACTGTTGGTCGGCAAGAATACCGCTCTCATCTAAAGACAGTGAATACAAACGAATCACGACAACCCGGCCAAGTACCGGACACGCCGGACTCGCACACGAGGGGGATCCCGTAGAGACCTCTTTTCATATTATTTCCTCTATGTTATTTTATGTTGTTATTTTGTATTTGTTGTGTGGCGGCAATGTAATTACATTCTCTGTGGAAATTCCAACTCTCTGCTTATTATGGTTCATGTGATACAGTTTGCTGAACAGACAATACTGATGTGATGTGATGATGATGATGTCTTTCTTGGCCGACAAAATGACTGCGTTTATCTAAATTTAAATTACATATTTTTAAGTTGACATCAGAAGTGTAGTTGGTCAGCTCTTTCATGGGCCCCTAATATGACTGCAATAGCCAGTCTTTGTTTCAAGCATGCGAGCACAGCGGCTGCACACCGGGACACCGTTTATTTATTTATTTATTATAGACACACCAACAGTATACATACACAACATTTAAATCTTAGCTCACTATATAATTCGGTTCTTATATGTACACCTATTAAAGGCATGCACAACACACACTAAACATAGAAAACGTTGACATACAATACAAGTTATTTTTAGAGCGTCACGTCAAGCGTCTAACTCAGCCCGTCTCCCGTAATCAAAGTTAGAAACTGGAGTACAAGGCATCTCCATTCAAGCCGTTCTTGTGCCTGGGTTTCCAATCCGGCGGGATCTATGGCACACCTCTTCATGTGACGCTTTTGCACATCCTTAAAACGAAGAAACTGGCTGCCATGGCATCGCTTGCCAGATACACCAGCCGGATACGGACAGATAAAACAACAGCGGAAGCTTAGTAATAAGGTCCCGTTGGTAGGCATTTCGGGTATGGAAATCTAAAAATAACCTCACAATTGCGACTGTTATTTTATTTGTAGTGAATATAAGTAGTGTATAGTGTTAGGTTGTGGCATTGCTAATATTTTGTTCTCGTAATACGTAGGTATTACGAGAACAAAATATTATATTGTCTTTATTTTTTATCAAATGTATAAAATCACTTTTCTTTGTTAATACTTACTCAACTCTCTGTTTGTATAGTAATAAGCTTAGGTAAATTAAGTATCATGTATTTCTCAGATCAATGAATGTATTCTGTATGAGAAATAAATGTCTTAAACCATAAAACGCATCGCTGTACAATTTGTGTAGAAGTACCCGAGCTTAATTGAAAAGAAAAACAAATGATTATTGAAACAATGAATATACTACTAATATAATAAATGCGAAAGTTTGTGAGTGGATGTTTGTTACTCTTTCACGCCAAAACTACGGAACGGATTTTGATGAAACTTTGTAGTAAAGCTTATACCTACTTATATCCGAATAATACATGGGCTATAATTAAGTTTCAAGCGGGTGAAACCGCGGGAACAGCTAGCAAAATTATAATGCAATAGGCAGTATTGAACACCATTAATTTAAATGGCATGACACCAATATTTTTCAGTAATACTTATTTTTGCATGCTTGAGTTGAGGAATGGTGAATGCATGACACGTGCGTTACTGAACGTGTGATCGGGCGAGAAGAACGGAAGTTGAGAAGGAGATATAAATTACTGATGATAGAAAGAGGGAGTTACATTTCGTTTTTTATTTACTCATTTGACAGTTCCATGTGTTTTCCCAAATTTATCATTAGGCATAGACATTCATAATCCCCATTCTTTTCAAGTAGGTACCTCATGTACTAATTGCTAAGAACATGATTAGAATAAACTGGTGTCTTAGGTATATTATCATATTTATAGCCCGCCATTAATATTTATGTTGACTAGCCTGTTGACCTAGTGGGTGGTGACCCTGACTGCTAAACCAAAGGTCGTGGGTTCGATCCCCACCCAAGAAAAAATTAAATCTTTGTGTGATGAATATGATTATTTGTTCAGGGGCTATACCGACTAAGTCGCCGAACATCGATTTCTTAAATGGCGTTCTAATAAATAAAGGTTAAAAATGACTCAATGAATCGTTAAATTGGCTTCAACGTTGACAATCGATTCCGGACCATTTATGACGGTCACATGTGCTCATGGAAGCCGATTTAACGATTGTTTTAAGTAATTTTTAACTTTTATTTATTTGAACGCCATTTAAGAAATCTATGTTCGGTGACTTAGCCGGTAGAGCCCCAGTACCTATCTAGATATCTATAGGTAATATATATTTAGAAATATATAGTTAAGTATGTTTACCGCTTGTTTGGTTGCCATAGTACAGGCCGTCTACCTAGTTTGGAAACTGGTGACAGTGTGTTAGTTATACCAAGATTTATTAATTATTATTTATTTATTTCATCCGGTTTTGTAACTTGGTGACATTGGCGTAAACTAAAGAGATTTTAAATTGTTCTTATTTAATATCAGTAGAGATCAATATTTGGAATATTACGTTTCATGAAACAATCCGTAATGATATCCACTGCTGATTGAGTTTTTTTAATTTTCTTTATTGCAATATTTAGATACAGATGAATCTGTAGTCGGTGGCGCAAAGTGGTTATCATCGAACAGGCCATAAAAAATCATCTGAACATAATCTATTGTATAGTTAGAACATTTTATGATAAAAAGTCGCCCTTAAACTTGTAAAGTTCGATATAGCTTATGGATTATCGACGAGCCACACGGCAAACTAAAACCAGATCAAGGTTTTACGTGTATACTGTCTCTAGCTAACTAGACATAAAGTATATATATCATCTAAGTGGAAACAGAAAATGAAGCAACATTTAATATATCTTTCTAGACGTATGAAATAAACGGAATATTTATCGACAAGACAATCGTATTCCAGCTTAACAAATCACTTTCTTTTGAATCCTCTAAATCAACTCCATTACAAATGTTTTCATTTACATAAAATGTTTTCCAAAAATAAACTAAATGTCATCTATTTACTTGACAACAGTTTGCGTATTTTACTATACATCTCGTTCTGAAACTAGTAGACCGAAGCCACAGAATATTTAAATACTGTATGTCAAGTTATGTCCAGGTTAGACTCTAAGTGCAAAGAAAGTTATTAGCTTATGTTTTAGATCTCTATCTTAATTCTAGGGCAACTGCCTCATTGGTCTAGCGGTAGATTTTTCAAGATTTAGGTATTTTTTCGTTTAGAAAAATTCTCAGTAGGTATCATGTCAATGTATTCAAGTCTGGAAGTTGGCGATATCATACCGCCGTGCCTCGGACACCATGTAAAGTTATCGGTCCTGACCTCTTTCCGGTCGTGTTGCTAAGTCGTCCCAACAGATTATTATCAGAGAGTGATAGAATAGAAAGTGCCCCTGTGTTTGCGCACCCACTTGTGCACAATGATATGTCAGTCTTAATGGAACTTGGCGAGTCCTCTGGGCTAGACTCTGTTGAGACTGGCCGCAGTAGCAGAAATGAACAGGCGGACATTATTATTATTAAAAATACAGGTTTTCATATAAAACTAAAAGTTAGTTATCTGAACTAAAATAAATATGATTGTGCAGCTTGCATTACAAAACTACTCAAATATAACCGAGTATTTTTGTATGGATACTTTCCATATAAAAATACTATTATTATGACCTTTTCAAAGGCAGTGTAACGAAGATGTACTACTGTGCCAAAGCATACTGTGTCGGAGTAGTTTCTCAATTTGGTAGAAAGCTGTCTTAGAATATTTTATTTCGCCCACTTTGGGGAAATGACTAGTGCTTCCAATTCTTTCGCTAGTAGTCATGACAGCTCGATGTATTGGCTGGAGGATGGAATCATTTTAAGTTTTTATTTATTGCACTCAAAGAAATAGATACTGCTTTCTAACAGTGTTTCTCGGAAAAAAGTTTCATTTGGAAGTCAGAAATATAAAATACAGCATTTTAGCTCTTATACACATATATTATGTCGTTTAATTTACATATGTCTGACAAAATTTTGCCGTCTGGTTGATACACAGACAATTGTAGTACACCTGTTCCTAGAAAGCCTATGTATCTTTATTTTGTGCGTCTCTTTTGTACAGACGCCAGCACATCAAGCTACCCCAATCTGTCAAATATCCCCAATTGAAAGCGAACCTTATGCTTTTGTGATAAAGCTGAAAATCTATAAAAGAAATTTGTCTGATTGGGGTAGCTGGATGTGCTGGCGTCTGTACATAACACACAACTGTCACTCGCGGCGGTGCAGGGTCGGAGTGGTCTTTATACACTGAGAAACCTTTTTCCCTTAGAATTCTGCTATACACTAATGAAAACCGGATTAAAGTCCATTCACTAGAATTTTCTATTAGCGACCACGAACAGTGAGGTGTATAGACGCGATTGATCATATAATGTGTACAATAACTTCATATATTTAGATTTATTACAACGAACTAAGTAACACAAATCATAGACAATGCTACTTAAGAACTAGTGGTCTCATCTAACTTACATTTAACTATACAAATATGTGCAGTTTGAACTAAATAGTAGTACAGCATATTTTTTATAATAGTAAACATTTTTGTCTAACATGATAAGGTTAACTTATTTGTTGAATCAATCTGATTTTTCCCTCAACTCAGAATAATAACTACCTACATATAAATGTGAAAATCATTGTTAAATAAAGAAAATAAAATAAAAAAGGGATTTTATTGACGTAGACTTTAAAAATCGCTTTAAATAGTCAGAACATGTTTATAGTAATATGGTGTAGTATAACTAAATATATGGTTTAGTGAGTATAGTCTATATCAGTCCTCTCAGGCGTGTTTCGGCGATTTATAAAACTACTGGTCGAGATCCTTCTGAACTCACCACCTGGGTCGGTCGCTCAGAATAATTAAAAGAACTGGAATAAACTTAATAATAATAAATAAAATAATAAAAAGGTTGTTATTCACGTAGACTTTAATAAAAGCGCTTGTAAATAGTCAGAACATGTTGGTAATAAGTTAATTAAACATATTTTTTATTTCTAGGTAGATTTAAGTACACGGATTGTATGAAAACTTTTATATATAATATTATTTAATGTATGATTTATTATTCGTATTGGAACAATGGCACTCAGATTTTTTTGTCGACGTAGAATTCTTCTATATTTATTACTATACTATATAAGTAATTAAGCAATGACATGTGAGTTACGTCATTAACGGATTAACTTGATCATGTGCTAAAACAAGTGGACTATTAGATTATTTATGGAAATATAATTTCACCAGTCACCTGCTGCCGAGTACACGAGAATACCCAAGTTTTGAATAAATATAAGATTAAAACTATTTTCATATTTTTTTCCGTACAGAAGGCATAATAATTAATACGGGAACAAGAGATTCCCCAATAAATCAAAGTTTGATGAGTTTAACTCATGCACTGCGATTTTATTTATAAATCCTGAAATCGAATCCTGCACTTCCGGGGAATGAATTTATAAGCATCAGTCGTCCCGCAAATGGCTTTCTGAGCCCCGGGGAACCTTCCGGGTCGGCGGCGCGGCCGAACGCTCCAATGCTCGTCAAGTTGTACGTTGCTTATGACAGCGGTTTTATTTCCATTTGATTAAAATCATCCAGCGTTTTGAAGGCTTTTGTGACACATTTTTCTTCTGTAGCACAGTGAGCGAGATTACAGTATATTTCCTGTATTCAAATTCCTCTATCCTGTATACAGTATTTAAAATGATTATAGTATTTACATATATATTTTAAAAGGATAGTATATACATAATTTAAAACTACCCAGGGCATATGGCGTATTTTTTTAGTTGCACCCATAGCACCCATGCACTTGCAAAACTTTTTTAAACGTTCAAGTCGCAATACAACTGTTGCATAATGAGGTCTTCAGACCCAACTATCATACTCCTAAATACTACGAATCAGACAGTAGAATAGTTTTTTTTTTCTATTAACATTACGAAAAGATTTGAAATGCCTAAGGACGAAAGGTTTGAAGATATTATTATAATGCTGTCTATATGTGGAGAAAATGAAAATTTCTTATCATATAGCACGCCAAGGTGTCCTGTAGTTCAAACTTCTCTAATTGTGTTATTCTTAATTAAATAATCCCAGCTTACTAACTTCTCGAAAAGAATATGAAACGTAAAACAATATGTATGTAGCTTTTTAATTATTTTAAGGTGTAAAATAAAATAAATAAAAAAGGTTTTTATTCACGTAGACTTTAAAAAAGCGCTTGTAAATAGTCAGAACATGTTTGTAGTAATATAGTTGTATACATTAGATATTATTTCTAGTAACATAGATATTTAGGTGCATCTTGTATGAAAACATTTATAAAATTTATTTTATTGCAGAAATGATATTTAGCTAGCTCGTATCAAGTTATTGTCAAGAGATTATGTTTAATTATCTAGTTTAAGTCTAATATTTTTACTACATATTGTCAATGGTTCTGTCTATATTAAAGGTATTATTATTATGACGGACCTTGTGTTAATAACGACGGTCGCGCTTTAATGCTACCACCGGATCCAATGCGCCCCAACTGAGAAGACCCAGCGAAAGAAACTCAGTGGGTTCATCTACTACCGGTTTCAACACGACCCAGTTGAGACGGTCCGGCGAAACATACTCAAGCGGGCATGAACACGGGATTTGGTCCAATTAGAGTAATTATTTAGTAGGCAAAAACAATATATGCTCGATCGGTTGTCTGAATGCTTATTATTTTAGATTATATTTAGGTATACAAAAGAAAAACTTCGAAACAATAACATTATTCATTTTGAGACAGAGTCAATAATTTTAAATTAAGTATATGATAGCAATCATTTACAGATAGTTCACGTAACACAGCAGATCAGTCATGTCTATATGGCTACAAGATCTCCAGCGAGCAATGTGCAGGTAGGAAGTGAGAGCCAGACGTCTTTGTCATCGATGTACTCTTTAGTGGTGTAATAACCCCTAGCCATAAGTATACGTTTAATATGTGTTTTAAAACTTGTAAATAATGATATTATTACCATATAATAATAGTAATTGCAATTTTGAAAATATCTATAACAGTAAATCAAGTTGACTCTGGGGACCACAGGAATGCATAATAAATTGCTGCCCGCCTTGATGAGGCAACGGGTTTCCGGAATGATGCTCCATATGCTGGTATATGCAGCATCATTTCGTAATCTGCTGCAAGTATTCTGGGAACATAAATAAAATAAAATATAAAAAGTTTTTATTCACGTAGACTTTAAAAAAGCGCTTGTAACTAGTCAGAACATGTTTGTAGTATTATAGTTGTATACATTATTATTTCTAGTAACATAGATATTTAGGTACACATTGTATTGATTGTATTAAAACATTTATAAAATTTATTTTATAACAGCAATGATATTTAGCTAGCTCGTATCAAGTTATTGTCAAGAGATTATGTTTAAGTTTCATTATCTAGTTTAAGGCTAATATTTTTAATACATATTGTCGAACCTTACCGACTAGGCGACTGTAGAAAATATACATGAAGTTTGTTACTTTGTTTGAAATTTTATAACAATTAGTATTATAACCCAAGTTGTATACATGGTATTTCATACAAATGTGAGAATGGTCTTGACCAATTGACTAACGAATAAAAAACTCATAGTGTTACGCTAACAGTAGCACCGCGCTTTATGTCCGCGGTTGTAGCAACCACTTCCTGCTTTTAATTAATAGTGTACTGATTTGTGTTGTAACTTTATTAACATGGAATTCATTATTAACATGTTTTGATTTATCGTATTCATAAATGTAATCATTTTGCCTTTCATTCCACATTTTTTTAAATATATACCTAATTTATGTACCATAATTTGAATTGTACCTAATGGTGTACACTAAAGAGTATGATACTTTTGTTTACTCTACTCTTCATTCTACTCTTCTTGCCATACTGGCGCATTTTGAAGGAGTTTTCTCCCGATCCGAGCAGGAGTTGCCAAATGCTCGGTCCTTTCCACGCTTCTGTTCTCACTATATCACTTGCCATATCCACATCCACAAGAAAGTCTCTCTTTATTTTATTTTTATTTATTTTAGTGGGTTAACCAACGATTATTTGCACATTTAAATATAAGAGTTATAAGCTAAATGTTACTGTTGTTCGTGTAATAATCACTTATAGGCTAACACAGCACGCAAATAAAATTATCAAAAATTAACTATAAAATATTTTGAATACAATAGAATAATATTTGTACATTGAAAGTTGCTAAATACTTAACTAAGGTGAGACACATAACTTATATAAATGTATACAAAATAAAGTTATAAAAGCATTAAAAATATTAATTTACAAAAGCACTCAACATTAATTGTAATTAGTAATTACAATTTATAAAACGACTGAATATTATTACTAACTCTCTTTGGAGATGACACTGCATCATATTACTCCGGCGTCAGTTCAATGCAAACGATCTACAATGATCCCTAAATTTCCGCCAACGCCTTAGGCAAAAATTATATATTTCTGAATACATAAGTATTATACATAAATGACACCCAGGCACAGCACAAATGATCGTGCTCATCACACAAAGATTTGCCCTGGATGGGGATCGGCCTCACAACCTCAGACTTAGCAGTCAGGTTCACTTATCACAAGACCGACAGGCCAGTAAAAAAGATACCACGTGCAAAACTAATGTAATTAATCTTCAGCAAAATTCCTACTCAGTGTCCTGACAACTTTTCTCAGTAATTGCCACGTCATGTATGTGGTTTCGTCCATTTTTTTATCCTCCCGTACGGGTAAAAAATTGATGATTCCACATATACGTAATAATTGTACGGAATCAATGAATTTTGAACATTTACGAATCGGTTTGAGTCTTCGGTGAAGCAGTGACAACCCTCAATAACTACTAACTAATATTGAATGCAAAATCAGTTGACTCAGTCTCCTAGACTTTAAGTTAACTTTAGAACATGTCTTTAGCAGGAGCAATATAAATTCTTATAGATAGTCCGACAGTTTCCATATTTTTAATGGTGTACATGGCAACATAATTATGTTACGCCTATATAAAGATTTACGTCACAGCCCTCCATAAAACTTCGCCACTGGGCCCGAGAAGTGAATACGCCGCTGGTAACGCGACAAACCTTATTGGCTGAGCTCTGTTATTCTCTCGGGTATTAATTACGATAAATCCTATTTATGTTTTCAACTTTGAACTCAATTTCGTGCGATGTAAAATATGTCGCAGTAATGGATGGCGACGTTTACATGGAAACTTGAGAAATAGCTACTTTGGTATCAACTTACTTAATATTTTGAGCATCTAAGTTATTAACTGTCGTTTTCATTGATTGCTTGTACTACCGCGACGGCCATTTGTAAGGCCTCATATTTCGGAACTTAATTTTACTATGAATTGTTAATCTTTGCCACGAGAAAATCCTCACTCAATCAGTTTATAATTTCCATTAAGGTGCTATTTAAGTTTTGAGGAATTTTAGCCACTGAAGGGCACTAGAAAGCGACATAGAGATTACTCTTCCCGGAAACTAGACACGAACTCTCAACTCGCAACTCAAACAGTTAGGCTTTAAGACACAGATAAAGGTTTCTAATTTGCAACTGTTGATTAATAGTAAAATAAAAATATCCCCTTGGTGCAGCAGTGGCGGCCATTATTAGTATATTATAGATGTTACATCAACTCATCAGGGAGAGGGTGATTGCTCGCCAAAACCTGAGTAACACCATATGTATTGCAAGCAACATAAGCTACGGTAATAGCTTACTACGAGTTCAGCCGTAAGCTTGTCTACCAAATTGGTAGACACTATATTATTTATTCTATTTATGATTGTTGATAATTGTGAAGTGTGTACTAACATAGTTCTATAACATTTATCACTATATACTTATCTATGGAACAATATTCCGGAATAAATGATAATGATTATTATTATACATAAAATAAAATAGTATCATTGAAAATCATATTTACCTATAATCAGGTATTTTGAGCGTTAGACTTCAGTCCTCTTACTAAACGACTTAGATTTTTTTTAAATAGTTATATTTTATCGCTTTGTTAAGCGATTATGTCGCAGTTCAAGAACTGATTTCGAAAGTTCGATAAGATTTTTTTTGAGATAATAGATTTTTGACCATTTAGGTTCATATAGAAAGTATTCATTTATAAAGTAGGTTGTATGTCAAATAAATAGTAGGAACATAGATAGTAACTTGAACAAAACCCTGTTTATGTGACTTATCTATTGGAGTTTATCTATTTCAAACAAACGAACATAGCAAAAAATAATCTTTTGTCTTTATAATATTGGTTTATATTACATATATCTATTGTAAATTTTGTTGGTGAACCTAATCAATTACATAGAAAAATAATCGAATAAACTAGATCCATTTGTACATCAACAAATTACAAATAATAAAACATTAAATAAATTAACAATAAACAATGGAAAACGGACGACATCATACACGGATCGCCGGCTCCACACCTCCTCAATGAACACTGGCATTTCACCCAAAACAAGAACAGTGTAGTAGAAGGCTAAATATGTTCAACTTATTGATGTGTACTTCTTTCCCATAAGGCTTCGAACAAAGCAGTAAAAGGGTCCGATTAATCCAGATATTAATATCTATATTGTGTTCGCATATTTAGTGCGTAGTAAACTCGGCCCCGTTTATGTACGGGCATCAAGTTTTATTGTGGCGAAAGTTGTAGTTATGTTAACACGATGTTAGATTTGGATTATGAATATTTTGTATTTCTGTGGAAATAGTTTGGAATAAATATTATGGATATTGTAACTGTTTATGGACATTACGGACGATGTATATTAAACCGGACAGCTCCAGTCTCTATAACGTGCTTGTTTTGGAAAGAGACAGATGATGTTCTTGACCGACCGCCGCTCGTCCAGTAATTAGGCTCATCAAGACAGCGTCACCACCCCCGGCATGCAGTCGACTGATTCCGCTAGCGTATTCTCGCTCTGCTCATTTCACATTGTTCACCGCCGAGTTGTTCGCTTTCGACTCCGTCCATGACTAGACTACGTCATCTGCTCCGTTGCTGTGTGTTTTATAACACAGTCAATACCTGGCCGGCGATTAATATTGTCAGTGTCCATGACATGCTCAACTCATCACTATCTCATCCTCAGCAACCAAGGTCAGTTCTCTGTGCTCACTACTTTTTTCTCATGCATGTCTTAGCCAGACTAACCCTCGCGCCCAAATTTTGTTCCCTGTATTTTTTCCCACGCGAGTGAATACACATGCGTTCACCTTATCCTCTTATTCAGCTGACTCTATGTTACATAACCTAAATAAATCGGATAGCATTTGGTCAGACGTGGCGAGACAGAAAACTATCTGTTTCAATTACAAATACCTTACCTATTGTAATATTTTATTTCATATTGATCTGTAGCATGTTATTTTTAAAGATGCTTTCATAATATGCATAATGTATTATAATGTGTCATTTTGGCGCAGAAATAAATGTTGTCTTTTCTTTATTTCAGTAATGAAGCGATCCATATTCAAATATCCGTCCCAACGAATAAAGAACTTTATTGAATAAAGAACTAAAATAATGCTTTAATATTACTCAAAGTCATTGAATAGTATTAAAACCTGACAGCTAATTGTAAGTCTATCCCCAGACTAAACTGTAAAATTGTGTCTACATTGTAATAGAATTAGCATTGACCTTTCTGCTGCCGAATAACCGAATAATTTTGATGGACATTATCAATATCGAGTTAACCAATCAGTGAGCATTGAGCGCAGCGGTCCGAGCGATCAGAGCGTTGCTAGAATATCTAAACGCTTTGAGGAAACAAATTGGTATTTCTGTTCACTGTAGTCTATCATTTGCAATTCAATGAAAAGAGTTTTTATATCTTTGGAGCCATACAGTTCGAGTTTTAGGGTCAAATGTAAGCGGGAAAATGAAGTTATCTGTGACACAAGACGATGTTCTTGCCCTTAAAATCTCATTAGAAACTAACATCCTTTATTTGAGTGGTCATGTAATTTAATAAAGATACTTAATTTTGCTGAACTTGTTGTTCAGCAAAATTTAGTTGTTTTAAAATGACATCAAATTTACGATGTCATTTCCGGCCACGCACCGATTTACTGAACAAACAGAAGCTGAATTCCTATGAAGTACTACAACTTTCCTCTATTCAAAAAATACGAGTATTTTCAAAGGAAATTCTCATGTATTTTTCACACAAAGGGTTGAAACGAAAGGTTTTTGTAAATTACATGATTTCTTTTCTGTTTGGTACTAAAAGCGGTGTTTTGGGCGTGAAAATAATTGGAAATATAACATTGATATTTATTTTATATAGGGAGCATTATCATTATTTTTTGTTAAAATGTATTAACATTAATAGTAATAATATAATAATATCATAGGACATTATTTACACACGGCCATCTGATCCCAAATTAAGCAGAGATTGTACTAAGGAAACCAGATACCTGATATACTACATATACTACTTTTCTTTTGTAAATTCATACTTATATAGGTAAATTACGCCCAGACTCAGGACAAACAGACATGTTCATGCACACAAATATCTGTCTGGAAATCGAACCTGCGACCTCCGGCGTGAAAAGCAAGCATTTGCCAACCTCGCCATCAGGATAGCTGTTTCATTATAAAGAGCAACGCACCCCGATAAATAAATAAATAAATAAAATAAAATAAAATAGCCTTTATTGCTGCTTCCTTATCACTATTACATACTGCTTACAAAGATTGCCTACTCATTAAAATAAAATTCATGCAATATATTTAATAATGTTAAGCATTATCGGCAACTGGATATTTATCTGGAACAGCTTGTCCATTGACAAAGGCCTCCTCTAAAGATTTCCAATTATTTCTGTCTCTTGCTATACGGGTCCATGCCGGCCCAGCTATTTTCTTCAAATCATCTTCCCATCTTTTACTCTGTCTTCCTCTTTTTCTTTTGCCATCTCTTGGGTACCACTCGGTTGTTATTTTAGTCCATTTCTCTTTGTTTTCTCGTAGCATATGTCCAGCCCATCGCCATTTTTGCAGTTTGTAAGCTACGTGTGCATTTTTAAATTTTGTCTTCAATTTAATTTCGTGTAATTGTACTCTGTCTCTTCTTTTAATTCCTAAAATACTCCTCTCTATACTATTTTGGCAGACTTTTAATTTGCTTTCTAATTGTTCTGTTAGCGCCCACGTTTGACACCCGTATAGCAAGCATGGCATAATGCATATTTCAAATAATTTCTTTTTGCCTTTCATAGGCATATCCTTATTCTTCATTACTTCACTAAGTGACCAAAATCTTTTCCAAGTATTAGTGATTCTTCTATTAATTTCTTTACTCATGCAGTCTTCTGTTGATATAAGCTGTCCCAAGTAAATGTATTCATTTACATATTCTATTTCTTCATTATTTACTATCAACTTTTATCTTTGTTGGGAATTGGTCATAATTTTAGTTTTAGGTAGATTCATTGATAGGCCGGCTTTAACACTTTCATCAGATAATTGTTGTAACATTAGTCTGAGAGTTTCTGCATCCTCTGAGAATAAAACTAAATCATCCGCGAAGCGTAGATGGTTAAGATTTTCACCATTTATATTAAGGCCTTTTCTAGTCCAGTCTAGGTTCCTAAAGATTAACTCCAAAACAGCTGAGAATAGTTTTGGTGATACAGGATCTCCTTGACGCACACCTCTGCTGATAGGAAATTCGTTGCCAATAGATTCGAGTTTAACTTGCGCTGTGCTCGCTGTGTATACGTTTTTAATTAGTCTAATGTATTTTATAAATATACATATAAATTCATGTTCTAACGTATCGAACGCTTTGTTGAAGTCTACAAATCCTAAAAAAAGTATTTTATTATACTCTCTATATTTTTGTAAAATTTGCCTTAGCGTGTGTATATGATCTACGGTTGAAAATTTGCTTCGGAAACCAGCTTGCTCTCTAGGTTGGTTTTCTTCCAAACAATTGGTAATTCTACTTAATATTATTTTAGAAAACACTTTGTATATATTAGACATTAAGCTTATCGGTCTATAGTTCCCAATATCGTCCTTGTCTCCTTTTTTATGTAGCAATATGATTGTTGATTTAGTCCAGGCTTCTGGGATGTTTTCTGTGTCTAAGATTTCATTGAACAGGTCTGTTAGTTTTGGAGCTATCACTGGTAACGTCGTTTTTAGTAGTTCATTAGTGACCAAATCTGATCCAGGTGCCTTATCTAGTTTTTGTGTATTGATAGCTTTCATTGTCTCTTCTTTTAAAATTGGTTGTATTTCATCCGTATCAATTGAATTTAGAGCATTATCTTTTGCTACTTGTTTCCCATTTTGGCTTTGGTATAGATTTTTATAGTATTCCGTAGCAATTGTAAGTATTTCTGGTCGTTTGCTGGTTTTTCCTCTGTTTTTAGTGTTCATATTTGGAATCCAGTCCTTTTTGTGGGTCATCTCTTTTAACGCTTTTTTTATTCCTCCCGTTCTTTATAATAAATAAATAAATAAAAAAGGTTTTTATTCACGTAGACTTCAAAAAAGCGCTTGTAAATAGTCAGAACATGTTTGTAGTATTATAGTTGTATACATTATTATTTCTAGTAACATAGATATTAGGTACACATGTATTGATAGTATTAAAACATTAATAAAATTTATTTTATAACAGCAATGATATTTAGCTAGCTCGAATCAAGTTATTGTCAAGAGATTATGTTTAAGTTTAATTATCTAGTTTAAGTCTAATTATCTAGTTTAAGTCTAATATTTGTGATACATATTGGCAATGGTTCTGTCTATATTAAGGTGATATTATTATGACGGACCTTGTGTTAATAACGACGGTCGCGCTTTAATGCTACCACCGGATTCAATGCGCCCCAACTGAGAAGACCCAGCGAAACAAACTCAGCGGGTGTCTCTACTACCGGTTTCAACACGGCCCAGTTGAGACGCTCCGGCGAAACATACTCAATGGGGCATATACACGAGATTTGGTCCACTTACTGTAATTATTTAGCAGGCAAACACAATATATGCTCGATCGGTTGTCTGTTTATTTATTTATTTTAGGTTTAATATATTAGAAAGAGAAAATAAAAACGTCAAAATAAAAGTAACATTAATCATTTTGAGACACAACCAACAGTTCTGAAATTCGTAGAATATTTAAATAATAGATAGTTTTATTACAGATAGTTCATGTAACATAAAAGATTACTCATGTCTATATGGCTATAAGATCTCCAGCGGACTATGTGCAGGTAGATGCCGACCGCCAAATGTCTTTATCGTCAATGTAGTCCTTAGTAGTGTAGTAACCCTTAGCCGTAAGTTCATGTTTAATGTGTGACTTAAACTTATTATCAGGTAGTTTAGTTATATGAATAGGGAGCTTGTTATAAAACCTAGTACAATTTCCCATGAATGACTTTTTTGTTTTGCTAACTCTAAAGGCTGGTATAGCTAGTTTGTCCTTATTTCTTGTATTGACATTGTGCAAGTCACTCCGTTTTTTATATTTATCTAAATTTTTCCGCACAAACATTATATTCTGATATATGTATTCAGATGGAACAGTAAGTATATTTACCTCTTTAAAAACGCTTCGTAGAGACTCGCGACTGCCTAGATTATAAATAGCTCGGACTGCTCTTTTTTGTAATACGAAAATAGCACTTATGTCAGCTGCTGAGCCCCACAGCAGAATACCATAGGACATAATGCTATGGAAATAAGCAAAATATACTAGTCTAGCAGTTGGTTCGTCTGACAATTGTCTGATTTTCCAAACTGCATATGAAGCTGAACTTAATTTGGCAGATAATTTTTCAATATGAGGACCCCATTGTAATTTTGAGTCCAGTGTTATTCCCAAAAATACGGTCGAAGGAACTAAATCTAAAACTTCCTCGTTAAGTGCAACCGTTGGTTTAATATGAGTCACATTCGGCAATGAGAATTTGATGCATTTGGTCTTTCCTGCATTCAAAAGAAGATTATTTGCCGAAAACCAATTTGATATGAGGCTGAGAGTTTTATTAGGTTCTATAAGATCCTTATCTTTCCTACTCACTTTAAATATGAGTGACGTATCATCAGCAAATAGAATGATGTCTGATACTTTCTCTACTAGATATGGGAGATCATTTATATAAACTAGAAATAAAAATGGACCCAAAATCGATCCTTGGGGCACCCCCATTTTGACAGAATGTCGTGTTGAATTTACCCCGTCTATTGAAACCAGTTGTTCTCGACCTGATAAATAGGACATTACAAGATCAAGAGATGTGCCAGAAATTCCATAGTATTTTAGTTTCACAATGAGCGTATGGTGGTCTACGCAATCGAAAGCCTTAGAGAGATCGCAGAAAACTCCCAGCGCATCCTGCGACCCCTCCCAAGCCTCCAATATAGACTTCATTAGTGTACACCCCGCATCCTGAGTAGAACGGCCCTTTGTAAACCCAAACTGCTTGTCATGCAATATCCCATTCATGTTAAAGTGCGACAACATCTGGCTGAGCATGAGCTTTTCAAATATTTTACTTAACGCTGGCAGTATAGAGATGGGTCGATAATTTGTGGCATTATTTGAACAACCTGATTTGAAAACAGGTACTACCTTACTGGTTTTCATAAGGTCTGGAAAGACGCCATCACTTACACAGCTATTGAAGATGTTTGCAAGGATGGAAGCAATGTTTTGTATAACTGATTCAATTGCCATTACAGACAGTCCCCATAAATCCTCTGTGCCCTTTTTTTTAATGCTCTTAAAAGCTTTTAGAATATCAGCATTTGTAACAAATCGAAAACTGAATTTGGGCACAATTGGTTTAATAGATTGTTTTAAAAAGATTTCTGCCACATCCGGTGACGACGGGAGGCACTTAGTAGTAACTAGAGGCATATTTGTAAAAAACTCGGCAAAAATGTTGGCAACGGTAAGTTTGTCTGAAACAAGTTCGTCATTAATATTTAGTTCCACTGTTTGGTCTCTCAATCTTCTTTTACCCGTTTCAGTATTTATTATTTGCCAAGCTGATTTTATCTTATTATCGGAGTTTTTTATTTTTCCGCTTATATACAAACATTTAGCTTGGATGCAAACTTTTTTGAAAATTTTTGAATAGTTACAAACATAATTTTTAAAATTGACATCAGATGTATAGGATCTTCTGTCATACAACTCATATAGGACATCTCTACTCCGTCTAATGCCTTGAGTTGCCCAATTAGTAAATTTTATCTTTTTATTGTCAACTTTAATGTTTTTTATTTTACAAACTTTATTAAATTCGTTACAAATGCAATTAAATAATATACTGTACATGTCGTTAGGGTTATTTGAGTTAGATGAAAGATGGCCCAAACTAGTCTCTAGGTTGGAATTAAACTTCCCTAAGTTAGATTTTGTGAGTGGCCTACAAGTGATTATTTGCTTTTCTACAGTTATCACATTACTTAGTCTGATCATCTGGCATTTATGATCAGAACGAACACCGCTTACTAAACACTTCTCAGCGACTTCAAAATTTGTAATAATGTTATCGATGCAGGTAGCTGATCTCTTGTGGGCTCAGAGAATACACATTGAAGATTAAAAGACCGAAATAGAGACAAAAACATATTCAATTCAGGTGAAACTGTTAAAATATTAATATTGAAATCACCGCATACAACAATTTTTTTACTACTTTTGAATTTCTTAAGAATATCCTCAATTGTGGATGCAAAGAGCTTTAAGTCAGATAATGGTGGTCGATAAACACATAATATGTAATAGAATTGTGTTTCAACACAAGCTACCTCACACACACGCTCAATAGACATTTGAGAGATATCTTTCCGTTCTTTAAATTGAATTTGGTTCCGTAGAAGTATCAGTACACCCCCACCATCTGCAGAAGTCCGATTATAAAAACTGGCAACCCTATAGCCACTAACATTAAAAGCCATTTTGTGTGCCCTCAACCAAGTTTCGGTAAAACACAGAATATCTATATGAAATTTTTGACTAAAAAGTTCTACATCTAGTATTTTGCCAGAGAAGCGGTTAATATTTTGATGAGATAAAATTAAAAATTGATCACACTTCTCTGTTGTCTTTCAATGTGTTTTCTCAATGTAATTAATCTTTTTGTGTTTCTTTCCCTTCTAAGTTGTTCGCTAATCTTTTTGCTAATTTCTGCTATTTTTTGGCGATTAATTATCTTTCCTTTTTGTATAAGTTCTTTTCGTTCTTGTAATAACTCCTTACTTTTAGATGATGTTACTGTCTTAGCCATTACGTTAACTTTAGCAGTTTCTGTTTTTAATTGATCAAGAAATCTGTTGTATTTTTCTTGGGTTGATGTACATTCTTGTTCTTCACGTTCCAAGGATATTTTTATGTTATTGAGGAGTATGTCAGCACTACCCGTACATTTAATGGTTTTTATTCTATTGTGAAATGGTCTTGCTCTTTTTACACGTGCACCTGATAGTTTGGCTCTAACTAGTCTATGATCGGAATTAAAATTAAAGTTGTTTATAACTGACACATCTTTAAAAACCTTTCTATTATTCGACATAATATAGTCGATTTCGTTTTTGACCATGCCATTAGGTGAAATCCATGTCCATTTCTTTGATGGTTTCTTTTTGTAAAAGCTGTTAAGGATGCTTAATTTATATTGTAAAGCAAAGGATACTAATCTTGAGCCGTTCTTGCTTCTGTTGCCTAATCCATGACATACTATGTTATATTCTTCTCCTCTTTTTTGTTTACCAATCTGCCCATTGAAGTCACCCATAACTATTATATTTTGGGATGCATTTTCAATAGTGGATCGCAAATCTTCATAGAATTTTTCGATTTCCATTATATGTTCTTTTTTATTTGATTCGGTAGGCGCATACGTTTGAATTATTGACCATTTTTGACTATCCTCGCCCTCTACAGGTAGTTCTATGTTGAGAAAAGCGATCCGTTCCGAAATTCCCCGTATTTCTTTTATGTTCTTGGCAAGGCTTTTTTTAATTATGAATCCGACTCCGTAAAGTCCAGGCGTTTCCCCTATATGGTGTAGTATGTATTTACCATGGTCTTCTATGCTCTCCCCAAATCTTCTCATTTCACTAATGCCCATGATGTCCCATTTTATTTCTTTTAATGCTAATTCTAATTCTTGTAGTTTTTCTGAAGTTCTCAATGATCGACAATTTATAGTGGCTACATATATATCAGTGTATTTCTTTTTGTTGTTCTTCTTCTTGTTATTTTCATTTATATTTTTTCATTTATTTTTATTTTCAATCTTTAGAGGGTCGTGGTCATTTTCCCCCACGAGGACCAGTCGTCTTGGGGGAGATTGGCAGTTTTTTAATAATTTTAATTCTGTGTTCCTAAGTTGTTGATTTTTCCGGTTGCCGATTGTTGATTGTTATTGTTTATTGTCTGTTGGATTGGAGGAGAGGGAGTTGGATCGGCCTCTCATGACGTCAAAAGCATTACGTCTGGTATGCTGTGCTCGCGTAGAGATTTGTTGTTTTTTTATTTGTGTATTCTCTTGTGGAGATCCTGATATCTCTCTTTTCCTTTTATCATTGGTTGTATTGTTTCCCTTTACTACAAGCTTATCGTATTTAATATATGCTAGGTTTCCTTTATTTCTTTCTTCTTTTAATTTAGTTTGCAGCATTTTCCTCTTCTCCAGCACTTCTTTTGTATAATCCTCAGTGATATACACGTCTTTTAAGTTTTTCCGAACTTTCATTACTTCATTTTTCTTCCATATGTTCACAAAAGAGAAAAGTATAGGTCTGGGCTTTCCGTCTGATTTTTCCTTTCCTATACGATATATGTTTTCTATTTCATACTCCTTGACGTTTACATCCGCATCTTCCTTAAATATATTTGTCACCTTTTTAATAAGTTCATTAGTAGATTTTTCCTCTTCTTTTAATCCAAATATAATTACGTTCTTTTTCTTTTTTGTTCTTTTCAAATATTCTATCTCTTTTTCTATATTAGACAATTTTATCTTTAATTCTTTATTTTCTGCTATAATCGGCTTTAATTTTCCATCCAGTTTTTCCATGATTGTATTAGTTATAGACTCTTTCAGTTCGGCTGTCTATTTCTCCATTTCAATCTTCATGTTGTCAAATAAAATTCGAAATTGATCTTCCATTTTTAAGATTTATTTCTCTGCGTAAAATGAATCGCAATGATGGAATTTACAAAGATATTATAATATCTTTGGGAATATATGTTTTTTTTTGGCAACACTGATGTGATGTATGTCACTCTGTCGGCGATTGACAGTGACAACTCTGACGTTTCTGATTTAACTTCGTGACACAATTTCTAACCTCAATTTGTTATTGGTTTTTATTTCGTTGTATTTTGTTTTATTATCACAATATTACACCAGTATCAATGTTCCACAGTTGCACGGCACTTATAAAATGAGTTATTCAATATTCACTGTATCCAAATGTAAGTAAATCTTTTTTAAAAGCAGTAAGTATGAGGACTGCACTAAAACGATGTTTACGCTTCGAATACCGGAACCGGAAAAAAACCGATAGAAGGGGATAAACCAAGGGTCACTGACATTCATATTCCCACTGCTATACAAATCCGGTAACTTGTGTAACGTACCTTCACGACTTCTAGTCGTGTTCGTCCTTTGTTTGTCTCTCATTACTGCAACGAATGAAGTGTTGCCTTATTGTTTCTTTTTGGCAAACATAGGCCATTGTTGATATACGGGCATCCCGGCCTCCCAGAGTTAATGTTTTTATTATACACCAGTAGTTCTCATCAGCCCGTAAGTGATCAGTGAGGACAAGCGGTCTGCTTAGATAGGTGACCGTCAAAGTGGTTTAAGTTCTAATCATCTCCGTGAATAAGAGGAAACGTTAAGCCTTTGGGCCCGGTTGAAGTCGTTAGACAGCTATATTTGCCACGTTAAACCTATTTTTGTAGAAGTTATGATCTTCCAAAGACGTTCTTATTCATACTTCCGAAATGTTAGGTACACAAATATGGCAACTTCAAACGAGAAGTAGAAAAACGGTCAGGCATAGCCAATTATCTTGTTGTTTCATTACTATGAAAAAAATTGAAATCGTTTAATTTTGGAGGAGGAAATAGAATGAGAAATCTCGATTCGAGACAGTCTCTGAAATAGGTATGGAATAAATGGTAATATTGTCATTCAATCTTTGGAAATCACTTAAAATTGCTCGGTATTCATCGAACCCTATATAACTTACGTATTTTAATACTGTTCACTTTTATCTAACGAAGTTCTAAAGAAAGACACATCTAATTTTTTGATCTTTTGCGTTTTTCGTTTATAATTCAGAATTACCATTATATACTCACGAAAACTTACCAACATTATTATATTTTAGGATACTACAATTTCAGATATCAAAGGCGTAAATAGGTAACCGATTCGATTTTACCTTCCAATAGAACCTAAAGGCATAAAAAACTGACAATGAATAAACGTTCATTTTTATATCGAGACTTGGCAAGCATATTAGCCCAGACATAACATAAAGTACATAAAACTTATGACTGAATAACGTAAGGACACCAAAAATATTTTCTTTCAAAATTTTCTTAATCAAACTCTAATCTCTCGGAAAAAGGTATCTTGTGAGGAGAAAAATCTCGGGCTGATTTGATATCGAATTGAAAAGTATTGGGACAAGGCGTTTCGGCCCAACAATTCGGGTTACCTGCGCCGCGTCGTGCAACCTCAACTATCCGTCCCTTTTAGACCTTTTTCCTTCTTTTCAATGATAGGGGAATATTTTGACAAACTAATATTAGTGGGGATTACCTGAGGGTAGTTATGCAAACATGTTAGGATGATACGTGGGTGTGAGTGACGGGTTGATCTCAGTTAAGCTTGTGAATGATATTTTTGACTGAAACGTGTACGAAATTGTAGAGGACTTAATTCAAGTATGAAGCGGTACGTAGCACTGTGGTGACGTTGTATACAAGTGCGTAGCGGTACGTAGCGCTGTGGTGACGTTGTATACAAGTGCGTAGCGGTTCGTAACGCTGTGGTGACGTTGTATACAAGTTCGTAGCGGATCGTAGCGCTGTGGTGACGTTGTATACAAGTGCGTAGCGGTACGTAGCGCTGTGGTGACGTTGTATACAAGTGCGTAGCGGTACGTAACGCTGTGGTGACGTTGTATACAAGTGCGTAGCGGTACGTAACGCTGTGGTGACGTTGTATACAAGTGCGTAGCAGATCGTAGCGATGTGGTGACGTTGTATACAAGTGCGTAACGGTACGTAACGCTGTGGTGACGTTGTATACAAGTGCGTAGCGGTACGTAACGCTGTGGTGACGTTGTATACAAGTGCGTAGCGGATCGTAGCGCTGTGGTGACGTTGTATACAAGTACGTAGCGGTACGTAACGCTGTGGTGACGTTGTATACAAGTGCGTAGCGGTACGTAACGCTGTGGTGACGTTGTATATAAGTGCGTAGCGGTACGTAACGCTGTGGTGACGTTGTATACAAGTGCGTAGCGGGACGTAACGCTGTGGTGACGTTGTATACAAGTGCGTAGCGGTACGTAGCGCTGTGGTGACGTTGTATACAAGTGCGTAGCGGTTCGTAGCACTGTGGTGACTATTTGTGTGACCCACAAATAGTTGTTCTGACTCTGTATGTAATTTGTGTCCGTCTATTATGTTTGTGAAGTACCCCGCGACACAGGGATTAGAATACCTAGTGTAGGCGTTATTTTTTTTTAAATATAGGTATTGTTATTAATAAATGGTTAAATTGTCTTAATAATTACTGACATATACAGCAAGACATATACAGTCATATAATTAAACACAATTTCAATTTAATTAAGTATCCCGCCATGCAAACGACGCCATGTTCCGCAGCAAAGAAAATGTAACTTTTTTTCGCCATCTGTGCAGGCCAAGGTCAGAGACCATACCGCCTCGTCTTCAGTTGTAATATTTTATGGTTTTCGAAGTCAGTCAGTCAAGTCCGTCACTGTCAAGTCCTACCTGGGGAAGCAGTGGAGAGTTTATTAGACTTCTATGGAGTTATCGTTTCAACATTTATGTCTAATAATCTACCTAATTTATACATAAAAAGTACACCAGTTTTTGAAAATGAAACGTTGCCTCGATGCACTTTTTCCGTTTTGGCGCCAAAACTCAAAAAATATACTTCAACTTCAACTCTTAATTGTGGCATTTGTGGGATATCCGCCACAATTTCGCCTCAGAAAAATATGAATCGGTGAAAAAAGGCCAAGTACTATTTAGAGTTTAAGTAGATGAGTAGAGGCACGTCGGAATCTACGACAAACAAAATAAACACACACATTTATCAATTACTTAGGTAGATAATTATAGTTTAATTTTTTTAAATCCAAAAATATAACTAGGTTAACTCCGCAGAGTTAACCAAAGAGTATACATACATACATAGACTCACGCCTGTTTCCTGTTTCTTCCAAAGAGAATAATATAACAAACTACGTTTAATGTTAGTGCTTTTAAGTATTGATGCGCCTGGCCAAAGAGAAAATAATAGAAGTGAAATGGCTTACTAATGCCAACATTTCTTTTGCGAAACACTTTATTATTTTGAAATGTAATTTTTTATTGAGTCTATGTTTTCTTTTTCATATTATTATAACTTATTTGTCTTAGTAATTGTATGTAGTGTATCCTATTTATTGTTAAGTTTTGTAATAACTATACATAAATTACATGTATGGAGTCAATTAGTTAGCTTCGTTTGTTTGTTTCTTAATTTTTAGTTTATGAAATAGTTACTGTCATTTTAAAGTGGGGATATTGTTATTGGTCTAAGTAGTCATGGATATAGTTTTTTTTTAAAGTTAACGCACTAGCTAATTCAATACCTGTGGCACATGACAAATCACAACAATACTCAAAATAACTACTTATGAGTCAGCCAAATAGTTGCCCGGTGTGGGATGCGAACCCGGGAGACGAAGTGGCGAATCGATTATTTTAAAACCGCTGCACCACATGTGAACATCATCATGTCAGCTAAAGTACGTGCACTGCTGGACAAAAGCCTGCTCAAAGACTGGGGGGATATACCAAATCGCCACGCTTGGCAGACGGGTTGGCGATCCCAGTTTGATGGTCATAGTTCACAGAAAAACGCTGTTGCTCGTTCTCTGGTAGGTATTCTCACGGTCAATTTCGACGCTTTCCACGGGATGAGATGGAGTGATGATATTCTATGACGTCATCACACAGCAAATCTCTTGAGATAGGCGTATCCGTATTACATCACAGTCTTTGCTATATTCTTATCAATGTTTCATATTTCTATTACCACTATGTTGCTATATTAGGGGAAGCCTTTGTCCAGCAGTGGACGTCTTTTGGCTGATATTATGATGATGATGCTGATGATGTTGCTATATTGCACGGGTAGGCCCCCTAAAAAGGCGGACCGACGATCTTGGAAGGGTCGCGGCAAGTCGCAGGATGCGGGCAGTACAAGACCAGCCATTGTGGAAATCCTTTGGGGAGACCTTTGTCCAACAGTGGACGTCTTTCGGCTAATATGATGATTATGAAATTGTTATTGTATTTACCGTTTACTAGCATGATAATTATCTAATACTGTAATTTAGAAAATACATACATACATACATAGACTCACGCCTGTTTCCCAGAGGGGTAGGCAGAGACAACGGATTTCCATTTGTCACGATCTTTGCATACTTCTTTTGCCTCGATTACTGTCATTATATTCTTTATACATGCTCGCTGGTTTAGGGTACTTCTGACCTGCCCTTTCTTGAGAACATTTCCAATTTGGTCAGAGAATGTTCGACGTGGTCTTCCCCTTCCGGTTGTCCCACTAACACAGGCCAGGTATACTTCTTTGGTCAATCTTCTTTCATTCATGATGATAAGAAAACACGTTATTCAGCAACCATATATGTTTATTCAACTCATCAGGATTGCACCATTACAACACTTAGCAAACGTTAACTAAATTAAATCACTTCTGTAGATACAAACAATATACAACACTTGTTAACAACCTTCGGTTCGAGCGCTCGCTAAGAACTGCCGACCGAACTAGCGACCAGTCTGAATGTCATGAACGGGAATGAACTGAATGCATCGGCCATTCCGCTCATTCACCTCTTTTAGGCAGATTATATCCTTTTAATAAATATTAAATTAAATACAAAGCAAAATCATACCTTTTTAAGTAAACAAATCACCAAAAATGTTACGAATTATTTGGAAATCATAACATTCGGCCATCCGACCCTGTGTTGCCTCCTGGCACACACAATACATAAACATAAGTTACATATACTTTTCAAAAAAAACATCAGCAAATCATAACATTCAAATAAAATAAAAATAATAACATATAAAAGTTTTGAATACAACCATAAAATACATTTTGTCAATAACACATTATTTCAAAACAAAAACAAAGTGAAAATAAAAATGTTACCAATTATTTGGAAATCATAACATTCAGCCATCCGACCCTGTATTGTCTCCTGGCACACACAATACATAAACATAAGTTACATATACCTTTCAAAAAAACATCAGCACATCATAACATTCAAATAAAATAAAAATAATAACATATAAAAGTTTTGAATACAACCATAAAATACATTTTGTCAATAACACATTATTACAAAACAAAAACAAAGAGAAAAAAAAATAAAAACTACCACTATCACAATGACGATGTATCGACAAAAATAGACCCTCTAAGCCATATCCTGAACATTGGATTAGCTTTAGATATTTACCTAGACAAACTAATAAAGCCCCTCTTTAAAAATAGAAAAACCTTATGTAGAATTCTATAAGCCTAGAGCTCTCTTGTCGGTATTCTCTACAATCATCAAGTATATATACGCCCAAATTTATTCTTACTTCGAAAAGAAAAAGGAATATGTTTGTGGCAGAACTATAAGGTTGAACAGGGCGATTTACGATTTCTTAAATATTAATGTATCAAGAATTGAGAATAAAATACCAGATTGAGCCATTTTTTTCTTGTGTCATTGAAGTATTTGACTGCGTGGACCATAAATATTATTAGAAAAATTAAATTCATGCGCGGTATGAGGACCTAACCTAGGATATATCGAATCCGTATTTTTTTATATTTAGTTAAATGCACCGACATTAAACATTTAGGCAAAAGAAAAACAAAACTTGAAAACAAAATTAATTCTCTCAATAGATTGGTTAAGTATGATGGGTAGTTCTTGGGTTCCCTATTATTTATAATATACACCAATGAGTTGACTAAAGCTATAAACAGGTCAATGTCACGATTTACTCACGATAGCACTGCTATAATTGAATGTAATTAATATTTCAATGTAAAAATTATATTAACGGATGTTGACATTAAATAATAGAATGGATGAGAGATAATAATAATAAATTTGAAAAAAAACCATCATAATTCAATTTAGACAATGAATTCAATCCACCGACACTTCATTTTCACTATCATGACAACCAAATAAAATAAATTTCTAGGCTTAATTATTGACAGCAAAATTGACTGGAAAGCACATACACGGTTTGAGCAAAAATATTTAAACTTCCTTCGATAAGAAACCGAGATGCATTACTGCCTATGACAATCAGAATTTCATCCAAGATACGGTACTACTTATTGGGTGAGTTTCCCCACAAACAGTAATGCAGCTTTTAATGCTCAAAACAATGCATTAGGGCTATGTCTAAATAAAAAATTCTAGATAGATGGGACCATTTTATGCGTTAAACTTGGTTTTGTATTCTGTTTTATATTTTTTTATGTACTAATGTTATTTTGTGATTTTAGATTATGAACTAATTCAATTGATTTATGACTTTTTTATATGTAAAACTTATTTTTGCATTATGTAGCAATCAAGATGAACATTTTTATGCATTTAGATAGAACATAGAATACTATTACTTTAATATAACATCCATATATCTGTAACTTTGTTCAGAAAATAAATGATTGATTGATACGTGACCACATTAAAATTATCAATAAAACAGCAAATAAAATACTTTTAGGTAGAACTAATCAGAACCATATTTCTGGATTATTATGATTTTGAGCTCATATCAGATTCAATTTCATCAATCTTAGCTAATACATGTCTTTTATGCAGCGGCAAAACAGCTGATTGTCCAAAACCCTTAACTACTGGAACTTATTAAAACTTTTACCCAAATTAAGTAGCTCGGCATCGGTTTCGCGCGAAGGTCTACAATCACTATCAAATTCAATGTAAGCATTTATTATTTATGACAGGTGATTTAAAATATTCAAGGAAAATTTCCCGATGCACTTAAATTATCACTTGTTAAACCGATCCATAAAAAGGGGACACACATACGCCTAACAACTACAGGCCATAACCCTTTTACCTACCTTCCCGAAAGTATTTGAAAAGGCAATGTGCAACCGATTAAACCAGTTTCTTGGAAATAATTGGAATACTGGACGATAATCAAAACAGTTTTTGAAAGTCAAAATCATATACGTTCAAACATCCTTACAATATGTGAATGACAGACAAAATGTTATAGAACTATTACTGGACATGACGAAAGCGTATAAGGTTTAATCTATCTTAATCTTTATCACAGGGCTCTAACATCATGTCATTGTCTTTATTGTTTAATACCAGTATTGTTTTTTTATTATTTCCTAAACCTAAGTCCCATTACATACATACCCATTGCAGACTATTCAGAATTCATAAACACACAAGCTCTTTTTTTTACACAATATCTAATCTTAATATTATTATTACTGTTATCTATTTATATCTCTACTGTTATAGATTTAGAATTATGAGTTTCAAGTAATTATAATTACGAAGAAAGCAATCTTTAAATCAATCTGCGGAGTGGGGCGCTGGTGACCTGTAATACAGGTTCTCCCAAACCTAACTCGGGCACCAGTCTCTCATAAAACTAGTTGCATACTGTTTCTAACGTACATAACCTTCCAAAAATACTAAATAGCGAATTACTGTTCCGGATCTCTTCGCGGATGATATCTCAATTCTTATAAGATGTGAGAATAATTATGATCCTGTCCAACCAATACATGAAACATTGGATTGTGCAACAACTTGGTTACAAGACCATAAATTAGAAATAAATTACGGTAAAATAAAAATTATACAATTCAGATCCCACAAGAAACCACTCTTAAATACAAATATTATATACCAAAAACATTTTTAGAAACCGTGGAAACATTTAACTTACTTGAAATTCATATAGATACACATGTAACTTGGAAATCACATATAGGACAAATAAAATCGAAACTATCAGGATTCTTTTAACAAAACTATCAAGAACTTCAAATTAATCAATGCTCTAACACAAGCACCTCTCTGTCTGCCTACAATGCATATGCATATTCGTGGCTAAAATATGGTATAATGCTGTGGGGAAATAGAGCAAAAGCAAATCAGTTGTTTACCATACAAAAAAAAATGTGTCAGAATTATAGCCCACATAGCCAACACTAAAACCTGTAAGCCTACTTATACCGAATACGAGCTCTTGACTCTGCCTCAATATACATCTATGACATTTCTTTATACAAAACTAGTACAAACACTTACTAGAGTTAAAGAAACATACACCTTAAATACGTGACAGAAAAAGGATTATACATCCCGCCATCTCGGACTGAAATGCTCAACGAAAGCCCGTACTACATGGCAGTAAAAATACTTAATAAATTACCATTAGACATTAAAAATGAAACTCATACCCTATATTTAATAAAAACGACAATTCACCTAATCTCAAGTAAACTCTTTAATACGGCGACTAAAGACACTTCTTTATCAAAATCTTATGATTGAAATCACAATTCAACCAATCTTGACCAACCCTTCACATAATGCAATATGAACCAGTAATCAAAAATACTAACGATGTTTTAATCAATTATCCAGTAAGTCAAATCCAAGTCTATATAAACTTATTTTAAGATTATGTTTCAATAATTATTTACATATTTAAGTATTTATTTAGATTAAATAGTGTCGTTTTTATTCCAATTGTTTTATATAATTATTGATATATTATTAAAGGTTGTAAAATATTAAATTATAATTATAGTGGCAACGCCTTTAAAAGGCCACTATCTCCAATTAGTACCTAATTAAGATCTGTACAAATCTTAGTTGCAAATTAACTTGGAACTTTGAACGTATCACCATGCTCGCGAAATTTACCATTAAGTAGTGGTTGAGGGTTTTGGGAAGTAAGAAAGAAAAGTAAATCTTACGACTCAGAACTATTCTGTGCCTGTGCCTTATTTCTCACTGAACTATCATTAATACTGTATACACTATTATTAGACAGCCGTTCTACCACAAATTTTACTATAATAATGGGGTTTATTAATAATAAATTTAACATAAAATAATTTATCATAAAAATATTAACGAAGACTTTCATCATCACGTGAAACACGATTTAACATTTATTCTAAAAGTCTACCGTAATTCTATTCACTGGGAAAACCCTTCATGAGTTTAACTTGCCACTCACCTGAACTAAAAACAACTGTTAGCGAAGCTCCAAACATTCTCTTTGCTAAACCAGCTAACTTTAACCATGTTCAGAAAATCTTTAGACACCACTTCTTCACTTGAACTATTTCACGATGGACTTCGTAGTTTAACCATACCTTTTTGAGATCTCCGTGGTGTATCAGGAGGAGCACCAGCTTCATCATCAGTAGTCATCAACATCTCACTGAAACATATACATTCTCCGCGACATAATCCATTCATAATCATGTTACAATAAATAAATAGTTAAAATCCAGTAAATCATAACAGAGGTAAAGAATCATTCTATTCAAAACATAGACAAAATCAACACAGTCTTTCAGTTCTTTTCTTTCAGTTCTCAACACAGTAAAAGTCTTCAAAACGTTTCATATGTAACAACAAAAATAAATAAAACTGGCTAAATTTTATCGAGTAAACTACTCATTGACCAGATCACATGTTTTGATTAGCATAGACTGTTGTAAGCATTCATAGGACACTTTATTTGACAACTAGTGACACACTCAACTACCAGCAATAACCATAACTATCCAAAACTCCAGTGTATCCATATAGTAAACCCACTAAATAACTTTATCCGACGACTAGCGACCCGCTCATCATCCAGTGAGATACCTACTCACGCAATTAACCAGCGAAGTCACATAGTACGCCCCCTAACTAACTTTATCCAACGCCTAGTATCCCGCTCAACATCCAGTGAGATACCTACTAACTTAATTAACCATAAAAGTTACATAGTACGCCCCCAAACAAAACTGGTCAAAATTCTCACTGTATTTGTCCACTAGCAGTACCCGCGGACATCGTTCCGCATTATAAGTATTTTTGTCCCTGCCCGTTTGTCCCGCGTAATACTTCAAGAGTAATATAAATAATGATGATGAGTCATATTCTATGACACTCCACAACAACGTAGCTTTCTATTGGTTAAATAATTTTAAGAACCGGTTCAGTAGATCCAGAGATTATCCCTTACAACGACACCATCTCACAAACTCACCAACGTTTCCTCTTTATAATATTAGTATAGAAGTATAGATAAAATAAATAATCATAGCAGTAATTTAAGTAACCAACAATATAAAATCTACATAATGGTGCTTGTAATTTAATCATTCCATCAAATAAATATATTCAACGATTTCCATTTAAATATTCCAAGAAGTTTATGGATGTAGTCATAAAGGTATCAAAATTTAATTTTATCCATCTCGAACGCACACAATACGTTCGGCCACTATATACAATAATGTGTGCTTATTAGCACTGCCAGAGAGAAGCCCCGGCCACGTACCCGCGCCCACGGTTATATAACACAGTTTACACAGCACAATCCATTATCAGAGAGTTGCCCTGACCGCATGGGTAATGCTATATACAACAATGTGTGCTTATTAGTACTGCCAGAGAGTAGCCCCGGCCACGTACCCGCGCCCACGTTTATATAACACAGTTTACACAGCACAATCCATTATCAGAGAGTTGCCCTGACCGCATGGGTAATGCTATATACAACAATGTGTGCTTATTAGTACTGCCAGAGAGTAGCCCCGGCCACGTACCCGCGCCCACGTTTATATAACACAGTTTACATAGCATAATCCATTATCAGAGAGTTGCCCTGACCGTATGGGTAATGCGCAATTAACATTTATTTGGATATAAAACAAAGCCTTGAATCCATAAAATTGCTTTATGCCTACAGACAAACCCCTGAACGTGGTGATTATTTAACAATTATTTTCAAGTATGACCAATTACAAGCGGTTTAGTCATATTATATCTTTGTTTTATTTTAAAATATGGTCTACATACCTTTTTCCTGGGTAATTTCCACTTCTGAGATGATAAGAAAACACGTTATTCAGCAACCATATATGTTTATTCAACTCATCAGGATTGCACCATTACAACACTTAGCAAACGTTAACTAAATTAAATCACTTCTGTAGATACAAACAATATACAACACTTGTTAACAACCTTCGGTTCGAGCGCTCGCTAAGAACTGCCGACCGAACTAGCGACCAGTCTGAATGTCATGAACGGGAATGAACTGAATGCATCGGCCATTCCGCTCATTCACCTCTTTTAGGCAGATTATATCCTTTTAATAAATATTAAATTAAATACAAAGCAAAATCATACCTTTTTAAGTAAACAAATCACCAAAAATGTTACGAATTATTTGGAAATCATAACAATCCTTTCTAAATGGCTAAACCATCTCAGCATGCCTTTTTCAATCTTTGTGACTACATCCTCTTTCACACCACAACGCTCTCTTACATCAGTATTTCGAATTCTGTATCTCAAAGTCACACCACACATACTTCTCAGAGCTCTCATTTCTACTGCATTTATTTTACTTTCATTCTTTTTCTGCCATACCCAACTTTCACTTCCATACATTAAAGTAAATAGGTATTAGAATATAGGTATTGCCATATAATTAACATGAGTCACAGGTCTAATATATTATAATTTTTATCGAGCTCTGTACAACGTTATGTAGGAATTTTATCCGACGAAAGGTTTACCCTCCGACACTATGTCAACAACGGGAAACAAAAAAAATAATGAGGACAATCGCTTCAATCTCTTTTGTTTGCATTCAATTCAGTCCGACACTTGCCAGTTTTCAGTCCTCGGTCCATTGTCTTTAAAATAAATACGATTCTGTCTCTTCGTTAAGTGGGAAATATTTTACAGAAATACACTTAATACCTACCCACTACTTTGCTGCGATTATTTCGATGCTAAATAAGTGAAAGAATATTGGCATTGCTAAACTCACTGTTCATAATGTAGTCTTGGGCGAACATAACTTAACAAAACTTCTAGAAAAGTATTGTGAATTATTCTGCCCAAACTGCCCGATTGTGGAATGCTGTGCAAGAAAAATGTAAAGATCCTCAGTAAAATATATGTTTAGTATCGAAGGCTTGTTATTTTTACCTGTCTTTTGATCGGCTTGAACGCGGGTCCTAGTTAAATAGCCCGGGCGTAATGCTGTAAACTATTCGCACAAGGGGCAGGCGCGGGCGTCGCTTTTGTATTTCTTATTCTTCTCTTCTTAAAATGTACCCTTATCTAAATATATAAGTTATCTTTACTGAGGTTAGAGACTCTGCACTCGAAGTTGTAGAGAACTATATTTACCTAGGACAGACCATCCAACTAGGTATGTCCAACTTCGAGAAGGAGGTCAATCGTAGAATCCAACTTGTCTGGAAGCTACGTAATATCTTTTCGTCCCAAATACCGCAGTGTCTCAAGTCGAAAGTCTTCGACCAGTGTGTGTTGCCAGTGATGACTTACGGAACAGAGACGTGGTCGCTCACTATGGGCCTTATCAGGCGGCTCAAGGTCACCCAAAGAGCAATGGAAAGGGCTATGCTTGGAGTTTCCCTGCGAGATCGAATCAGAAATGTTGAGATCCGCAGGCGAACCAAAGTAACCGACATAGCCGTAAGGATTGCCAAGCTGAAGTGGCAGTGGGTAGGGCACATAGCTCGTAGAGCCGACGCGTCGTCGCGACGGCCGTTGGGGTAGAAAGTTTCTCGAGTGGCGACCACGAACCGGAAGACGCAGCGTGGGCAGGCCCCCTACAAGATGGACCAATGATCTTGTGCGGGTCGCTGGATGCGAATAGCGCAGGACCGGCAATTGTGGAAATCTTTGGGGGAAGGCCTCCCCCAAAGATTTCCACAATTGCCGGCTGCCACAATTCCAATTGTGCAGCAGTATACGTCTTTCGGCTGATATGATGATGATGATGATTACTAACCACTTTTATTTTTTTAACAAGACAACGCCCGCATTAGTGAATTTAATCCCTGTGTCTCGACAAACATAATAGATGGACACAAATTACATCCAGACTCAGAACCACTATTTATGGGTCATACAAATAGTTGTCCGGTGCGGGACTCGAACCCGCGACATGAAGCGGCGGGGCGACTGCCTAGCCGCTGCACCACACGTACAGTCGAATTTATGCAATTACTAACACAATACATTTAATTTTATATTATTATAGTTTTAGTGTCCGTTCCTTATTACTTGTATTTCTCAATAATAAGTGAATTGTATTCTGTTTTGAGAAATAAATGTCTTAAAACGTAACAAACATAGGTATTTAAATAACGAAGTTTTTATATATTGCGGACATGGGTCTCAATCGCGATAACAATTTAAGGCAAATCATTACCTTTACCTGTTGTTACCTGATGTTTGATTGCACCAGCCGTGGTCACGGGTCGGCTGGTGTGGCCCGGCACTGATATCGCGATTGATGTGTTCAAATCGCGAAAGTTTAAAAACATTAAAATGGAAGTTTATTAAAATAAGCTGTTATATTAATATATAATAAGCATGTTGAAAAGGGAAAGAAAACCAAGGCTCTATACATAAAGATCAACAAAACCTAGAATTTTGGTAAATACCTAGTTATCATACTGAGTAAAATTAATAAGTGACATGTTTTGTTGAATTTTTTACTAAAAAATCTTCATCGTTTTATAGATAATCGTCACACCAGGAGAGTATTTTAACCCAAACATCCATTTATCTAATATATTCACCAAGGGTCGTTAGTTATTTCATTACCATAACTTTATTTATATAACACTATCTTTAACCCCGCTACACATACATACCTAAAAACCGTTTCGAGTTTCGTATAATACGAAACACCGTGAAAATATTTATGTTATACATTATAAACTGTATGTTATTATATTATAAACTGTATATTATACATATTTTTCTATATATAAATATGTAAACATACCAAGTATTCGATATGCCACCGTACAAATTAGTTTTCAATTATATTCCTGTAAATTTCAAACTGCATTAGAAGTTGCTGAGGCATTTAATAAAAATGCAGATGAGATAGATGGGCGCATTATAAAAAATAATAAAAATCATTTTATATTGGACATAATCGAAGGATAATCAGAAACATGATTGAATTAAAATTGGTTAATCGATCTTAGTTTGTAATAAAGTGTATTAGATATTTTTCCAATAACACATGGCTGTCATTCGCGATATATTATGGGGGGATTCGACCACAAATAGACATCAGAGATACATAACAGGGTAATAAAACCAGGATACCAAGAAACAATTGATATAACTCGTACCTTTAACCTAAATATAACATTAAAGAAACAAAACATCGTCTAGACGTAGGATTAGTCTGGCATTTTGTCTAATCTAGTAAATTGTTTTACTTTTACAGCTTATTATAACTTTATAACAAAACTTTGTTGTTATAATGTTAGTTAGACTTATTCTAACTCTAACTATAGTTTGGTAATGGGTAAAAAAATCGACAGTTCCGAAGTAAAGTTGGTATTTAATGTTCCATTGTTTGTTACTTAAAATGAAAAATTGCGTTTTTATATTTTTTAAATGAATTTCAGTTGAATGAATGTTTATCACAACATAATTATCTGTGTGAATTAGTGCATATTAATCTATTAAATACATGTACCAAGCCCGCAGGGAGTGCCCGTCTACTGGCTGTGGGTGAATGGGCATCGGGACTTTGGCTACGGGTGCCGTCGTGTCGCCCAATAAAAGCACTATTTTGGACAACGGCACCTTTCGTGTTGCCGCCTCTCCTCGTTTGGGCATCCCATGCGTTGCTCCGCATCGTTGTCGGTATGGAGGGTCGGTTGGACACCATGGTCTGTTATGCTGTAGAAGTTCGGGTAGATTCCCACGTCATAGTAGCATTAACGACATTATCCGTAAGGCTCTCCTCTGCCGGTTCCCAGCTATGCTAGAACCAAGCCTATTAACTAAACCTAAGGACATCGCTTTTACTTATAAGTCCGCTGGTTGCGTAATATTATGTTGACTGCCTCGATGGTCTAGCGGTAGCGTGTTCACCCGCAGTTAACGAGGTCCTGGGTTCGAATCCCGGGTCGGGCCAAAAGTGATTTTGGGACTATTCTGTAAAAAGAAAATTTCTCAGCATCAGCCCGAAGTCTGGGAGTTGGCGGTATTATACCCCCGTGCCTCGGAGAGCACATAAAGCCGTCGGTCCTGTGCCTGACCTCTTTCCGGTCGTGTCGCTAAGGCGTCCCATCGGATCATGAGAGTGATGGATTAGAAAGTGCTCCTGTGTTTGCGCACACACTTGAGCACTATAATATGTCCCGCGCAGATGGCCAATCTCTGTTGAGACTGGCCGCCGTGGCCAAATTCGGCTAGGATTCCTTTATTATTATTATTATATTATGCATCTGGCGGTCTCTATGCATATTGTACTGTTTATATTCCTTATGTAATAAATAAAGTGTAATTTTTCTTCTTACAAAACTATACCAACCACACTTTTTGCCAATTGTTCTAAATAATACAATACCTATTGAGATTTCGATCTATGTTCAGTTATAACTTTATCAGCAAAACCGATTAATAAAATTATCAAACAAACAAAATTTGAATACCTAACTCCAAACATAAATCTTCTACAAGTAAGTTGTTCAGACCCAAAAACTTTTAACCCAAAACTACTAGACCTATTCCAGCACAAAAACAACAGAACATGTAGCAGTCACAACTGTAATTTACAATATTTTCAATTAAAAACAGAATATAATCAAAAAAGTTCGGAATAATGTTCGAATATGTATTGGCTTTTAGCTGTACGTATATAATACATTGGCAAATCGTCCATCAATCAAAATTGTAGCCAACATTTTTTAGCAATTAATGCCTAAAAGCTCCTTGTATAACTTTACTTATAAATACGTTACAAATGGAAATGTATCCCAATGGTATTTCGGCAAACGTAAAAACGTTGTGTAACTAATTAGTCAATCGTGAAGGAGTTATTTGATTTGTTTAGTTTGAATGTAAAATACTGGACAACGACTAATATCCCGACTGACTTTTGTACAGTGTATAGATTAGGTTATTATTATTATCGTTCGGTATTGGCAATAGCCGGCATGTCCTATTTCATAACTGACAGTTCTTTTGACGCTGCATTGACCCTTGACTTGACCTACATATACATATAATATTGCCCATTGCTCCAACTGAAACTTTACATCATGGATATATGACAGAATCATTTTTTAAAGAATGACGCCAGTGAAAGTTGTCACAATACGATTTTAATATTATCTTAATAATAATAATATAATAATATCCTGGGATATTATTCACACACGGTCATCTGATCCCAAACTAAGCAGAGCTTGTACTATGGAAACCAGATAACTGATATACTACATATACTATTATTCTTATGTAAATACATACTTATATATATAATTTACACCCAGACTCAGGACAAACAGACATGTTCATGCACACAAATATTTGTCCCGGGTGGGAATCGAACCCACGACCTCCGGCGTGAAAGGCAGCGTATCTACCAACCACGCCAACAGGTCCGTTAATACACATTATGCACACATTACGACAATTATTGAGGAAATGTTAAATATTTTTTTTTATAATTGCACTTATTGCACTGACATTTACATTTTTTTACTTACAAAAGCGATTGTTAATAGTCAGAATTGGTTTCTAGTAGTATAGTTACATAGTTATTTCTAAGTACATATAGATATTTAAATATGCGGTTAGTATGAAAACATTTGGATATACATTTAATTTATGAATAATATGTCCTTAGTGAGTTTATTTAAGTTACCTATTGTTAAATAGATTATTTATAGGTTTAATTCAATGTTATTATTACGGCGGACCTTGTGTTTATCACGACGCACGGCCGCGATTTAATGTTACAATGTTGTTGAGTGGGAGACACTCTTACAGATTCTTAACTGGTGAAAATTTTAGGATATCTTAGGCAGATACGAGCCGATAGAACTACAAAGAACTTTATCCTCTCTCTCTTCGTAAATTGATATTAGTGACTTACAATTTTAATGATCCCAATATCTGAAGCTCGTGGTCTTACCGCGGGATACCTATAATCAGTATTAGACAAAGGGGAATGTTTGTCAGCCCTACAAATTATTTTATCCAACCAACCCTATTAGGAAGAGAGTTGGATACAAGTACCTCCATAAAAGATTAGATAGAATATATATAGAGATAAGAAAGCTTATAGTAGGTTAAAATAACTGATTAATAACATAATACAACTTCACTATAACTGAAGGGTTGATATATGAGCAGAATCCTTTAACTTCAGGAATAAGCTTTCATACAATTGTTTTTATAATTCTGTTATTTTAACGGTTGCCTTGGCGGACGTACGGGGTTTTAGAAATTTTACAAAATAGTTAATAAATATTTATATCAGTTGTCTAGCATCCATAGTATATTTATTTATCGTCTTAAAGGATGTATTAGGAATCACAATAAGTACCACATTAATAAAAATAAAAAAAATCTAATTGAAATATTTGAATTATACATAATTTCAAAAAAATCATAGAACAGATTTAAAATAGTTGAATTAGAGGGATAAAATATTAGGTCTTTACCTATGAAATTGCCGTTCTGCAGTACTGGCCATTTCAAATCAAAATAATTTTTGTTTGGCTAAGAATTCTAATTTCAAATTAATTTTATTTTAAAAACATGGATTCTTTTTTCCAAAAGTAGTCATTTCTTTATTGATTAGTGTTACATTTTCATCGCATTTCAATCTTTTTCGTCATCATGGATACGTTAAAAATTCGAGTAATTATGGAATATGAGTACCGTCGTGGCAGCAACGCGGCACAAGCGGCACGCAACATCAACGACGTTTACGGAGCTAACACTACAAACCAACGCACCACCTGTTATTGGTTTGCTCGCTTCCGTTCTGGAAATTTCGACCTGAAAAATGAACCTCGCGGTCGTCCGAAGACTTTGGTCGACAATGACGAATTAAAGGCGGTTGTGGAAGCTGATGATACACAATCTACGGCTGAATTAGCAGCAGCTTTCGACGTTAGCGTCAAAACAATATTGGTCCATTTGCGTCAAATTGGCAAGGTAAAAAAGCTTGACAAATGGGTGCCCCACGAACTCAATGATCGCCAGCGCGAAGTACGCGTCGAGACGTGCCTTGCACTGCTCAACAGACACACAAATGAAGGAATTTTGAACCGCATTGTTACCTGCGATGAAAAATGGATTCTGTTTGATAACCGCAAGCGCTCAGCAAGTTGGTTGGATCCTGGTTCAGCACCTAAACAATGCCCTAAACGAAAACTTACCCCTAGAAAAGTGATGGTCACTGTTTGGTGGTCTAGCGCCGGTGTGATTCATCACAGCTTCTTACCAAACGGGGTGAGCATTACTGCAGATGTGTACTGTGAAGAACTGAGCACAATGATGGAGAAGCTGGCGCATCTCCAACCAGCATTGGTCAATCGCTCGTCTCCGCTGCTCCTGCACGACAACGCGCGACCTCATACTGCACAGCAGACGGTCTCCAAGTTGCAAGAACTGGGGTTGGAAGCTCTCCGTCATCCGCCCTACTCACCAGACCTTGCGCCTACAGACTACTACTTTTTCCAGAATTTGGATAACTTCTTGGCGGGAAAAAAATTCAATACCCGAGAGGCAGTACAAAATGCCTTTGAAGAATTTGTTGCCTCCCGTCCAGCTGATTTCTTTAAGAAGGGCATCAATAAACTGCCACTGCGATGGCAAAGATGCATTGATTGCATGGGTGATTACTTCGATTAATACAAATAAAAAAATTCATGAAAAAAATTCGTTTAAATTTTTTCATACAAAACGGCAATTTCATAGGTAAAGACCTATTAATAAATACAACTTGTGTTATATTAACTTAAGCGTAATCTTATTAAGAAATAAGTTTGGAAATTAAAACTTTGACAAGTCTAGCTGAAATAACTAGTTTTAAATCAAAACTTTGGAATTAACAATTTTCGAGGAATGTTCGATAACTTCGAAGATTTATGGTGATAGAATGCTGATTCGATACATAACTATGTAATATGATTGCCTTGTTGGCCTAGGCGGTAGCGTGTTCAAACATACATTGATAATGAGGTCCTAGCTTATACTTATAAGCAGAGGCAGGGTTGAGGATGGAGCACATATTTAACCCTCCGTGTACGAGGTGACTAAAAGTCTCATCCAATACTAGGTGGGGTTTGACTAACCCCAAAATAGAAAAGTGATAAAATTACATATTTTTTATTTTTTGGCAGAATGAAATATTAGGTATTTATAAATAAACAATAATTATCATGTTTAAGTAAAACACAGAGTAGAAACTATGTATTAAAATATTTTTTATTATAAAAGAACAAAAAACACAACTTCTGTAATTTATGTAACTTAACAGTCATTTCTTATGTACTAATTTCAAATAGCACTTTTAATTATCACAATCATTTTAATTTTACAAACTATAATATATATTCTATTATCTTAACAAAAATTGAACACAGGAAAGATACATTTTAATTGTTATTATCAGTGTTCAATTGACCACAGTCTTGACAAAAAAAATCAGTGTGCTCCATACATATTGGTACGTAACATTTTTTGCATGAGTATTTTGTTGTTCTATTTTTATTTCTAGGGCACTTCAAGCATCTTTTTTGACCATTAGACCTTCTTGCTGTATGTTCGGTTAAATTTTCAGGTGAATCATCAAAATATTTAGCAATTCTATTGCGTAGATCCCTTGGAAGCTTCTGGTTCTGCCGTCTGAAGTTTAAGTGGCCTTTTATCAAAGAAATACCCAATTCTCGAATAAATTTACTTCTCAGATTGTTTTTATTTCTTTCAATACCATTATTGAACATGTGGATAATCATACCATTTATACCTGCATGGTTCAGCAACGCGAAAAATATCGTTAGCGGCCAACGTTTAGAATTTCTGGAAACATCATAAGTACGACATAGCTTATCCACCACATCTACGCCACTTTTGGTCTGGTTATAAAATGTTATCACTGTGGGTTTTTGTTGACTTCCGGTTGCAGAATCTATTTCTCTGTCATGATGCAGTGAAGACATCAGATATACCACTTTACGCGGCTTTGGTACGTAAGATAAAATAGTAAAATCCTTTTGAAATCCAAATAGTGATGTATGTTCTTCACGATGTTTCTTGAAAACTGGAGGAATGCACGTCTTATTGGCGCGCCAAGTTCCGACAACGGTGAGCTTATGGTTATGAAGTAAATTTTCTGTACTTTCGTAGCTAGTAAAGAAATATCCATAGTGATATTCCGAGAAGACTGAGATACACATTGGACTAGACGATCGACCACATCGTACGGCTTGTTGCTCACGGCGAAGGGACTCAGGCTGCTTTCCGCAATATATTTCCATGTTCAAAGTATAATAGGTTTTATTGTCAACTAACGAATATATTTTTATTCCGTACTTGGCAGGTTTTGACGGAATGTACTGACGGAATGCACATCGTCCTTTAAAAGCAACCAATTCTTCATCCAAAGTTAGATTTTCGAATGGAATGTAGGCATCTTGACTGTTTTTTATAAAATTTTCAAAAACATCTCTTATCGGAGCTAATCTATCAGTCTTCAATCTCTCGCTTCGTGTAGTCGCACTGTCAAACCTCAAGTTATTCAATAGGAAAGAAAATCTATTTCTACTCATCGTGTCTCGAAAAATATCCATTCCTGTCCCATCAGTAGCCCATAAATCGATTGTACTTTGACGACCAGAACGAGCCAAACCTGATAGAAAAAGTAAACCGAAAAGTGCTTTCATTTCCTCCTTTGTAGTTTGTGATTGTTGGGGATCACTAATTGGTCGTGAGAGTATTTTTTCATTAGTGCAATTCACAATTTTGTCTGTCATAGCGTCGGAAATAAAATGTTGAAAACATTCAAAAGGTGATAACTTACCCCTTGCAGCTGTTTTCACACCAGGCAAATGAGTTATAATGTTTTCTGCTCTACAGCGAACGTTGCTCCTGTATGGTTCTTTTTGCCACTTCGTTGTCTTATCTTTGCCAGTATAATACCTTTGTCTAGATGGGCGAAGCTCTGAAAGTGGCACATCGTCGTCACTGCCAAAATCGGAAGAAATCATTTCCGCATCAACTTCGCTGTTCGTGTCACTCTGAATACTCAAATGTTCAGATTCATCTTCAGATCCCGGTCCAGAACCTAAAGATTCTAACTCAAAGTCATCTCCTTCGTCTAAAAGTGCTTGTAATATATCAGCTTCCTTGATATGAGACATTTTTCATGTAAACTGTTATCTGTAACGAATTAAAATCCATTTAAAATGCTAAACTTACATAAATTTAACACACACAAATAAAAAAATACATAAATTAGATCAAATAAAATTCTTACCTTTTTATCAACGCGCCGTACGAGGTGGGGTGTGTGACGCCCACACGCACTTTAAAGACGTGTAGCTCGCTTGGCGCTTGCCGCCGGACTGACTTAGCAACACTGATCGGAGCGGCAACGTCGCAATTCCAGCTACTGAGAATTCGAACTTCGGCGCGTTCACAGTTTTAAAATTATTGCAAAATTTGAAGGACTGGGGTTTGTCAAACCCCACCTGGTGCACGAAGGGTTAAGTTAATGCTTTTACAGGGCAGGCTTGCACATACCCACAACGGAACACAATAAATCTCCTTGGCGCATGACTTACATGTAAAGGTTGCTTGGTAAATCAAACCTACAAGTGTGCTAGGTTTTGTTTACTTTAAGGCAATTGGCACACTGCCCCGCATGATGCAGCGTAGTTCGTGTCGACGCACCTACGTGCGTACTTGCGGGCGTGCAGATCTGCATCATTGTGCGGGAATTTTACGCACTAACGCGCGTAGTTTCATTTCGTGGATTCATGGCGGCTCTGTCTCTGTTCGTTCAAAGCTGTTCGCTGTGGTGATAATGCAGTGCAGAGCGTTGCGTTAAAAAGGTTATTAATGTGAAACTCATTCAGGATGCTGCAAATTTAAAACATAAAAAGGCTAATTAATTCTTGAACTTGTTCACTACTGTAATATCAATTGATTTAATAATTTTAACTTATTGAAGTTATACTTCTTTTGGCGCGATGGAGAAAAATGATGAGAGTGAATTTTTACGATGCGCGCGCACACCGACACCAAAAAATTTAACAGCATGAAGTTAGTTCTAGGTGGTATGAAAATTGATAACTATGTTCAAGTTGTATATTAAGAAGTATAACTTCTAACGCGTGTAAATAAGTACACACAAGTTTTTTTTTTAATATTTACTTATATTAGACGACAAGATGAATTTCATATTTATTATTATACTAACATCCTATTCCATTTAAATGTTTTATTTTGACTTATTATTGATGTGTTATATTATTATGTATTTATGAGTTATTTTATATTATATGAATTTGTTACTAAGATTCTGACATGTAAACCTGTTTACGAATAAATAAACTATAAACTAAACTATACTAACTGTTTCGTTTATGTACGGTCAAATTAATAGAATTCGTGCCAATAGAAGAAACTGGGTGCATCCTTATTTACAAACGAGATCGATGAATGGGTCATTTGTTCAAAATTACTGTAACATAAGAAAATATGAAGGGAACACTATTGTATTGCATTGAACGCTCGTCAAGCCCTTCCAAAATCACGCACGTCACTGCGGTACGCGTTGTGCCATACCTTGCGTCTCGCCCCGCACATACGCGCGGGGGTGCATATCCTGTGTGTTGGACTGTGCGTCTTTTCTATACAAACGGAGATACTTACAAGCAACGATAGAACACGCATTCACGCACTGCGCTGCATCATGCGGGGCAGTGTGCCAATCGCCTAAACTTGCTTCTTTATATTCTATCTCGCTCTCACACAACGGTAAACAAAACGAATTTACCCATAAAATCCATTCCACATATCTCCGCAATCCGGATGATCTAATATTATCATCCTCCCTAATAAAAACCAACAAACAAAAGCTTTCTATCACAAAGCTCAAATAAATATTGCAGTATCAATGATATTGCCACTATCCTGCACAAAACAGCCATCCAATCAAGTACAGCGGGTTCTGTAGGGCATTGTGAGCCATGCATCAACCTACCTACCACCAAACATGGACCGGACACAATGCGATCAAAACCCGTTCCTCTTCAACGATTTGGTCCATTGACATAAGGTTGAGAATAGAATCATCTGTTGTGAGATCAACCCTTTGGTTTTTTATTTACCTTCCAAAGAAAATATGATTGAAAGGAAATCTTAGTGTAGCTTTGAATAGTTAGGTTATAGTTATGAATATCTTAACTAATAAATGCTTAAATGATAATAATATCTAAACCAATATTTCAAAAAGAAAATTATTATGTTTTTCAAAAAATATAGATTCTCCACGAAAATTACGATAATGTAACCCAAGATATGAAAAATTTGTATCTAAAAGCCTTTGCTTGGTGAAGGCTATGAAGAGTATTGACGATACATAAAATAATAAATTATTTTAACAGTGCTGTAGAAAGTTTTATATAGCTCTAGCTTAAGTAGAATTTATGGCACGCAGCAAAATATTGTTTAGTTTTACTAAAATTGCTCCCCTCTCTTTCTATAACGAATATAGTGTTTTCTCAGTCTTCTTATTTCAGCCACAGTTGTAACAAGTGTATCTTACTGTTTACAGGTAATTCCCCGTTACCCATTTTGAAAAAATTGGTAGAAGCCGTGATAGATGATGTGAAAATCTTTACCCAGGTAAGTAAAGGTCTATAAAAGTCATTAGTCAACAACTGTCAGTAATAAGTACTCTTGTCAAAAGTAATTAACAAATAAATAAAATTACATAAACAAAATAAAAACGGGTGTGATTTAGACCACATCATTTAAGTAAAACTTAGAAACGTAACTGGCTATGAGAGAAAGAGAGAAAGACAATGTGTGCTTGCACCTCTCTCTTTTTCCCCTACAGTAATATACGAAACGTTACTCTGTCTCTCTCTCTCTCATTCTATCTTCACTAACTTATATCTCCCTCTTAACATTCGTTCGCCTATCCCGATCACACTTTTCGTAACGCTCTCATCACGCATTACTAGCTTACTCCTAAAGTCAAGCGTGCGTTTTGAAGTTTTACTTCCCAAATACATGTACTTTTAGTGAATAAGTAAAATAAAATACAAATAAATAATTCATCGTATAATGATTATTTAAATTTAATAATACGCCATACGAGTAGAATGTACGCTCGACAAACCAGTCGACCTTAGTTTGAAACCCGTAGCAGTTAAGGCACTTGCTGCAGAAATGTCTTTTTTGGAATGATGGTAATAATTATTATTACCATGTTCTATTATAAGGCGCGAAGGCGAGCGAATGAATCGGGAGTACGGCAGCAGCGGCCGCCGAGCGCTAGATAAATGCGTTAAATTGTAAGCAGTATGTTACGCTTCACAATATTTCTACAGTTCACAATCTCACGACATAGAATATAATCTACGGTGTCCACAACATACGGCAACATGTACAAACATAAGTACTTGTGGGTAAGTGGCTAAGCCGGTGGCCTCGCTACTATCTCAGTGCCCTCGTGTTTCGGGATCGATCCCCGTAGAAGATAACTATGATATATCATAGTTATAACAAGCGGCCTGGTACGTGCTTCGCTACGTATAAGGCATAGTAATAAAAAAAATCAAAAAATATTTTAAATGGCTATAAGATGTATTTACACTTTTTCAAGACTTTTTTTAATTTTCGCTACGTACAAACCTTCCCTGGACTTCCACGAATAATTCAAGACCAAAATTAGCCAAATCGGTAAAGGCGTTGTTGAGTTATAACATTATAACGAAAAGTGGCATTGATTTTTATATATATAGATATGATCCATACATAGTTGTTATGTGCTTTGTGTCATACGGAGTTTATTTCTCTAGTGTGGGCGTCGTCTTTCTACAAAACATAAAAGTAATAAAAATTATTGTAGAGGTTTATAGTTTATCTTTCTTCTACGCAGATTCATTAACTCCGGTGAGACCTCTGCCGTGTCTGCCGTGGCCCAAATATAGATAGGACTTCTGTAATTCTATTCATATTTTGTTTTGATACCCGCAAAGAGACTACTAATTTCGGAACTACATTTTCAAGCCAGTTTCTGCTCATTAATTTCAATTGTACAAAGCGTTTTCGTCCTGTTTTCCATAGCGAAGTGATTTAGTTTCGAGTTGTGAAATAATTAGCGAGTCTTGTCGGTGGTGTCGCGACGGGTCTGTGCGGACGTCGTGGTCCATGTCTGACGGTTTAATTATGGGCTTGTAAACGTTGGTTTATTCGGTTCTAATACAACACTAAGTTCTGATTTGATACTTTAAGTTACAGAGAATGAGTTTAATATGAAGACAGGCTGTCGTACATTTTAAACACTTCTTGGAACTCCCTTCCACCGGAAATCGGGATGGCAAAGACTCGTTACTCGTTTAAACAGAAAACTCGCGCATATCTTTTAATAAAAAGTTAATATCGTATTACTGTTGTATTATTTCTTGTAAAATTTATTTATGTATATATTTATATATATTAGTTTATATATTTTATGGTATGTAAGTATATATATATATGATATGTATCTATTTAATTTATGTACCTTATATATCTTCTCACCAGCAATATTTTTACACTCAGTGCACCTACCATGTTTTCTTTGCATCACCCCAAGGTTGACTGTTAGAAAATGCCTTTGGCATTAAGTCCGCCTTTGTACAATTCTGTGCAAGAAGTTTTTAAATAAAATAAATAAAAAATGTTGTACACCCTTTGTTACTTGTGTACTTTAAAAGAGACAGCAGACAAGAGGCAGTAGAGTACAGTTCGTGGTGTCGTTTATATCTAGATTCAAGGATTGTTAGTAGTCTATGCAGGGTGCGAGCCGCGTTGCGGCGACACTCCTGGCGCGCCTCCCGCCGTTTGATCTCCTGGCGGCAGTCGACGCGACGGTTTACACTGAGATCCGCGTCCGCCGGGAGAGCGGTGAGGCGCCAGAGCAGACGCTCGTTGCCTATAGGCGGGATGCACACCGGCGCGTACTAACACAGTGGCGCGCACGGCTTGAGTTGCGGCTGAACGCGCGCCAACGTGCCGTCGGTGCTATCCTGCCTCACCTCGAGGCCTGGGTGGGAAGGAAGGGCGGTTGCGTCACCTACAGACTGACTCAGATACTCACCGGACACGGGTGTTTCGGTGAGTATCTGTGCCGGATCGGCCGAGAAGTGACGACACATTGTCACCATTGCGGGAGCGACCTGGACTCTGCCCAGCATACGCTGGAGGAGTGCCCGGCCTGGGAGGCCGAGAGACGAGTCCTGGTCGCTGAGATCGGACGGGATCTTTCGCCGCCAGCAGTCGTGTATGCGATGCTGGCTGGCGACTCCACCAAATGGGACGCCGTGGTCTCCTTCTGCGAAGCAGTCATGCTCCAGAAGGAGGCCGCCGAGCGGGATCGGGAACGAGCCGATCCCGCTCGTAGACGGAGGAGGCGTCGGGGCGGCGCCGCGCGGCGGCGGCAGCCGTTAGCCCTACTCCCCTCGGGGCTGCGGTGGCAGTAAGAGAAGTGTCCTCTACTGCCGCCACGTGCAAGCAGCCCCGGGAAGACAGCGAACTGTTTGTGGCGCAGTCGCTGTGCCGTACTGGCAGGAGTCGGCAAATGGGGAGGGCAAACCACAGCTCTCCCCGGGTGCGTGTCCCGACCATCTGGGACACGGTAAAAGGGGGGCACCGAAGCAGCATACCCGCGTTCCCAGGGCTCCCCGTATCAGGCGCCAGAAGAAGTCCACGGCAGGTTAGGTTTAGTCGGTGCGAGTCCGACATACTCACCCGCAGACACTTTTTGCGGGTGACATGCATTAGCATTCCCCCTGCCTTATCAGAAAAAAAAAGGGTGCGAGCCGCGTCAGGTATGTTTGTGGGCAGTTCATTTATCATTCATTCATCAGTAACGTCAACGCCAAACGTTTTAATATGAATTACTGAAACAGAAACCCGCAAAATGTCAAATACGTGTACAGGACATCGACTGAATCATGCCCCGGCTTTAGTGGTAGTTAAAGTTAACAATCGATACAGCTGAAAGCTCACAGCCAGTAGTTTTCACCAGCGCGTATTTGATAGGGGAGTCACTGTCTAGTGGGTGAACGGCAAAATGGTTTAATTTCTGAGCGTCGCCATGCTTCGGCGGGCACGTTAAGCTGTCTGTCCCTGTTGTAGCCATTAGGCAACAGTCGTTAAGCCATGTCAAAGCCCTATTTGGTGGCTTGGACAACTCTTATACGGGGTTACCACTATCCACACGAGAAAGTAAAGTATAGTGTTGCCGGTCTGATTTAAAAAAAAGACATAGAAATAAAGACTAACCATACTACGTAGGACATATGGTGTGTGAGTGTATGCGCAAACGCAGGTGTTATCTATTTTCGTTCGCTCTCATAATCCGATGAGACGAATGTTCGACACGTCCGGGGACAGATCAAGCTCAGGACCGAGAGGTTTAAGCTTCTACGAATTCCAAACCCTGGATTACTACTAGGTGTTTTTTCCCAGACAAAATCCCAATAACGCATCCTACCGCTACCGATATTCCAAGCGACGTGATAACCATCTACCAAATACAATTGGTTGCAAATATTTGAAAAAATCTATCTAATCTCAACTCGCACTTGCAATGAAAAATTTCATGACATTGACTTATTTTCATTATCAGCACGAAGTAAGATAACATGAAGTAAGATTCTGTATTGATTTTAAGATTGTGCTCCTTGCACAATCTTAAAATCAATACAGAATCTTACTTCACGTTAGCTTAATAACTACTTTTTTTTCGTAAAACCCATCATTGTTAATAGCTTAATATTCCTTTTTTTTTAAAAAAGACAACGCCCGCATTAGGGAATCTATTCCCTGTGTCGCGAGGTACTTTACAAACATATAATACACGGACACAAATAACATCATTCTTCATTATTCTATGCCTTAATTATGGGGACCTAATTAAAATTAACTAATTTTTGTGTTTTCACTGATCATTATTATAATCGTAAGTAGGTAGTATATATTTGTCTTTCTATTACATGGAAATATATAGTGTGCTACACCTTACTATTTGCGCTTATGTAGTATAAAAAAACAGACAACAACAGGAGTTAGGTAATTATTAGCAAATATATTGCATACAAGCGCTTTGGCACAATCTAGATCCTGATATTGGCACGTCCGATGCACAATGCACAGTGATGTCAGAGCTCCTATTTCATGACGTCACTCTAGAAACTGTATTACGTCAGTAAACAAACTATTTCCTTTGAACATAATAGTGTTTGAAACGGTATTTACTTTACTACATGACTTTATTATAAAAGCTTGTGGCCACGACTATATCTGTGCAGCCTTAGAGCTAAGTAAAGAAACTTCGCAATACCCGCTTCAGATAAGCGAGTCGGTACATTTGGTTCGGCATTATTTGTTGAACGACGAGCCGGCTAGAAGCAATTACTATACACGGTAGATTTTATTCAGTTTGTGCCGATCGGGTAGTCCATTGGGGCATTTAGTAGAACAAAATTTAACATTTTTTTCCCGAACATGAATCCACATTATAAACCTCCCAGTTGTGCTATAGCCAAAGGGCTGTTAGCTAGCTGAGCTAACCCCACTGTATTTGTGTAGCTAAGCTGCACGTTATACATACTCGTATAAGTACCTATACGATTATCCGCCCGACTGTGCCGATTAATGCCGGTCCGCTTAAACATCTAGCGTCGCTGAGAATGCCTAATTAAGTAATTGGTAAGGCCATAAAACGAACCTGCGCGCTTAATTTCATATTTCTAGCTCCACATGTTGGACTGAATTGCTTTGACAATTTCGAAATAAAGTGATTCTGGACATTTACAATATTGATCGTAATGTTCAATTCAATTTCAAATTATGATTTTATCCCCTACTAGCTGTGCCCCGCGGTTTTACTCGCGTTAAACTTTATAAATTATTACAGCTCCTCCCCCGTAGGTGACAGCGTGATAATATATACCCTATATGTTGACCCGACCTCTTAGTAATGTCCATGCAAGATTTTAAGTAAATCCATGCAGTACTTTTTGAGTTTAGCCCGGACATACATACAGACAAACAGATAAACAGACAAAAATTCAAAAACTATATTTTTCGGTTCGATATCGATTGTAGATCACGCGCCAAGTATTCTTTTAAAAAAATATTCAATGTACAGTTTTGACTTTCTTACGATTTTATTATATGTATAGATTAATATTACATAAAAATAATTCCTACGCATTCTACCCGAAGAAAGTGTCCGCGGGTGGATATGTCGGACTCGCACCGGCTAAACCTAACCTGCCGTGGACTTCTTTTGGTGCCTGATGGGGGGAGCCCCGGGAACGCGGGTATGCTGCTCCGGTGCCACCCTTTTGCGCAATGTCCCAGATGGTCGGGACGCGTACCTTGGGAATGCTCGGGATTGCACTCATTCACTCTTTTGCGGACTCCTGCCAGTCCGGCACAGCGACTGTGCAACAAAAGACGCTTGGACCTACGTGGCAGCAGTACAGGACACGTCTCACATTGTCGCTGCAGCACCGAGGGGAGTTGGCCAAACGGCTGCCGCCGCCACCGCGACGCCTCCTCCGCCTACGTGCAGGGTCGGCTCGTTCCCGACCCCGCTCGGCGGCCTCATGCTGCAGCAAGACTGCCTCACAAAAGGAGACCACGGCGTCCTATTTGGTGGAGTCGCCAGCCAGCATCAAATATTCGCATATGTATGATCTCAGCGACCAGGGCTCGCCTCTCGGCCTCCCAGGCCGGGCACTCCTCCAGCGTATTCTGGACAGAGTCCAGGTCGCTTCCGTAATGGTGAAAATGTGTCATCATTTCTCGGCCGACCCGGCTCAGATACTCACCGAAACACCCGTGTCCGGTAAGTATCTGAGTCAATCGGTAGGTGACGTAATCGCCTTTCTTTCCCACCCAAGCATCGAGGTGAGGCAGGGAAGCACCGACGCGACGGCACGTTGGAGCGCGTTCAGGCGCAACTCAAGCCGTGCGCACCGCTGTGCTAGTACGCGCCGCGCGCCGCGCCGGTGGGCATCCCGCTACAGTCAATGAGCGTCCGGTCTGGCTCGATTTGCCGACTAAATAGTTTAAAAAAATGAGTGTGCTTTAAACCACACGACTGAAGTAAAATTTAGATATACGAAACGTAACTTGCACCTCACTTGTTATAATAATAATAATGATATTGCTGATATTTAATGTATATATTAATCCGTAGTAATAACAATGATGATATGTATTTAGTAATGATTGTGTAATACCCAAGATATTTGCACGCCATGGAAAATGGCAGACATGTCATGAGTCACTATTATTTTAAGATCTTGCATGCATGTATTTTTTAAATTCTGTATGCATACACATGCTTAAGCAAATAAAATTTCTTATTCTTATACTGAATTCATACCTTAATATAGACAGAACCATTCAGACAATATGTAGTAAAATATAAATTTCAATACATAATATTAAAAACTTTAACTAAACATAATCTCCTTGACAATAACTTAATACAAGCTAGCTAAATGTCACTAGCATTATAAAATAAATTGTATAAATGTTTTAACATTCCGTGTACCTAAATATTTGTAATAAGTAACTAGAAATAATAACTGTATTACTAGAAACATGTTCTGACTATTTACAAGCGCTTTTTTAAAGTCTACGTGAATAAAAACCTTTTTTATTTTATTTTACTCTCTTGCTCCTACAGTAAATTACGAAAGGTTAATCTCTTTGTTTCTATCTTCACTAACTTACATCTCCCTCTCATCTTCCATCGCCTCGCCCAATTACACTTTTCGTAACGCTCTCGTCACGCATTCACCGGCTTACTCCCCAAGTCAAGCGTGCATAAAGAAGTTTCACTTCAAAAGGTTGTATGCGCTCGTAATGAATAAAGTTTAAAGACATTTATTCTCATTAAGACATAGATACGTCACTTACATGAGAACTTAGATATAAACAAAATTATAATAATATATGTTCGTTGGCATAAGTACATACATAGTAAAAAATAAAAATGGACATAAAACAAAAAGTAAAAACATAATGACAATTTATGCTTCGTGGATCTAATCATAACAAACTTAAACAATATTACTTATCTCGGTGTATAGCTAAAAGTTAAAATTAAATGACAGGTTATATTTCGCAAGTAGAAGACAGAAATTTGAGGAGAACGAGAGTAGGTATCTAGATGCTGTATAAAGTTTATTTATCATTATAATTAGAGAGAAATTTTTGTTTTTATGTAATTTGCTAGCCTTTTCTTAAAAACGTTAATTTAGTTAGCATTTTTTATTTGTGCGGGTATTTTGTTATACAACAAACATGTGTAGCTCAAGTTACTGTTGAGCCGTACGTCACTTCCACGTATTCTACGTGGAACATACGAGAAGGTTCTGCCGAATATAATAAATATGTTTGGAGTATTCCTGTTATTATTTGTCATTGTTAATTTATCGTTGAACCTAATATCCGTGTATGTTTCCGTCGTTTTCCTCATCAGAACATGTTCCCTCCATGTCAATAATACGTTTGGAACTATTTGATAGCTTTCTGAGAGAAAACATTATTATTATATACTCTGTAGAGATGACAAAGGAAGCGATCTGTCGCGTGTAACTATATTTTTCGTTTTTATTTAAATAGTTTAAGCATAGAAATCGCTCATGAAATTTTGACAATTGATTTAACTTTTACAAAGACGAACACTAATAGTGTAAAAGGTACGTTTTCAATTACCACGTGTGGCGCAGCAGTTAAGACAAGCCCTTCAGAATTTTGCGTACTGGGTTCGATTCCGTCACAGACGAGAGAGGTCCTCTCCACCGTTTGTCACTATTACTCCAGAATAGTACATGAAGCGGTTGAAATAAAGAAACATATCAATTTCAACCAAGAAGACGGAAACCGCCAATTACCATCTTGGATCCTGTAATAACGAAGTGCCATCATCGCGTCACCAACGTAGTGTGCCCGGGCGCTGATGTCATTAGTGTCGTGTGTAGACATACCGACAGTTCCGTACAAGAAAATTAAGAAGAAAAATATCATGACCATGCGAGGGTATATACCGAAACGGAGACGACGCTACCGAGCCGCACCAGTCAACCCGTGACCACGGCTGGTGCAATCCATGCCGAAACGTCAACATTACCTAAAGGCAATGGTTTGCCTTAAGTCGTTATGGATTGAGTCCCGTGTCTAAAATATAAAAAAAAATCTGCAAAAAATTATCATAATCATCATATCAGCCGAAAGACGTCCACTGCTGGACAAAGGCCTCCCCCAAGGATCTCGACAATAGCCGGTCCTACGCTGCCCGCATCCAGCGGCTTCCCGCGACCCGCACAAGATCGTCGGTCCATCTTGTAGGGGGCGTGCCCACGCTGCGACTTCCGGTTCGTGGTCGCCGCTCGAGAACCTTTCTGCCCCATCGGCTGTCAGTAAATTAATGATATCCTGTTAAAAACATAAATGTGAAAAGTGATCAAATCCAATTTATTATCAACAAACAAAATATATTAACCTAATATTAAAAGGAAGCACACTAACTTGCACATATAATAAAGCCTATGTATAAAAAGTGGCCGAGTCAAACCTTGAGCTAGAATTACATGCCGAGTGAACACAGATCTTCTGTAAAGCTAAGAACATTGTTACATTTTCCAAATGTTTTACAATAAAATAAGAAAAAGAAAGTACCTCGTTTGCGACCTTTTCCATTCGTGATAAAATAATCTCAATTAATCTTAAGTACTTTGGCTTTATTTTAGTCCAAATAAAGACTTCAAATTAATCCAAGAACAATAAATACTAAACTAATCCACCGTTACAAGAAACTGCCAACGAGCTAGAGTGTAATCTCATTACTAAGCCCAGATTCAATTCAATGAATCCCATTAAAACTTATTTTTTCCATTAGTGCTGAAACGTCCAGTCGTGGCTATTATTGTGATCCAGTTAATTCCTCCCTAACGGCTGCACGGAATGTTCTGGAATAATTATTAACTGTTAAGAGTATATTAAGTCTGGCGTGACGTCATTCACTGACCTACTTTTTTATGCTCTGTAAGGATTTATATTTTTCTACGCATTAAATGATTGTTAATCAGTAAAAACTGCGCAGTGCGCACTGTGTACTACTAAGCAGCATTTGTTTTATGTATGAATCATATTTCTGTGTGATGGATGTATGAATCATTTCCACGACTTCTCATCAAGTTTTCCAATTACACTTTAAAAGTCGATTGCATCGAAATGTAGGCAAATGGATTTTATTAAGTAAGGCTAACACTGGAACTAGATAAATCAGGCGACACAAACTAGATAAATCAGTTGGTTGGGTGTGCGATTCTTTCTTTCTTCTATCATTTACATATTATGTAACTCAGTGCAATTTTGGCCGGCCCGCCCGCGCCCCTCACCTCGCGCACAGCCGGACTGGGACAGAGTTTTTATTCGAAACAGCGTGTCTAGTTATACATATAAGTCAATGATTTGCACCATTTAAAACACAAGAATCACTGCACCGATTTAGATGATCGCTGATAGATTGATCAGCCGTCGACGTCGTTGCGAGATTTACAACACAGAATGTACTAGAATTTTTAGAAGAATCCATTATCGTTGCGTGTCAGTATGTGTATGTATAATATAGTTAAATCGTATAATGTATAAATATAATCGTCCTTGGTTTATTTAAAAAAAAACATACCGGTTGATTTGTTTGTTTTGTGAGAGTGTTGTTGATACATTTTTCGCGAGTATTATTACTAAAACTCCGCGACCAAGAAGATCTATCTATCTTTCCCTTTTGCGTATCAATTCACTTAAGAAAAATGAGAAATCGCACGAGTAGAGAGCGTTAGTGTGGCTCGACTTAGTGCTTCTCAAACTGGCAGCCTGTAAATCGACTCGGATGGTAATGAGAAATCGCCGAGCTTAGCTTATCAACAACGAGATAATCTTCGACGCGCAAGAAGAAATTATTCAAGTGGTGATTTGAATCGGGCAGCGTTTCTATTCGATTGCACAATTGATTACCGCTCGCGTCTTTTAGTTCGTATTGCTCCAATGGACGGTGTTTGCGGATTTATTGCGGACTAAACCCAGCCGAGAGAAGTCCACGGTATGTTATCGTGGACCTCTCTAGGCGCCTGGTGGGAACGCAGGACTGCTGCTCCAGTGTTACTCACGAACTGCCCCCATTAACTAAGATTTAGGTAAATCTTAAGTAGCGGCTAAGATAGTCGCCTCGCCGCTTCGTGTCACGGGTTCGAATCCCGCGCTGGCCAACTATTTGTGTGACCCATAAATAGTTTTTCTGAATCTGGATGTAATTTGTGTCCGTCTATTATATGTTCGTAAAGTACCCCGCGACACAGGGATTAGATTCCCTAGTGCGGGCGTTGTCTTTTACAAAAAAGAAAACTAGACGAACCAAAAAATACGAACGAATGTTGATTGTTTTAAATTATTTTAAACAACAAATTTCATATTATGGCATCAATCTATAATGCAGCCTAGTACAGTCAGAATTACTCTAACAATGACATCAATGACTTAAATATTATCCTTCGGGTCGAATTTAGATCTCAGCGCAGCAGGCGCAGGTCGACGATTTTACGTTTTCTGCGAGGCCTACTTTAGGCTGAGGATTATATTTGACAAAAATCCTTATACAGGTATTTCCTCCATCCAGAATCCTCGACCTCGTCATGTAGTTTAAAACACTACTCTAGAAGTGGTCCAGGTCCAGGTCTAGTCTAGATTCCAGGTTTAGCGACGACCTCTTACTATATAGGTACACGTGATTTTGGGACTTTTCTATAAAAAGAAAAAATCTCAGCATCAGCCCGAAGTCTGGGAGATGGCAATATTATACCCCCGTGCCTCGGAGAGCACGTAAAGCCTATACCTGACCTGTTTCCCGTCGTGTCGCTAGGCGTCCCGTCGGATCATGAGAGTGACGAAGTAGAAAGTGATCTTACCGCGCAGATGGCTAATCTCTATTGAGACTGGTCATTGTGGCCAAAATTCGGCTAGGAGGACATTACACGGTGACAATATTATAGGTCAAGTATTGTTACCTATTTCTTATTATTTTTATTTTTCATTCACCCTTAAAACAGCGCTATACCTTGATAAATGCAGAATTTTATTGACTTTAGAATTTAATAAACGTCTGTTCGTCAACAAATTGTTCTCCACTTAAGTGCAGAAACTAAATCAATCCCTCGAGTAGTCTGCCGCCCCAGACGGATGCCAAGAGTGGGAGTCGTTAGTAATTTGCATCTAAATTATTTAAGTCTACAGTTTGTGGTGTAATCCGTTGAATATTGAGGATTGTTATAACACAATTTGTTTAGGATAATTTCATTAGCCGCCAATTGGACTTGATTCACTTAAATGACTGTCTTTAAAACATTGTTGATTATATTAAGGGTTACTGTTACATTTTAAGTAACAATATCGCGAGACAAACGAATCAATAAATTATATGTACACTGTTTTATCGCTGTCACTGTATGAATACCTACTATGCTGCTCTATCAGTATTCAGTAGCAAGAACCCATCAATTATGGGGCCACCAAGAGGGATCACTTAATTTAAAAAAGATATAATAAAACATTCGTTCTTACTAAATAAAATTACATTCCTAGCCTAATATGACCCCATAGATCATATTATTTACAAAAATAGGTTTATTCAGTAAAATGAACATTCGACTGTGTCACTGCGGATATCTAATACCGAGAAAATAAAAATCTTTTTAACAACTGGGGATGATAATTAAATTATTATATAAAAATTACGAATGGGCTGACCAATCCCAGTGAGAATATGTTATTAGCTCCTGCGCAGTTCTTGATCATGATCAATGACTTGCGATGGAGCGGCTAAATATGTGATGTTCAACGAATGATTAGATGCTATCAGACTTATTGAAGATGACCAAGAACTTCAGAAATACATCATTCGTTAAGTTTAATGAAGTAATCATAACTGCTTAAAATTTAATAATAAAATACATATATAATATTTAGCATACCTCATATTTTGTATTGACAATGGTCTTTTTTAAAAGCTGAGGTCACCTTAGCCTAGTTGGTAGTGCTCCTGCCTACGAAGCAGGTGGTCCTGGGTTCGAATGCCGGTAAGTTATCTATCTATATAAGTTTGTATATCGTCGCCTGGTACCCATAGTACAAGCCTTGCTTAGTTTGGGGCTGGGATGATCTGTGTGACATTGTCCCAAGATATTATATATTATAAGATATTATATAGAGGTGGTTCCGTTTTCAGGCCAGGCTTACAGTAGGCTTTCTTTGCCTGCAGCTTTCATCGGAGAGCGACATAGACTTCCACCGTGCAAACTGGCTCTAGTTGCCATGAGCTTACGCTGAGCCACCAGCGGAGTGGCCCAAGTGATTCCATTGTGGCCCTTCAGGTCTGCTTTCGTGCTGTGTTGGGCGCTCTGCGAAATCACTCGGTCATCGGCCTGACAACAATTCCATAGCCGGTGACCGTGGTGTTCACGGATCTCAAAGATTGTTCTTCTATTTCTGCCAGGCTTGTCGATGATCCACGCACAGGCCACTTGATGTCTTTAATCTAACGTTTAAAAATCGAAATGGATATTAAAAGTTAAGTTTACAAAAGATTCTTAAAATTGATATTCTTTGCGGTGTATTTGTGGATGATTGCACTTAGTAGCTTAAATTGCAAAATAATCAGAGCCAAGTTCTGTAGAGGCTTTTGAATAGGTACCGTACTAATGTTTTCGAACCAGTATGTCATTATGCCAAAGACTCATTAAGAAGCTAATGAAATCGGTGGCAAAGCAAGAATGCTTGCCACAAATTACGTGAAGCCGGTCTCCATTTCTTTTGTTCCGGGGATGTATATCTTTTGCTTCACTAAATAAATGTGACTATGTTTCCACAAATACATCAATCTCACTCATTACACTTATGCATACAATGTTTTATATTGTTATTCGCTCGTATATAGTGTTAATTCTGTATGTGCATATATTTGGCGGATGGGAAGGAAGTGAAAATTGCAGCTCGCGTGTGAAACTTATGTTAAATGGAATTAACTTAGCATGTGGTTCCTGTTTTGATATTGATAAAATATGGCCGCAAAGCTTCCTGGCTTGTTCGTTAATACAGGAGTAATTTACTTTGTTATACATATTACATGCATTAATTTAACTACTGTAAGAAAATCCCGTAGTTTATCGGTACGCGTGTATAGTTCCCAGGGGGTAGACCCGAGCAATGGCTGGAATATATCACTCGGGAACAGCTTACTACTTAAGTGAACCGCGTTTCTTTATTGAGACTAATGCTGGAAATTTGTAAACATGACGTGAAAGCAGGAAAAGAGGCAAAATTAATTTAGGTTTGAATGTCAAATGTTCTTACTAAAATAATCCAGGATCCGGAAGAAGATAAGAGACTTGTTTTGAGTTTTGAGTTCAGACATAAGGACTGAGGAAAAGAGGCAATATTATTTCAATATTGTAAGTACCTATGGTACAAAGTATAATACACTCCCCAATGTCCTAAATACTAGTACTAATTTAAATCGTAGCTATTAATAATTACGCTAACATATCGATAATATCAGAGATACTAACCCGTTATATATTAAATGTAAGTCAAATATTAAATATAAGTAATTTTTATTATACTTGGTCTATAGTGCACCTACCATATTATCTCTGCATCACCCTAAGGTTGACTGGGAGAGAATGCCTTTGGCATTAAGTCCGCCTTTGTACAGTTTTGTGCAATAAGTATAAATAAATAAATAATATAGATTTTATAAATATACTATTATTATATATTTAAGGAAGGCAGAGAATCATCAGAAGGCTTGTGGAATTCGAACTTGGTCACCGCACATCAAATACTATCAATAGTAGTAGGCAGCTATTGCACCACTGCAAAAGAATTCATGTCTATTGTTATTAAACTATTTGTTATCCTCCAATTCAGGTAAAATATACAGTACATACAGTAAATTATGGAAAAATGCGTGTTTTTTTATGAAACCACGATGGAAATGTATACCTAACTGTCTCTTATAGCGTAACAACAATTCACTGTCGGAAATTTTCGCATTATTCTCGGTTTTTCCCTGGCTCATTTGACTAACTTTATATTTTGACTTTTGCACTACATACGTCAAAATATACTATTTTCTAATTTTGTATCTAATTTATTTTATTTGTATTCTAACATAATTTTAATATTTTTTTATTATTATATAATTTATTAATTGATTTCAATATATTATATTAGTGCAGGTCTATGAACCTAACCAAAATGTGTACGCCATGTAGCTATGGCAAACATGACTGTTATATCTTAAGTGTACTATCTTGCATGCAAACTGTGTGTATACTCATGTTGGACAAATAAATATCTTATCTTATCTTATCAATACACAAATACCATGGAGCACTTGCACAGATGAGTAAGAATGTAAATCCTACACGGTGAGCTTATGTAATTCATCGGCGCCAGCATATTGCCGGCATATTGGGACATGCGATAGATGGACGAAAAAAATGACGCGAAGTAAAAAAGTTATAATTTAAAAAGGAAACATTATTTGAAACTCACTAAAAGGTACATAAGCATGCAGATCGCACATGAAACCCCTTCTTAAATTTCCCCTCCATAAAACCGATTTCTATTCCTATTCCTTTATTGGTCTGCGGTTAGGCTGTGAAACTCTCTTCCGCCAAATATTCGGAACTGCAATGCGCTCTATTCTTTTAAAAGACAAGTAAAAAATCACTTTCTATCCATTTCATCCATTTAGAATGTAAGTTAGTATTAGTATTTAGTGTATTTTCAATTAAATATTGAGTATAATAGTGGTATAATTCGTATTTAAGTATTTATGTAAATTATTAGTATGTAAGTTTATTATTGACCTACACACATTATAGACTATCTTCAATTGTTTTTTTCCTTTCGCGGGTCTGCTGGAAGACATTTCTTACGAAATAAGCAGATCCTGTGTACTCTTCGTTTCCTTTTGTGTAATATTATATGAATCTTGTGTGTAAATGAATAAATAAATAAAATAAAATAATAAGCTTTACACTAAAATCACTGGAAGTTTGGCGCCCATAATTTTGTAGTTAGGTACATTCGTTCCCTTCACATTTTATATTTAATATATAAGTTACAAGTTTCACTACTAAACTCGTAGATTTTAATAATAGTGATTGATGTATTCCCTAAAAAGATTCCCAGCCCATTTATCTTCGTGAGCTTGGATAAAATAGTAGGTACCAATTTATAAAGAAACGTTTCTAAAATAAAACCGTACAAAATGTATATTTTTTACTCAGTCCAAATGACATAGCTTAAATCCTTTTAAGAGATAAGACTTAGGTATGTACAATCTTTACTTATCTTGCGAGCTCTTTTTCGGTACATTTTAGAAAATGAAAGAAGTTTTAGTAATTAAAATACTATCGCCATGTATGAATTCTAGGTATAATCTAACCACCAAATCATTCGGCTTCAAATAGTAAAATCACTGTAACTTTGGAAGGCCACAACACATTGCCTCAACAAAATCTCGAATAAAACAGCTTACATTTAAATCGGCACTTATGTCAAATACATAATCGTTGGTTTTAAACTTCATATCAGTAGCTGAAAGACATCTACTCCTGCAAAAAGGGCTCCGACAAAGATCTCAACAAATGCTGGTTTTGCTACTCCTACTCTCCTACGCGCATCCAGCGAATTCCAGCGAGAACCTTTCTGACCCGGCCGTCGGTTTTACCGAGCTGTGTGCCCCGCCTACTACTACTTCAGCTTGGAAATTGTTAGTTGCTCTGGTTTGCCTGCGGATTACGAAATTTCTGATTCAATCTCGCAGGGAAACTCTGAGAATCATCTTAAGAGGCCTAAAATAAGCGACCACGTCTCTATTTGTAAGTCACCATCATTCATCGACTTAAACTATACCGCAATGAAATGGAGGCTCAGACCTAACAACTTTTTTTAACCAATTAATAACATTTATTCTTCTCTTTTCACTTAACAGTAGACACGTCCAGTAAAATTATTCGTTGAATCATTTTTCTTCATTATTGTCAATATTTATATATCGTATGCGGATTGATTTCCTTAGTCAGAGTTGTTCAAGCCGCCCAACACCACAACCTCTGACATGGCGTGACGAGTGTTATGTGCTACTAGTCTACAACCAGGACCGACAACTTAACGTACCTACACTCTGAAGTATGGAGAGGTATAGAAATTAAATCACTTTGGCGGTATGGACTGACGGCGTCCTTTGATACTTACTCTCGCCGATCAGTACAGTCCGGTGGGAGCAACTGCCTATGAGCACGTCACACAGTTTGGTCAATGTGTTTCAATTTTTGCAGTTTGTATCTTACTTATTGACCCGAAGTTCCTTATCGCGCTTTGTGAAAGGGGGCTAGACGGAAAAAATCTTACGAAAAGTTGTCACGACACTTTTTGCAGCTGTGCGGCGTGCGCATGTTTTTCTGTCTGTTTTATTCAATTCAAAATTCGTTTATTCCGTTAAAATATTACATTTGTGTGGAATCGTCAATTTTTTTTACCCTACCGTGCAGTGCATGACGTGGCAGCTACTGAGAAACACTGCCAGAAAACTCAGTAGGAATCCTTTTTTAAAATATATATTTCTTAAATAAATTTACATTGTATTTAAATGTGTTAATTTAGAGCGACTCAATCCCAAGCTGTTTTGTCACTTAAATAATCAGAAGTTTTGTAATAAGCCCTGCTACACAATTTGGCTTTTATAATTCTTTTAAACTTATTCATAGACATTTCTCGGATATCACTGGGAAGTTTGTTATAGAATCTTATACATTGCCCCATAAAAGAGTTACTTACTTTGTGGAGACGGGTGGTATGTAACACAAAGTTATGCTTATATCTAGTATTTATATTATGAGTATCACTCCTTTTACAGAAGGAGTCTTTATATTTATGCATATAAATGTACTCTCTGTCTCTCTCTCTCTATCTCTTATAGAAAGCAAGCCAGATATTTTCATTTCTAATTCGCATTGAACAGTGTGGTGTCGCGACGATTATTTTTGTTGAGTGTATACAGGTTTTTGTACATAATAAATAATAAGAAATAACTTCGTTCCATCCGGGTGTCCCTTGACACCTCTCAAGTTTTTTTGTACGAAATTTCCTTAAAGAGTGATCCCTTGATTGTTTATGTGTTGAGCTTGACATATAATCTTCTAGTGCTGTATTCGGTTTTGAGTCCGGCAGTATTATGTTGAACATCAATATCCTCCTGGTCGAATTTCGCTTATAGCGGCCAGTCTTAATGGAGACTAGCCATCTGTGCGCGACGTATTATAGTGCATTATTGGGCATTTCCTATTCCACCACTTTCATGAACCCCGAAGCACCACCACTTTCCAGACTTCAGCCGATTCTGTGATATTCTCTTAAGAGAACTATCCCAATAACACAGGGACGGCCCGATCCGGGAAATTAACCCTGCACCTCATTATCTGATGTTGTACACGCTACTGTTACACCAGCGTGATCGCGATCGCGCAATCAAACATTATATAGTAAAAAAAAAAGTTGAATTTCAGCTCCCTAAAATAAGTAAATTCCTTTTCAATAAAGAATTTTAATCCTCTAAATGCTAAATATTCCCATTTTTGTAATTGTACAAATGACAATAGCCATGATTCTTGATTGAAATCAAAGAATGCAATAAGCACCTCTCAACATTCCTAACACAAAATGTTCTGAAACAAAAGTGGGAGCTCCCCTACAGGGCCATTTAAACAGGCCATCAAAGCCGATTGGACGATATTTCGCTGAAATTAACAGAGTTAATCTCGCCGCGGATCTATCGAGCGCCTAATCAACAGAAGCATCGGGCGCCTAATTAGCTGTTTGTGTCCTACGGCACTTGGTAATGTTGCTGTGGTTTTTCGGGAACCCTTGTGGGGTCTATTCATATTTAATAGACTTAAAATTATTATAGAACTTCTGTGCCTTATGAATTAAATTTCGATATCGTTAGTTTTTATTTTTAGTGATTTCTTTATAGTTGAGATACCTACTTGTTGATCTAACGGTAGCGTGTGCTACCGAAGATAATGAGATCCTGGGTTCAAATCCCGGATCGGGTCATAAAGTGATTTTTTGTAAATATTTCTCAATATCAGCCCGACTTTTCGAAGTTCGCGGTATTTACACCCCTGTGCCTCGAAGAGGACATGAAGTAATCGGTTTTTTGCCTGACCTTACTTCTTGTCGTGTCGCTTGCGTCCCATCGGATCTCATGATACTATAGAAAACACACACTTGCCGCACATTATTATTATTAATGTTCAGGTATTAATACATTCTAAATTATATTTCCTATTGGATTCATACTTGATGGTGTTTGGGTGAGGCCTACCAACTGCTTTATTTGGCAAAGTTACCTCAGGAATCGTAAGATCTGTGTATTGTTTGTTATTATTTATAAAAAAGCGAGCCTTACAGTATTTGCATATGATATGTAATGTGTAAAATTCAAATGAAATGTATATCATTTCATCTCAATTTTATTATACAGAATGATAACATTGTCAGATGTTAAACATAATATGCGATTACTGTAAGGCTCGCTGGTTTTTATGAAAAATGACTAAACCTCTCATCAGTAATCTTATTTATGTATGTATTTATTTATGTATTATAATAATATATATTGTATAATATGTATAAAATAATATTTATAGTAAGTAGTTATGTATTTATGTTTATATAGAGTACAAAAGTATCTACATTTTACTTAAACGTTCATTCGTACACCTACCATATTATCTCTGCATCACCCAAAGGTCGACTGGTAGAGAATGCCTTTGGCATTAAGTCCGCCTTTGTACAGTTTGTGTACAGAAGTTTAAATAAATCATTCGTTCTATAACCAAAACGTTGAACAATCGATTCCGGAATGCTCAGCTGAAGCTGATTGATCGAGTGAGTTAGTTATTTTTACTCTTCATCTCTTTGAATTAGGTGGTAGGTCTTCCTAATGGATAGTGTAGATGATAATAATAATAATAATAATGTTTTATTCTCTCACCACAATATTACAGAATAAATTGTATAAGGTGTATTAGTGATGAAGAGGTACATTTATTATACATTCTTAGGAAAATAGGATCACATGCATATGTACATAATTTGGTTTAAAAGAGAATAATTAAGTTAACAAAGTAAAGAGTAAGAAAGAATACAATAACAAACATTTTTAGTAAGGTGTGTGTGTGTGTGTGTGTGTGTGTGTGTGTGTGTGTGTGCGCGTGTGTGAGTGTGTGTGTGTGCGTGTGTTTGTGTATTTGTGTAAGAATTCATATATCAATATAGTTACAACGTAATTGCAAGCAATTTCTCAGTATCCTCATAATTGTGTTCATGAAGGAAAGCAGTAACTTTCTTTATGCACACGTTTTTTGTAAGTTTGGCTACATGTAATTTTCTGTTAATTTTGTTATATAGAAAGCCACCTAGGTGACAAAAGAAATGATTCGAGAATTGAGTAGAAAAGTTTACTGTACGATCTACGGGGTTGTACCGACGTTTTCCATGTGAGGCGGAGGGATCATATGAAAGTAATGAGTGCTGTCTTAGGATGATACTTAAAATAAAGAGTTGACGCACTGTCATTACTTTAACCTCCTTGTATAGAAGTTCCGTGGGGTAACGATACGGAAGGAAAGAGGACACTTTCAAAATTACTCTCTGGGCTCTCTCCAAGTCAATAATGGTAGTTTTTGGTGCACCACCCCAAACAGAGATGCAATAAGTTAGTTAATGATGGTGACGTTTAGTGTGTAGAAAATGTTCTAAAGTATTCATGACATTTTGTCCTCAAAGAGAGTGGAAAAATGCGCGTTAGAGCAAAAAGAAACATACCAAGGTGTGCATATTTTACGACCTAGCGCTAGGATCTCATCAGGAGCACTTGACTTACTCGCATCTACACCTCGCAGCGCTTTGAGTACCTACGTCTTTTTGATGTATGAACATTTTCAGTATTATGAAACCGCAACCGAGGTGTGCAAGGTGAAAAATTACTGGCAAATATCTTCTAAGAATCTGTTTTATCTTTTTGAATATATTTTAATTTTATCTACAAAGCGTGTCAAAAAGTTTACTAGTATTGTATGAACATACGCAGTTGAAATTAATGAGTTTTCAGTTTCAATTTCAAAAATAATAATTAAATAGTTATATATTTTGGGAGAACTAACACACTACCATCTGATCCCAAACTAGACAGAGCCAGTACTATGGCAACCAGGCAACTGATAAATATACTTATACTATATCTATAAATGTATGCACATAAAAGATAAATTACTCCCAAACACAATAAATTATCGTGCTTATCACACAAAGATTTGTCCTGGGCGGGGATCGAACCAACGTATCGTATCCTAAATTAAAAATACATGAACTAGCAATCAAAATATACAATAGGAAAACCAAGCAGATTAAAAGCAAAAAGTTTGCATTCTCTAAAACAGGAAGAACTCAATTCCCATTCGTTTCCCGTTGCGGTAATAAGAGTGAGCTCCAGTGCTATAGCTTACCTAAGTGTTACAACTTAGACGTGGAATAGCATTCCGCTGTGTGCCGCTTAGCCTCCTTCAAAATTAATTACAATAGCGAGCAACGGATTAAAACCTTCCAGGGAGCTAACGTAAGCGATAATAAATAACTTAGGTACCTATTCCAAAAGCTAAAAATGTCGTTTAAAAATATCATAAATTTAAAATGAGCACATCATAAATTTATTATATTGTATCTCGTGCCTCGTAAACTAAAGTGAGTGTTAGAATAAGTGGCCGTGGCAAGACTTCTGCTTGTCTATACAACGAATATGTTAGAAATATAATAGAGAAAATATTGATAATACTGGGAAAGATATTGTAAGGCATTTATTATATAGAGGTATATACATAGACTGCCTGGTTGGTCTAGCTGTAGCGTGTTCACCCGCAGATAACGAGGTCCTGGGTTCAAATCCCGGGTCGGGCCAAAAGTGATTTTGGAACTTTTCTGTTTAATGAAAAATTTCTCAGCATCAGCCCGAAGTCTGGGAGTTGGCGGTATTATACCCCCGTGCTTCGGAGAGCACGTAAAGCTGTCGGTCCTGTACCTGACCTCTTTCCGGTCGTGTCGCTAGGCGTCCCAACGGATCATGAGAGTGATGGAATAGAAAGTGCTCCTGTGTTTGCGCACACACTTGAGCACTATAATATGTCCCGCGCATATGGCTAATCTCTGTTGAGAATGGCCGCCGTGGTCGAAATTCGGCTAGGAGGACATTATTTTGTTATTATTATTATACATATATATATATATTAGTCCCAAGAAGCCGGACGAAATATGAGGATGCTAAACTTGCTGAGGCGACATAAGTATGAAGATAACTTGAACTACCTATCACAAATAAGACTCGCTCACTTAAAACATGTTTCTGGTAGATAACCAGGCAGATCAAGGGTGTGCACCTCGTCCCTTAGAAAGGCTTTAAATGTTTTAGAAAACAGACTCAGAATGGTAAACATACTTGCCCTACCGGGGTATTTTTATAAATTTACTAGTTGTGCCCCGCGGTTTTACCCGCAATAAACTTTATAAATTATAGCCTATGTGTTAATCCATGGTTTCAGCTAACTCCATTCCAAATTTTATTAAAATCGCTCCAGCCGTTTAGACGGGTAAGAAGTAACAAATATACGCACTCACAAACATTCGCCTTTATAATATTAGGTCTTTACCTATGAAATTGCCGTTCTGCAGTACTGGCCATTTCAAATCAAAATAATTTTTGTTTGGCTAAGAATTCTAATTTCAAATTAATTTTATTTTAAAAACATGGATTCTTTTTTCCAAAAGTAGTCATTTCTTTATTGATTAGTGTTACATTTTCATCGCATTTCAATCTTTTTCGTCATCATGGATACGTTAAAAATTCGAGTAATTATGGAATATGAGTACCGTCGTGGCAGCAACGCGGCACAAGCGGCACGCAACATCAACGACGTTTACGGAGCTAACACTACAAACCAACGCACCACCTGTTATTGGTTTGCTCGCTTCCGTTCTGGAAATTTCGACCTGAAAAATGAACCTCGCGGTCGTCCGAAGACTTTGGTCGACAATGACGAATTAAAGGCGGTTGTGGAAGCTGATGATACACAATCTACGGCTGAATTAGCAGCAGCTTTCGACGTTAGCGTCAAAACAATATTGGTCCATTTGCGTCAAATTGGCAAGGTAAAAAAGCTTGACAAATGGGTGCCCCACGAACTCAATGATCGCCAGCGCGAAGTACGCGTCGAGACGTGCCTTGCACTGCTCAACAGACACACAAATGAAGGAATTTTGAACCGCATTGTTACCTGCGATGAAAAATGGATTCTGTTTGATAACCGCAAGCGCTCAGCAAGTTGGTTGGATCCTGGTTCAGCACCTAAACAATGCCCTAAACGAAAACTTACCCCTAGAAAAGTGATGGTCACTGTTTGGTGGTCTAGCGCCGGTGTGATTCATCACAGCTTCTTACCAAACGGGGTGAGCATTACTGCAGATGTGTACTGTGAAGAACTGAGCACAATGATGGAGAAGCTGGCGCATCTCCAACCAGCATTGGTCAATCGCTCGTCTCCGCTGCTCCTGCACGACAACGCGCGACCTCATACTGCACAGCAGACGGTCTCCAAGTTGCAAGAACTGGGGTTGGAAGCTCTCCGTCATCCGCCCTACTCACCAGACCTTGCGCCTACAGACTACTACTTTTTCCAGAATTTGGATAACTTCTTGGCGGGAAAAAAATTCAATACCCGAGAGGCAGTACAAAATGCCTTTGAAGAATTTGTTGCCTCCCGTCCAGCTGATTTCTTTAAGAAGGGCATCAATAAACTGCCACTGCGATGGCAAAGATGTATTGATTGCATGGGTGATTACTTCGATTAATACAAATAAAAAAATTCATGAAAAAAATTCGTTTAAATTTTTTCATACAAAACGGCAATTTCATAGGTAAAGACCTATTATCAGTAGGATAGTTTAGGTTTCTTAATATCATTCATCATATCAACTGAAATTTAACATTTTCATAATTCCAAATTCAAGATTCAAAATTCTCTCTCAATACTTGAATATGCGGCTTGTATTGAAAACATTTCTTAATAAACATTATTTGATAATTAAAACATTTATTAATTGCCCGTTTTGTGTTATCCGCATCCAGCGGCTTTTTTAAAAGCTATATATATATTTTATAGGTATATGTTTTTATTGTTGCCATCCTGCAAAGTAAATTATATGAAAATCAATTTTGATTCCATAACTTAAGTGGTACGAATTTTTATGGTTAGCCTATATTCTCTTTCATCGGTCATTCGTTTAAAGTTACTACTTTCATAAATTTGAAGGAATATTTGAGTAAGTTCAGAATAAGCCATCGTCAAATTCGTCGGCATATTTCTCGGCCAGTGACGTTGACAAGTGGCAGCCGCTATAATTGATGTTGAAACATCATTACCGGCCCCCGTCGAACCCGAGACCTCGCAGACACGTCGCCCTGATTTATACTGACAATTTATTACAACACCACTCAACATCTACCGTTTATTATAAATACATATTTAAATAGTACCCTCAGCTAAAATAGCGATGACTAGCGGAGTTGCAAAATGCTTCGTCTCCAATTTATGACAACCTTCGTGATCTGGACGCTAAGAGACTAAAGAGTTCAAATATTATAACTTTAATATCACTTCGCAATTTGAGAAAAGATGACCTTCTGTAAATTAGTGTTCTTTCCCAAGGCAATTTTTTCTCAAATTAGTGCTCCTGGAGGATTTCGGTTAGGGCAGCCTTTTTGAACAGAGACTAGGCAACTACAATTGTGTGTACAGGTGCACTCTCTAACCTTCAATATCGATGGGACTGTTATCGGCGTGACTGGAAATAGATCAGGGAAGAGTCAAGATTCAAGTGCTCTCCGGGACACAGGTCCATACCTAATAGGCAACTAATAATATGTATAGGTTGCTGGGTGTCGTTCTTGCCGAAAACACGCCAATAACATGATCTGCGATAACACATGCTGCCTTTAAACCAATGAGGCAGTTTACTTAAAACAGCATATTATTATGTTATGAAGGGTTCTAATTTTTTTGATTTCCTTGGCTATACATATTGTTAAAGTTATCTATGATTATAACTATTTCGAAATGCTTAGCTATGCATATATATGATGTTATCTAGGTTGGTAATTATTTAGATTACCTTGACTTCGTATATTTGAAATGTTATCTAGAGTTATTTCCTTGGCTATACAGAAGTTTGACACGAATATTTGTTAGTTATAGGGGAGGTAGTTTGGTCGGACTAGATTTATATATTGGCTTGATCCATATAGGTTATGTAATAAGGTACTTTTTACATAGGAGTCTACCAACATGACTTGGTAACTATTGAAGTTGAAGAGTCAGAAATTCATTTTTTGAATCCAGAAAATCTCCGCTTGAACACGCTACCACTAGACTAAAGAGGCTGTATGTAATTACCTGCATACCTAACAGGCCAGATTATCGTAAAATACATTTAAGTCAACATATCAAATTACAACTTATCATATAATTAAAAAAGCAAGCCTTACCTTGTTATACAATCCTATAGGCAGGTTTGAACTTTTTACCCAATCAACAGCTGCCAAAGGAAAGCTTAACTCGGAAAAAAGGCCAACTCTTTATTCTGTTTGTCATTTTTCGCATCGCCGATTCATTAAGAGTTACTAGAGTACCTGAGTGGTTCGGGTTCGATTTCATTGAAGTTGTACAAGCAGTCGGAATCTTTTGTAGCTGAACAATTTAGTTAATTGGGTTCACGGGACAGTGGACTTGACGTAGTTAATTGCTACGGCGGTTTTAAATAATTCAAAGCTGCGGAACAACACTTACGAGAACAATTGACTGCACGTGTGGCGCAGCGGATAAGACAGTCGCCTCGCCGCCTCGTGTCGGGAGTTCGAGTCCCGCGCCGGACAATTATTTGTGTGACCCATAAATAGTTGTTCTGAGTCTGGATGTAATTTGTGTCCGTGTTAATCCCTGTGTCGCGGGATACTTTACAAACATATCATTGTAAAGTATCCCGCAACACAGGGATTAATTTCCCTAATGCGGGCGTTGTCTTTTAAAGGAGTAAAAAAAAAAGTATAAAAAATGCGCGTGGTGGTTGTTACTGCTAAAAGTTAGGAAGAGCATCATAACTAAACGTTAGGCTATTGACAACAATTGCCTACACGCACCATTCATAGATTTTTTAAATTAATTTGAGACGCTAGGCTGCTTTGACCGTTTGAACTTAATAATTTATAGCAATTTATAAACTTGCTAAACGTTAAAAATAAAGCAGTGCTATTTAATAATTCAAATCGAATTTTATGACACATAAAAATATTTCTTTACTTTTCTTTACCAGGAATCAATGATTAAACAAAAATATTGATATGGAAAAATCCGTAGAATGAAAATCCATCTGTCAAAATTATTTATACATCTAAATAAAAATATAACCACAAAAAAATATAACAAGCCGAAATAAATTTTAAATCCCAAGTTCTCAAAATCTGCAATTTAAATCTATATTTGTAAATACTATGAAGCAAATAACTTAGAAAGTACCTAAGTCACAAAGTTTACCTAAGTCCATGACATTCGATTGGCGGTACAAAAACCCATTACAAGCCTGCCATTCACCTTTGACAAGAAAATAATTAGTGTAATTATACATAAGAATCTAGTACTAAGCATGTAAGCGAAGTTTGCGTCGCCCGCATAATTTTAATCTCGAGACTTCAGTTCAAAATTACTTGACGAAACTTATTTTAATTGCTTATTTAGCTAAAAGAGTTAGAGACAAAAAGATCTATTATGGAGATATTAAGAGCGCATGCTAGCACGCGTTGTCCTCGACAAGCGTTTACACCGTTTTAAAATCAAAATCTAAAAATAATTTATTCTGTAAAAATTTTACATTTATGTGGAATAGTCATTTATTTTTCCCTACCGTGCAGTGCATGACGTGGGAGCTACTGAGAAACACTGCCTGAAAATTCAGTAGGAATCCTTTTAAAAATAATATATACTTAAGTGTGTTGACTCAGAACAACTCAGTCCCAAGTACTTTTGTCACTGAAATAATTAGAAATTTGGTAATATGCTACACAATTTGGCTTTAATAATTCTTTTAAACTTATTCGTAGACAATTCTCTAATATCATTGGGAAGTTGGTTATAAAATCTTAAGAAAAAAGAGTTACTTATTTTGTGGAGACGGGTAGTATACAAAATTTACTTACCGGATTTTAAAAGTAGCCCAATCTTTTTGACTCAATATAAAATGTTCCAAGGACATGCCCACCCATTTAATTCTTAGTAAATAATGACCCTCAAAGATAAATAAGAATCCTATTTAGGACTGCCCATAATAGGCATCTCGTAACCAAATCTGACGACTGGAAAATAATAAAAACCAAAACGTTGCAAGTACTTTTTGCTTGTAGTTTGATTCCGAAAAATAAAATTCAGTTTATTTTTCAGTTTAAGAGCCGAAAATAGAAGCAAATTAAATAGTTTTGTGGATATCACAATTATTTTTCACAAGAGAGCGAGAAAGTCTTGGAAATTTTAGGTTCATCGCTAGAAATAAACCTAATTATGCGTAATCTCTCTTCTCGATTTGAACTTATTCCTATAATGAAAACTATTAGACTTACCATAGACTTTACAAACATAAAAATGACTAACTGAAAGCATATCCATGTTGGAGTAACTATCTTTTGTTTTCTTCTCAAAAGAACAACGCCGCTTTACGGAAACGGATACCTGAATAGTGGGGGACTTTACAGACATGGGGTTTACAGGTATGAAGCACAACCGGACTCCTTTGCGGGTATCAAAAATTAAATTGAAGTGCGTCTAGGTATTATAGCTAGACGCACTCCTCCTAGCCGAATTTCGGCCCGTCTGTATAGAGATTAGCTATCTGCGCGGGACATATTATAGTGCAAGTGTGTGCGCAAACACAGGAGCACTTTCTATTCCATCACTCTCACGATCCGATGGGACGCCTAGCGACACGACCGGAAAGAGGTCAAATACAGGACCGACGGCTTTACATGCTTTCTGAGGCACGGGGGTATAATACCGCCAATTCCCAGACTTCGGGCTGATGCTGAGAAATTTTCCTTTTTACAGAAAAGCCCCAAAATCTATATTGGCTCGACCCGGGAATTGAACCTAGGACCTCGTTCTCTGCGATTGAACACGCTACCGCTAGACCAACGAGACAGTCAAGTCTAGTTAATAGCGAGGACTAGGTACAAATGTGCAGTCATCTTCATCATGTCAGCCAAAGTACGTCCACTGCTGGACAAAAGCCTCCCGAAAGAATGGGGGGGAGGGTATATCATAATCGCCACGCATGGCTAACGCGACGGGTTGGCGATCGTAGTTTGATGGTCATAGTTCACATAGAAACGCTGCTGCCCGTGCTCTGGTAGGTGTTTCCTCGGTCGATTTCTACGCCCCCCACGGGATGAGATGGGGTGATCTAGGTATTCTATGCCGTCACCACACAGCAAAATGTGCAGTCAATATACATATACCAAATTTATTACTTTTGCGTTTAAATCAAATCTTATTCCGCCTTCCTCACTCAGAATAAGGGCACATCTAAACCGCGTGGGAGGTCCTGGTAACCTGTAATACAGGTTTTTTTTAAACCTACATCAGGCACCAGTCTCTCACAATTTTGGGTTTCAACTTGGCACTAAATTGTTATTGCTAATTTTATTATAAGCTTTATAACCCTTATTTGTGAAGAGAAATAAACAGATTATTATTATTATATATGTGTGTCACATAAACACTACTAGTAGTTCTTTCCGCGATTCGAAATATTATCGCCCGCTATTTGTTGATCAAACACAAGTCGTAGCCGCGCATTGGTTGAAACTCAAGAACTTTTATATATCTGATTGGTTAATCGTCTTCTCAAGTTAGTAGATTGCACGATATTTAATCTGAGTTTGAGTGTTGCGAGAAATGAATCGTAACAACAAGTTATTGTTCTCGATGGTAAGATTGGTTACTGTCGCAATAGATAAGATTTTCCAGAGGAATAATCAGAGACAACGGATTTCCAATTGCCACGCCTCTATTGCCTCGTTTACTGTCATTATATTCTTTTGACTGCCTCGTTGGTCTAGCGGTAGCGTGTTCAACCACAGGAAATGAGGTCCTGGGTTCAAATCCCGGGTCGGGCCAAAAAGTGATTTTGGGATTTCTGTAAAAAGAAATTTCTCAGTGTCAGCCCGAAGTCTGGGAGTTGGCGGTATTACACCCCCTTGCCTCGGAGAGCACGTAAAGCCATCGGTCCTGTTTTTGACCTCTTTCAACAAACGTGATGGGATAGAAAGTGCCCCTGTGTTTGCGCACACACTTGTGCACTATAATATTTCCTGCGCAATTGGCTAATCTCCATTGAGAATGGCCGCCGTGGCCGGGATGACATCATCATCATTCTTTATACATGCTCACCGGTTTAGGGTATTTGACGATGTTTCCCGTAGTCACCGCCATTTTATGTTATTAATTAGCCAGATTATGTTATTAATGTAACTCCATACACACGTAAATTTAATTTGTATAAAATCTCGCTTTATTTGTGATCAGAGCGAAGAACCACTGATTGACTCAAAACACAGGATCTCTCCTAGTTTGGGAGTCAGGGGCAACTCTAGAAGATATAGAACGGTCACCGTAGCCTAGTTGGTAGTGCTCCTGCCTACGAAGCTGGTGGTCCTGGGTTCGAATCCCGGTAAGTGCAAATATTTGTGTGATGAGCACGAATATTTGTTTCTGTGTCATGGATGTTTTCTATGTATATATGTATTTATCTATCTATATAAGTATGTATATCGTGGCCTGGTACCCATAGTACAAGCTTTGCTTAGTTTGGGGCTAGGATGATCTGTGTGACATTGTCCCCAGATATTATTATTATTACTCTATCTACTACTTGTATAGCCGAAATTTAGTTTCGACAATATCTGTGTGGTACATTTTTCCCCGTATTTTATTTTTTTATTTTAATCTTGTCTATTATTCTAAGTTGAAAGTATTTTAAAACTTAATGTTAAAATACCAAACCGTTGTACTATTGGCTGCTAATAAACCATTTATTATTTATTTATTTACTCACGAAACCCACGAGATGTAACAGGGTCGCCCTGTTATTGTCGTTTAGTTTTGTTAGTGTCGTGATTGTCGTTTAAATTAACAAAGAGTCTTCTGAGCTTCTGAGCGACGGGACGCTTGCTCGGTGTCTCTAAATTAATAAATATTAAAAGTGTTCAGTTTAACAATATATAGAAGCAAAATACCTCGTCATTTATTTAAAAAAGGGCAACAAATAATTGTACGGGAACACGTAGGTACTAATGCTTTTAGGCTTCGTTTGTTTCTTCAATTTGATTTGTAAATACAACATTACAAAATGTACATTTTAAACACAACTAAGAACTAGTTTATTCGGTAGTTTCATGTTACACAGGTGAATGGTAACTGAATTAAATGCTTCAATGAATTGATTTCAGTGCAGTGTTAACATGGTAATGGTTATGCAAATTGTGTAACATTTTAGTATTAAGTACCAATACTCTACATCGAAAATATACATACAAATGAACTCCTGTAAAACTTTAATTTCTTAGCTAACCAAGATATTACGATATCACCTTTTACTTGTCTGCTTATCAAGTGATGCAGTAACACTGGGTTAGATAAGAGTCTATGACGAGTGACCTTTGACAGGCCTATTGGTCTAGTATTTAGTGACCCTGACTGCTATCCCAGAGGTCGTCGGTTCGATTCCCACCCGGGACAAATCTTTGTGTGATGAACATCCTTTTTTGTTCTGTGCCTGGGTGTAATTTTTTTTAACTATAATATGTATTTATTACTGCAGTTTTGGAATTCTTCTTCTTTCTTTCGTCCGAAAGACGCAGCACGCTGCGTCACGCAGGCCCCCTACAAGATGGACCGATGATCTTGTGCGGGTCGCTAGAAACTGCTGGATGCGAATAGCGCAAGACCGGCAATTGTGGAGATCTTTGGGGGAGGCCTTTGTCCAGCAGTGGACGTCTTTCGGCTGATATGATGATGATGATATATTTATAAAGAAATATATCAGTTATCTGTTGGCCATAATACAGGCTCTGCCTACTTAGGGATCAGACTGATGGCAGTGTGTTACAAGTAAGAACACAACGTGTGTGGACAAGGCATTCATAAATTGACTTCGCTTTATCTTCTTAATCCTGAAATTATGTCCACTAGTGCCCAGTGCTGTTCTAACAACCGAGTTAATCCCAAAAATGGGAAATCATAAATATGCTCCGCCAGCGGGTTTGAACCCGCACCCTCTGCCAATGTGGCGTAGGCGCTCTGCTGCCTATAGAGGCTCTACCCATTTCAATACAGTTTAGCGTCTCCTGACTGGTAAAGCCCACTGCATTAAACAAAGTTTAGTACTAATACTTTTTTATTAAGGTTATTTATATTTATTATTAAGGAATGTTTTCTGGAAGGTGGAGGTAGGTATTTCCCCGGACGGGTGAATTGATTCGCTATGAGCGAATAATATAATAATATCTAGGGACAATCTGGGGACAATGTCACACAGATCATCCTAGCCCCAAACTAAGCAAAGCTTGTACTATGGGTACCAGGCGACGATACACATACTTATATAATAATACTTATATACATAGAAAACATCCATGACTCAGAAACAAATATTCGTGCTCTTCACACAAATATTTGCACTTACCGGGATTCGAACCCAGGACCACCAGCTTCGTAGGCAGGGGCACTACCAACTAGGCTACGGTGACTGTCATACTATTACCACAATAAAGTTCATTTCATTTCATTTCATTACTTTTCTCAAGTTCTTTGTTCAACTGACTGAATTTCCAATTCGCTTATAATAGAGTTTTATAAAAAACCATATGAAGCAGGATCATACTTAGTTTACTGCTACTAATTTTCCTTAACTTAGTTATTAAACATAACCGAATAATGAACAAAGCTCACTATTCGAGTGAGTTCACTTGAAATTTTCCGGCCCAATAACCCCGAGCTCGAAACACCACAGCCTTCAGTACAAAACTCCTTTTTGTTACCTGACACGTCGTTGTGGCTTTCGGCTTCCCCGTTTATAATTTAAAGGAATTCCGGATTTTCTTAATTAGCTCGGAGTTGAGCTAAAAGGTTTAGGATGGTTTGTGATGTTGGGAAAGTTTGGTTTTTATGGGTGTGTTATGGTGTAAAATGTGTACGAAATGTAATTATTCTTGAGTGAAATATTACATCATAGGTACATAATTGTAGTGGAAAATATGTTAGTGTTTAAAGGGTGATACTCTCACCCTTTAAACACTAACATATTTTCCGTAATATTGTTATGTGCAAGTTTCCAAATTCACTAATAAATTGGGCCAATTTTATCCTGAAAATTGGAAAATATATAAATTATAATATATTTATATTTCCGATTTGAAATAATGAAAGGCTAGATTTCAACATGATAATATTTCTAGGCTAATTAATTATTAGACTCTTATATTTATTCTTAACTAGCTGTGCCCCGCGGTATCACCCGTAATAAACTTTATAAATTATAGCCTATGTGTTAATACAGGGTGTCAGTCCATACCAAATTTTATAAAAATCTCTCCAGCCATTTAGACGTGAAGAAGTAACAAACATATACACTCACACACTCATAAAGTCGCAAATATTATGTAATTGCTTAGGTTAGTTGGGAAACGCCAATATGGTAGCAAAAATCATGCTTCTTGGTGAGTTCAAACACAAGACACTCTCATTAGCATTACGTGCACGTCATAATGAACAAGGGTGACAGGAGGGTTGGCCAGTAATTAGAAACGTACGCAGGTGGGGTGACTGTCCATCCCTTGGATTATCCCTTCGAGTTGCCTTGTACGACCCTGAAGGGTGACTTGTCGAGGTCGCAAACGATCCCGGGTTTTAATATATAACAGAATAAATCAATAACATTTACTTCATAATATAAACGTAGACCAGATCCAACTCTGCACTTACGGGACAGTGTTTAAGGTAGTTGCCTCGCAACAATCTCGGCATCTTAGTGTTATAAGTTCAATTCCCGCACATAACAACAATTTGTCTGATCCATTTCTAACTGTTTAGTAAGTGGGTGTACAGATGCCAGCACATCCAGCTACCCTAATCTGTCAAATTTCTTTTATAGATTTACAACTTTATCACATAAGCATAAGGATCGCTTTCGATTGGGGAAATTTGACAGATTGGGGTAGCTTGATGTGCTGGCGTCTGTACTTAGTGTTAGTAATTTGCATGTGCGTGATCTACGCTATCATACAGGGATTAATTTTAGCCGAGCGGCTAGGTCTCAAAAAAACTTTATACCCTTTGGTGTTTGCATTCGTACGACTCGTTCAGTCTTTCTATGTTTGGGAGACCCCAAATGTTGAAGTCGAAGAGAATATAGCTGTCTTGATTGTAGCCGTGAGACGAAACTCGTTAAGTGATGTTAGAGTCCTACTGTGTGGGTTGAACAACTCCGGCACTAGTTATCACTGCTTATATGAATAAGTAAACATGTTAGCGATGTAATATGAATCGATTAAGTAATGCTTTGAGTACTAAGAAAGCAATTTGGACAAGACTTTCAGAGTAAGATAAAACCCTTACCGCTATGTAATTAATAAATATTAAACAAATATCTTGAGTCAACTAAAACACTGCCTAACTAGATAAAAAAAAAATCTTAAGACAACTAACACACTGCCTAAACTAGATAAACAAATATCTTGAGACAACTAACACACTGCCTAAACTAGATAAACAAATATCTTGAGACAACTAACACACTGCCTAAACTAGATAAACAAATATCTTGAGACAACTAACACACTGCCTAAACTAGATAAACAAATATCTTGAGACAACTAACACACTGCCTAAACTAGATAAACAAATATCTTGAGACAACTAACACACTGCCTAAACTAGATAAACAAATATCTTGAGACAACTAACACACTGCCTAAACTAGATAAACAAATATCTTGAGACAACTAACACACTGCCTAAACTAGATAAACAAATATCTTGAGACAACTAACACACTGCCTAAACTAGATAAACAAATATCTTGAGACAACTAACACTCTGCCTAAACTAGATAAACAAATATCTTGAGACAACTAACACACTGCCTAAACTAGATAAACAAATATCTTGAGACAACTAACACACTGCCTAAACTAGATAAACAAATATCTTGAGACAACTAACACACTGCCTAAACTAGATAAACAAATATCTTGAGGCTTTATTTAGTTTAGGCAGTGTGTTAGTTCACACTGCCTAAACTAAATAAAGCCTGTACTATGACAACCAGAAAACTGATAAACATACTTACATATTTCTAAATAAATACATATTGTCACGTTCGGGCCCCGAACCCTAGTACCAGTAATAGATTTTTTATGTTTTTGTATCATCGCTAGAATGTTTTAGTTAGATAGATAGATAGATAAAACTCTTTATTGTACACCTCAAGAAACAATACAAACTGACAACATAAATAAATTACAGTACGAATGGCGGCCTTATCACAAGGTGTGATCTCTTCCAGGCAACCTAGGTAGTGAAAGAATAGAGGAGTTACAGAGATGGGGGTAGTTGCGGGTGTACACAACAAAAGTTAGTACCAGAACAAAAGAAAAGGCATTGCCTATGAAAAGGACATACAAAATTCTTATTCCAAAAGTTGTTTTAAGATGGTTTCAGAATGAATAGAAAGAGATAGGCGAAGGCAAGGAAAGAAGCATTACCATTAATTTGTCATATAATATACAGGTGAAGAGTCTAGAAAAAAAAGGATTAACTTTCAAAATGTTTAAAATTTGGAACAATTTTGGGGTATAAAAGCGGAATATTAAAGCAGAACGGTGAGTTTTAATTCAAGTGAAATTGAAAGCGAATTATGACGAAGAAATAAAGTGGAAAAATTGAACTAGTGTAAGTGATGAGTGTGCCGTGTACGTCAGGACTTAGCTTTGGCAGTGCTTGTAACGGGAACTCTGTAGTGAGCCACGTGTGGACTCCAACAGAGAGCAAGTCGCCGAAACTCTTAAGTAGGTGTATGTTTCGTGATCTTAGTGGTGAACTGTCAATAAAAGTTAAACACTAGTTGCTTTTCCAATCCTTTCCTTACCCGTCGCTCGCCACAATTTTATAGATAAATTATACTCAGTCACAGAACAAATTATCATGTGTACATCACAGAAATATTAGTCCCGGGTGGAAATCGGAGCCACGTGAAATGGGGGAAAAATGGGGGCACACTTTTGCGCCATGTCCTGGATGTTTGAACCTGATTAAGCCAGCCAGAGCAGCATACCCGCGGTCCGGGGCTCCTCCCATCAGCCGCCAAGAGAAGTCCACGGCAGAATTGGTGCGACTCCGATATACCCACCGGTAGACACTTTTTGTGGGTGGCATGCGTAGGCATTCCCCTGCCTTATCAAAACAAAAAAAAGGTACATCGTCAATTTTCTACACGAGTACCCACGCTTTAACGTTAAACATTGTCAAGTTTACAATTTCTTTGAAGTTAAATTTAATTTCAAAAATGCTTAAGACTCCTTCAAAGTATACCGAAAGCCTTTAAAATATATCAAGCATCGAAAATTTGGAACTCGTGACGCCTGTCAAACTTTGACAAAGGGTTTTCTGTAAAGTATTTTTTATAAAACTTATATGGCTGAGTCTGTGGGTAATTTGTGTCAAACTCGAACAAAGTTGGTCTAATTTATATCACGCCAGCGCTCTTTCAATGTGAGATAGTTATTTAATTTTGGAACCGTTAAAGCTGAGCTTGCTTTAGAACGTATGAATGGAGCCGAAATTTGCAATTTTGCGTTGAAGCGACACAAAATACCTGCTTTTAAACAAAAGATTTCTTGGAGCGCTACCAAACCCGTGTATAAAATTCAAACCGCGTATTGGAGCGTAGTGTTTTGTTAGATTATCAAATTATTACTAACTAGTGGTGTTTTTACATTAGAAGACTGGGAAAAAGCTGAGTGGTGCACTGGGAAAATTAGCAATAATAGTTCTCTTAATTTTCCCAGCTTCGTTAAGCGCAGTTCTAGTAGAAAATGGGTTACCGGAGATGGTGTTTGTGCATACAGAAACAAGCGAGTAATAATGTGTGTGAGGAGCATTAACAGCAGTTTATAGCTTGCTCGCACACCTTTACCATTTCACTGCCCCATACTTAATTGTAAACGTTTTTGTTTAACGCCATCTTATCAAAACCTACACAACGCGGCAACGCCTGGATTGCCAATACTGAAATCGGATAATTCCTACAGATGGCGCTTTAAATTTATCATTTTGAATTATGTGAATAAAAATAGTTTAGTTTATATTTTTAAAGAATAATTGTATAAATAAAAAATCTATTCAGTATTAAATTATTTAGAATTACACGTGCTAACAATAAAAAAAACTTGTGTGTACTTATGTACACGCGTTAGAAGTTATACTTCTTAATATACAACTTGAACATAGTTATCAATTTTCATACCACCTAGAACTAACTTCATGCTGTTAAATTTTTAGGTGTCGATGTGCGCGCGCATCGTAAAAATTCACTCTCATCATTTTTCTCCATCGCGCCAAAAGAATATAACTTCAAAAACTATAAGCATTTGTGGCCAGTACGGAGTAGGTTAAAGAAAATGGAACCGTTTAACAACTTCAAGAAATTTATCGTTTCATAAAGTGTAACAGATTATTATAACTTTCCTGCTGAAGCCCTGTAACAACACGACTGATCTGAGTTCCTCTACTGCCTCGGTGTGAGTGAAGCCTTAGCCTTATCCTCGCGTCACACGTCGTGCGTCGCCAAACGTTTGCCAATTCATAATGCATGAGGTGTTAAACTTTCAACCGCTCATCTATTCACCCCTTCCAGTTATAACTTCGCAAGTATCTGTATAATAAATTCACAACTTTTCAAGGTGCAGAGACATATTATCTTATAAGAGACTAGTTTATCTCGTGTCTTTATTTGGATTTTTATCAATGTGATCACTATTGCATAATACTTTAACACTAATTACAATAAATGCGTGGACCCGCCTGCCGCACATAGGTAGCTATAATTTGTTTAATATGTAGAGAACTAGCATGAATTTGGGACATTTTACCGCTTTGTCAAAGCTCTGTAGGCAATAAAATGACTTTTTCAAGCGTTATGGTCTAGCCGCTCTGGAAGTACGAAGCTGAAATCCATATTGTCTGTAGAAACCAAATGAATGACATGAATGAAACCAGTGTTTTTATAGCGCTGCTGAATGAATGAGCGAATGGTAGCCTCATTCGCTCATTCATTCAGCAGTGTTCGCCCATCATTCAGTCGATTTTCCGCATCTGAGAGAAGTCGCGTGTTTCCGTACTGCGATCACCACTATTTACGATAGCCTTTCAGACACTAGCCCTGTGGAATTGACCCCCTGAGAAGAACCTTGCGTAGAACAATAACGATAAATATTAATAAATGTTCAGGAGAACCTTTGAAAATGCGTAGGGATGTTTGTTTTCTTTAGTATACAAGGCAGGAGTTTTTTTAGTACTGTATTTTCAATAGGTACCTATTAGTGGTAGAAAATTATCATTTATAAATTCCACTAAACCATTATTTAAATGCCTAATGTAATCCAAATAGTAACCTTTTTATTAATTTGTAAATTACTGTCTTAATGAACTTATATTATTCCAGATCATATTACCCACGGGGACGTATTACCCTTAACCTTGTAAGTAGGCTATTACCTCTCTGTGCAGAAGTCGATCGTATTATCGGAATAATAATTTAATAATACGACTGTTCTTAGACTTGTTAAGTTATTGTAGATGTATTATGAACGACCAAGACAGTCAAAATACTCGAAGAATTTCTCATTTTATGAACGGTTATTATAAAAAAAAAACTTCGAAATTACTTTTCTAATATCTGGATAATTGCGTCAACAAAACACCAGGGAATTATTTGTACAAACGACGACTGACCTATTTGATTGTTTTTCAAACTTCATTATATTTTCGGAAGTGTGTATAAGTTGAGATAAAGCTATAACAAATCTGATGACGGCTGCAAGATACAATATGAAATATAGTCTAGGTTTCTGTGGGAACTGTCTAGGTATCAAATGAAGTGACCTTTGATGAAGGTTGCGTAATTTGGTTTATGATATACAAGCTGTGCCCTGCGGTTTTACCCACGTTAAACTTTACAAATTATAGCCTATGTGTTAATCCATGGTGTCAGCTAACTTCATACCAAATTTTATTAAAATCGCTCCAGCCATTTAGACGTGAGGAAGTAACAAACATACTCACAAACTTCCAGCTTTATAATATTACGTGTAATTTTAAAAGGAAGGTTATCATCGTACTGACTTGACAGTTAATTCTATAAAACACAAACAGTAAGCCTATAGGATGAATTCTTAGTCCATAGCCCAGTCTGAACACAACCTGTGCGGTAGCAAAGCGATTAAAGACATGGGGCTGCATTCAGTTCAAGACGTAGGGGTGAACTTAATTTATACTACTCATTTTAAAGATATTAATAATACGATGAAAATATATTTATATTTAATACTGGTAAATATTTCGAGTCGTTTTAAAGCGATACCAAATGCTATATAGATTCTGTTTTATAAAATAACATTATATAAACTTTTTGTATTAAAATGTGAATGGCAAAAATCGTACCGCATACTTCTTTTGGTGTTCAGCTACATAATTTGTACCACTTATTAAGACAACTAAGGCATTGATTTTCATGTATGTATAATATTTTTAGAACTTGGGTATAATTAATAAAATCAAAAATAATATTTCAATTATTTTCAATAAATAAACGTAATAAAATGGTAAACTAAACGCAGTTACGTTTTCAGAAATTGCCATGTGTAATATAATATAAATATCGAAATTATAATGAATTATTTTTAAATGGGAACAACATTGCATATAAATCATATAATTATATACTTATTTATAATACCTATGGAAGCACAGTAGTTGCATTAAATCGTAATAATTAATGATTTAGAATAGGAACGATTTTCGTCGTCAATATTTTTATTGTTCATGGCAATTATTTATTGACAGGCAAAGACAATCTGTCAGGTATTTATTGTTGTTGTTTTGATACATGTCATCAATTTAGCAAATTATCTTGCAATTTTTACGTTGAGTTATCCTCCGTACTATAATACATATCTGTTGACAGTGGATCCACGAAAGGACTCTTTATAATTTAATTAAAATGACGAGTTTGTAATGTGTTAATTGCCACATTCGCTTGCCCCGACTAAGAAGACATGCTTTATCCGATGAGAGTGAAGTTCTCAATAAACCCAATGTTGCTTTGTGCTATGTGCAGTGAACGTGCGTTCACTGGCTATGTGATAATTATTGTTTGTTACTTATATGAAGATGTTCTAAGATTAAGTAATACTAAGGATGAATTAAAAATAATACTAATAAAATAAATGTAGTTACAAAAAACAAAGAACCTATTGTTTTATTTACCTCCACTTAAAACCTCGTATAAAACCCCTCGCAACCTCACACAAATGTACACTGGGGTATGAACTTTGTATTAATGGAAATAAAGAACTGTTCATTATTTTAACAAATAATAGTTTTTTTGCATATTCCTAACCTAACTTGCGACCCAGTTAGGGTTTTCGGGGTAGGTTCAGAATAAATCTATGTAAAGACTACCAAAAGAGCGACAACATATTTTACTTTATCACCATAACAATGTTTTTGTAAATATAATATGTAACAATCTTCATTAGTACACTATTTACACTAGCATTTCATTACCACATCAGTAGACACACTTTGATATTTACAGTATCTTTATTACTTAGGCAGTAAGAGTGATTTTCGCACTGCAATGTATCCACGGTCATGGTCACGGTTGACCCACAGATTACCAAACGTAACCTTAAAATAAAACTGGCTATAACTTTTATATCCCAAGTTCTAAAAATCTAAGAAATTAAAAATACCTTTTCTATCACATTGACTACCAATTAAAACATAAAATATCCCGAAACACGAAATTTTACAAGCGGTACATAAATCCCATACAGACCTGCCGTTTACCTTTAATTAATGACAAAGTTGAAAAAAAAGGTAATTTTCATTTAATAGGCAGACGTTAAAGTAAAATTTATTTATCACGTTTTAGGAAGGTTGCATTTTAGAATTTAGTAAATGCCAGCAAGTAAGTATACCTCCTTAATAAGTATATATTGCGTTTGTTGTAACACGTATGTAAAAGAATAGATATTGTAAAGTGAAAATTTTCCAACGTCTTCAGTCTACTGTAATTCACCAGATAAGAGGGTAAAATGAATTGCAAATTGTTGCGTCAGGCGAGTCTAGAGAACGTTTTATTTATTTTATACCTACAACAAGTTTAAAAAGTATTAAATAGGTAAGATCTTTCTGCCAGATAATATTGATCCATATCAACAGAAAACGTTCGAGTCAGACTACTTACGTCATCAAAAATAACAAGAAGTTATCTACCCTCCCCCTTCTAGGGTTAACGGCTTTTTCACTATACTATCAATGCATTAATAGTTTCTTTTCATATTAATAAGATGATATTACATTACAATCAATTGTTACAGAAATTGGTTGGAAATTATATTATGGCAATCCAAGCTAGGTTGCCAGGCAAACTATTTGAAGGAGATCATTGACATAACGCATAGTGTCCCGTGTTATACAATTTCTTAATTATTTGTTTTCTTAATAAATAATACATAAAACTATACTATCATTCGTAATGATTTTTGAAGATTATAGGAAAGGATTCTGAAAATGTTCGTTAAGATTAAAATTTTTAATAAATAAATGAAAAAGGTTTTTATTCACGTAGACTTTAAAAAAGCGTTTGGAAATAGTCAGAACATGTTTGTAATAATATAGTTAAGTATACATAATTATTTCTAGGTACATATAGATATTTAGGTACACGGATTGTTAAAACATTTAATTAAATTTGTTTTATAATAGTACCTAATTATATTTAGCTAGCTTGTATAAAGTTGTTGTCGAAGAGACTATGTTTAGGTTTAATTATCGAAATTTAATAGTTTAAGCTATATTTTACTACATTTGTCTGAATGGTTCTATCCATATTAAGGTACGAATTCAATATAATATGTGTTTATAACGACGGTCGCGCTTTAAGTCTACCACCGGATCCGGATGATTCGCAGTATCTTGTCAATATATTATTATATTGACTGGCCTACTGTTCTATTGGTTATTAACCCTGACTGCTAATCCAGAAGTGGTGAGTTCGATCCCCACCCCAGACAAATCTTTGTGTGATAATCACGAGTATTTGTTCTTTGACTGGGTGTAATTTATCTATAACATGTATGTTTTTAGAAACATATAAGTATTTTTATCAGTTGTCTGGTTCCCCCACTACAGGTACCACATGTGTAGTGCTTTGAAATATGGCAAGAATAAAATTAATATCCCGGTACAATCACACCGCTATCTGATCTCAAACTAGGCAGAGTTTAGGATCAGACAGCAGTGTAATAGTTGTACCGAGATATTTATTTATATTCTTGCCATATTTTTGACGGGCCTGTTGGCGTGGTTGGCAAATGCTTGCTTTTCACGCCGGAGATCGTGGGTTCGATTCCCACCCAGGACACATATTTGTGTGCATGAACATGTCTGTTTGTCCTGAGTCTGGGTGTAATTTATCTATATAACTATGTATTGTCAAAAATAAATATAGAATATCATGTAGTATCTCTGGTCTCTATATCTGGTTTCCATAGTACAAGCTCTGTTTAGTTTGGGATCAGATGGCCGTGTATAAACAATGTCCCAGGATATTACTATTTCAAAGCACTGTGGTTAAAACAACGTATGTAATATAAAGGTGCACGTTTGAAACAAATGTGTTTTCGATTAAATTGACATCAATCAGTTAGTCTGTCTTAATCTGAAACTGTAATTATTATTATTATTATTATTTATTTATTATCAGATAACATGATCCATTAAGTATGATTTAAGTATGATTAGTAACAACAGGAGCTTATAAACTATGTTAGTAAATAACTTAAATATACATAACATTTAAATACACTTTACATTAAATACACCTTAAATTATTTTATTTTGCCGTCCCAACTACGATGCTTACCCAGAGCGAGTGTATCGGACACTGATATATAAAAAAACGTTTTATTTTGGCATTTGTAACTTTTGTGCCGTACATTCTGAACCTATTTGTGTCACATGCAGGGTTGGCCGTGTTTTGACCCATTTTTTCCAATTCTAGATTTTGAGCTAGCTATGAAGCTGGAAAAAATTTCCTATTTCGTAGCCGGCTCACTATGGAAATGTTCTTTACCATTAACTAATTATGTTACTCAGCTACGAATCTGGAATAAATATCCCAATCACGTAGCACGTAGCCGGCCGTAGCTATTTCGTAGCCGAGTTTTGCAGCTAGTTATGTCATTGCAAAAACTATTCACTAGCCTTATTCAAATTCAAACTATAAGGCCGGGACGCCACCAAAGCGGAGACGAGACGAGCAGATAGGAGATGATTTTTAAACAACCGATGAAATTGTGTTATTGACACATCTCCGCTCAGCTTCAGTAGAGATCGCTGTGCGGAGATATGTAATATTTGTAGGGCACGATGGAAGCGGACATGTGAGCTGTGCGCGGACGACGTGCAGTGGTGACGAGAGAAGTGAGCATCTCCGCTTTGGTGGAGTCCCCCGAGCTGAAAAACATCTCATCTCGCACAGCACACAGCACACCGCACACATCTCTGGTTTAGTGGAGTCCCGGCCTAACAACGTTTAACTCAAACCTTTATGTCTATAATGTCAAATTTAAAAGTATAATTAAATTTGACATTATAGTAAAAGTAGGTTGGACTGCGCCTACATAAGTCGTTGCTGTGCCGTCTACCATGGCTTGTCGCGGGGATGACGGTTGCAAGGTTATAATAATGTATGTTACTAATCCTACTAACATATATGAGTCATAGCTACTTGAAAAAAAAAATTGGCAAAATCATGCGTAATTTAGACGTTTAGATACTCCCACATCTGTCAACAGAACTCTTTGTACAACATTTTGTGATGTGCATAAAATCACTCATCTAAATGAGTATGAGTAATAGGTTAAGTGTAATGTATAGGGACCAGGCTTTAGAACACAAAACGTGTAACAGGAATTCACATTAAGGCACATCGATCAGTTTTATGATACTCAATTACACTGAATGTCTCATAGCCGTTTTATAGCCGAATATAAAATTACCTTTTAGGAATATTTGTTTACCGTGTCATGTTAGCGTGATAGATCTTTCAGTAAGGGTACGTATCAAGGGTTGTTTGTGTGAAAGTACAAAAAGTATTTATTTAAGTAGCTCTTTGTCTTCAGTCTTTGTGTCACAAGAATACCCAGTTTTATCTGTGGATTGCTGTTTTGTTCCAAACTTAATGATGTTTATCTACTGACTAACAACCACTTTCATATAATTTTCATTCAATAATTTGATTAAAATTAAATATCGCAGGACTTCAATTCCCGTTTGACGAATAAATCAATTTAACCTAGCTTTTATTTTATTGTTTTTAAACATATATTTGCAAGGCAAACATTTGGACTGTAAATATCTTCTCGCGATACATGCTGTCATCAGATCCCAAAGTAAGCAGAGCCTATACTGTGGCTACCATACAACTGGTAAACATAATCAAATATTTCGGAATACGAAATCAAATATTAGTATAGATGAACTTAATAAGGACTCTAAATAAAATAAATATAATAATAATAGCGTCTTTTAGCTCATATGATGATGATAAATAAAATTAATAAATAAATTATACGTATTGGGTATTCACATTTGTCTATCTTGCCGTGTGGCTGACGGCAAAGAATATCCCCACCCCATTTTCAATACTGTGGGGGGCGTAGAAGTCAATCCGAGAGAATCTCTCACAGAGTACTGACAGTAGTGTCTCTCTACGTACAGACGCCAGCACATCAAGCTACTCCAATCTGTCAAATTTCCCCTATTGAAAGTGAACCTTATGCGTTTGTGATATAGTTGAAAGTTCATAAAAGTAATTTGACAGATTGGAGTAGCTGGATGTGCTGGCGTCTGTACTATGACACGACATAACACGCCTGCCAAACTTGTCTAGCAGTGGACAACTTTCGGCTAACATGATGATTTCATTTATATTTGTCACAATCATAATGTATCTAACTTTTATTACAGTATATGTTTAACCACTGATAAATAAATAACATTCCATTCGGACTAATTAGTGGGTTGAAGCTAGTGTAACATACATATAATACCTTTGAAGCGCTTCCAACTAATTACTATAATTTTATTAGGTTTCGGTTGATTGCAGGTCAATAATTACCTGAACCTACCACAATCATTTGGTTTTATTCACTGGAACGTGAAATGTGTAGAATGACCATCAGGTTCGATGACCATAACATTTTCTGGTCAGGCTGTGGTCAAACGTGATTCAGAAAATTTGTAGTTGGAAAAGATTTTTGTTTTAAAAAGCAATAGGTACTTACTAATTATATTTTTTTAAATAGAATCCTATTGTAAAATACTCAATGTTTGCGGAAGTTGTTGTTTGATGTACTACATTGACCGTCACCGTAGCTTAGTTGGTAGTGATCCTGCCTACGAAGCTGGTGGTCCTGGGTTCGAATCCCGGTAAGTGCAAATATTTGTGTGATGAGCACGAATATTTGTTTCTGAGTCATGGATGTTTTCTATGTATATAAGTATTTATCTATGTATATAAGTATGTATATCGTCGCCTGGTACCCATAGTACAAGCTTTGCTTAGTTTGGGGCTAGGATGATCTGTGTGACATTGTCCCTAGATATATTATATGCAATCCTACATTGCATATGTAGTACATTAAACCATTACAATAGGATTATTTATTTAGTATATTAAACCTTTATGCGTTATTATTATACATTCGACTGGCCTGTTGGTCTAGTGGCTAGTGACTGCCTACTAAGTCAGATGTCGTGGGTTTGATTTCCACCGAGGACAGATATTTGTGTGCATGAACATGTCTGTTTGTACTGAGTCTGGGTGTAATTATCCATATAAGTATTATACCCATATGAAACCCTACTCTGAGCGTGTCCCGAAATGAACTTTACTGTCTTACTTTTCCTGCAAACTAAAAACACGCCTGGCTGTAATGAATTCCATATAGTTTGTCATTCTCCCTTTTAAGTATAAATGTCTAATTTATATTTACGAAGGTGAATAGTATTGCTAATGAAAACCTACTCTATTGGCTCCTAAGATAACCTAAAAGGAAAATACAAAACTATTTCAATAAGGGTATTATATTTGACGTCCTCTATTTATCACCTCCGCGAGGGCACGTCTAAAACGATCACTTTCCGTCAAAGTGATAATTTCCCCTGAGGCATCACTCATGAAAATATGCCTCCATTTAGCCAAAGGGTTCAACAGAAAAATATTTTAGCGACGATACCAATATTGTAATATTTCACATTTTCACTTGAAGGAGCAGATTGACAAGGCTAGAAATTGAGAACACTAATAATGAAAATTCTAGCTACGACTAAATAAATTTATTGCTTTCAAGTAATAGGTGGTCGCGCCAGACCACCAGCGACAGAATTTTAATAAAGAAATTACCTTACATACCCTGTAACAAACTGGGAACATAGCTACGAGACAAAATCACGTGGTAACGTGGATGATTCTAGAAACATAAATACAGACAAAAGAAATACTAGTATCCCTAAAAATCACCTACCGCAAAGACGTATCGTAATGGCGTAAAAACTGTCGTTCATCCATGCGCCAAAACTAATTTAAAAAATGACGAGTGATCGTTGGGTTGTGATGGATAAATGTTAGGCTAATTAATACGACGGCGACCTCCAGACATGCAAACTTACTAGAACCGCCAAGACGAAGAAAATTGCGAATCATACATATTAATCTGAGTAGAATACGAATGATCATTCAATAAGTAGAAAAACGATTATAATTAATAATTCAGGTAACCTGCGCCTAAAATAAGCCAAACATTTTCTAACAAGGAAAGTTTTACTCGCTAACAAGATTTCTCAATTAGTAAGAGAAAATTTATTTTGAACAGATTTGCTTCAATAATAAATGAACGTTTTATTCTTACTCGGAATTTAAAAATGAAAATATGTTGTCTTCTAGAAACAAAAGCTTTTAATTAACATTTTTATTATAAATTTCCACAAATAATTAGAACAAAAAGTAAAAAAGGTAATTTATTTTTGCATGTTTATTCTTATTCTATGTCAATTTAATCGGACAGTATATACTCGTATATACATGTTGCTTGGATACCTATTTTGGATTTATATTGGATACTAACAAAATTGTTATACTAAAATCGAATTTAAATATGTAATTAATAAAAAGAAAAGGAAAAAATATCGCATTTTGCAAACATTAAATTGTAGTAGACCATAACACATGCAGTTTCAAACAATAAATTATATCAGGGGCCATACAAATAGCTGCTATGTGTTGGAATGCACACATGCAGTCAAATACAGATATTTATTCTTTAAAAGGTAATTAACGTATAACTTTACTTATCTTTAGTATTCGGCCATAATCGGAACAACAATCATATTTTATTCTGTAAAAATTTTGAACTTTACCGCTTTTGCCTTCGCAGTCATTGTCGTCAAGCGCTTAAAAAAAATAATATATATATATATATATATATATATATATATTTGATTAACTGGCATGCTAGTCTACACGGCCATCTGATCCCAAATTAAGCAGAGACCCTGACTGCTTAGCCAGTGGTCTTTGCGCTATTTGTTCCGTGTCTGGGTATGTATTTGTGTATAGAAATATATTATAAGTATGTTTATCCGTTGTCTGGTTTCTGGCTGTTACTAGTTTGGGATAAGGTGGCACTGTATTTGTAGTAACAAGAAAAAAAATACTTCTTATTTTATTTTGTGTACCCACGGCTACATATCAAGCTACCCTTTCCAATATAAGCTGACCCCTCATTGTATGGAAATCTTATACAATGTGGGATCAGCTTATACTGGAAATTTATAGCTTGAAATGTAGCCGTGTGCATCTACTAAAATTAATTTTCATAACGCTTTTCTTAATGGTAATATCTTTCAATACTTAGGATATATATCCTAAAAAAAACGATAAATGAATTGTCACAATAAACAATACATATTTATTCAGTAGTGAAGTTTAAGTTAACTTCTTAGTGATTTTCACTTTTATAAATTACTAGTTACTAAGTAGTTGTTAAAGTACCTGGTTGGCATGATAACAATATATATATATATATGGCCTTTGCGTCTGTTACAGACGATTTACGGCGCAATGTCTGAGAGAGATTTCTTATGGTGGCTAAACAAACCGATGCGAGAGCGACATAGCCTGCCGCAGGCCTGACTAGAGAAGTTTGCGGTGGTTGGTGCCGAGCCGCTTTCATGTCGCTTCTGTCTCTTATCAGCAAGTACTCCCAACCAGGCTTCATCACAGATCTTACGACCCTCCACTACACGTTTGCGCCATTCAACTCTATTTTCAGCGAGCTTTTCCCAGCTACAGTGGTTAATTTTAAAAGCGGCCATATCCCGCTTGTTGCAGTCTTTAAAGCGAAGCAGAGGTCTACCGAAATCAACAGAACACATCGTGGTATTCGAGTGGGTTCCATTCTGAGCACATGCCCCAAACAACGTAAACGCTTATGTTTAAAAAACGCTGTCAGGCTAGGTAGCTGTGCTATTTCTAGAACAAAGATATATGTAAATAAATACCTTACAGTTAGCGCCTTTTCAAACAAGGAAATAAAAAATGTTGTAGACACTTACTGCATTTAAGTTTTAAACCAGTGATGAGTTTCTTGGTACCTACAAGGTACCTTTGACCTTCCTCCTTACTTTTTTCTCTGAAATCCAAGGAATCGAGAAAACGGATCTTTTCTTTTTCAATTACCTTTGAAAGACTCAGGCAAATTCCGCGAACAAAAGTTTCTTATTTGAAAGAGACCGACCTTTTTCTCAATGGACATTCCCCGGTTATTCTCGGATGACTTTCGCAATTTAGATGGTTATTTGACCTAGGCCATTACCATAGCCTGTAAGTAGAAAACAGGTTCAATGCTAGTAAGAAAATATTTGCATAAATTATTAAGTTGTTTCAAGCTATTGGGTTTCTTCTCTATTTTAATCTAATTTCAATAATTTTAGATAAAATATTGAAATTAGATTGAAAAGTTTAGATTTTAGTGTTTACTGGCGGTAGAATAATAAAAAAATATCAGGGCTGTTTCTGAAATTAATGAATTCAAAAGTATGTGTAACCCTTAATCTCTTTTTAACCTGTACATGGTACCTACATTGTATATCAACGATTTTACATATATTTTTATAACTACATATTTTTATCATTGTTTAAAATGTTAATACTATTTAATCATATTTTTATTCGTTAATAAATATTTATATTTTTGTAATTGCCTTAATTTATAAAAATTACTGTACGGTCGGACATAAAATACACCCAACCGCTTATGGACCACACAAGTAATTGTCCTGTTCTTGAATCGAACCCGGGCCACGAAGTGTGTACTTTGTGTAGTTTAGGACTATAAACTTCAAGCAATCTTTTCATCAAGGGCACATGTGAGAGATCACACGTGGCGCACTTACGAAGTCCCCGCGGCCAGCACTGTGCGAGAGTCCCAACTTATACAGTATACTTCTCACTTGCACTGATCACTAGCACTGAACACTGGGCAATACTTGGTACTTGACCTTCGACTTCATTTGAATTAACAATCCCCGTCTGGTATGAATGTACTATTTACATGCACCTAAAAATTTTCCCAGTTTCAGACATTTCGAATGTCTTATTTTTATTTCTAGGACCTTCACCGACATTCCAAATTATAATATTTGAAATTCTTCTGTACTATTTTACCTATATATTTCTATTATAAGAGGAACATTTCTTAATAATAACATTAATTATTTTAATGTTGTGTTTCCGAGTGTGATTAAGGTCCCCAGAGCTCATTGGGGTGGGGGGAAGAGTCAGCAACCCTTTTTTTGCCTTTTGACTTTTAAATGCCGGCAACGCACCCGCGACATCTCTGGTGTTGCGAGTGTCCATGGGTGGCGGAGATCACTTACCATCATGTGACCCACTTGCTCGTTTGTCGATCTCTGATATAAAAAAAAAATATTATTTATTGTTCTTTTTTTAGTATCATCTGATGTCAATTTTGCATTACGAATTTTCTATGTCCTTTTCATCAGCTATCCATATTCTTTTCTTCTAGTGTTAACTAGCACAATCTCAAAATAGGTACTTTGCCATTGTGCCACGTTAGTTTGCCACTTTGCCGCAAGAAAATCTTCTTCAACTGCCGGTTTGCCAAAACAAAACGTCAGTGACGTGACAATATTATAAAAAGCTCTATGTATAAAAAATCAAAGTCATAGTGGTGCACTTTACAATCTTGAAATTAACGGACAGAAAGCACACCCATGCTCTGACTCTATAGGTTACACAAATAGTTGTCTTGCGCAGGGATCATAGCCGAACGACGAGGGCGCCGAGGTGATGCACACAAGTTAATAGTTTTAACAACAACAATGATTTTAATATATGTAAATTTTAAGTTTGTTTTGCAAAGCCATTTTCAAGTTATGCATGTTAAAAATGTTCTCAAGCAAGTGAAATTTGTAATTTCTTATTGAGAAATAAAATTCTTTAACCACAACACGTAAAATGTAGGGGTGAATTTCTTAATTTCTAAGAAATGCTACGTCTCACCAACATTTTGTATATAAAAAGCTTATGTTCGCACCGATTTTAACGAAATTACCATTAACTCAATGAAGAGTTCGCAGTTTAGAAACAAAAATAAAATTAGTAATAAAGATTTCATTCAATTTTAAAATTATTCTGTGAATTATAAAACGACTTACTTTTTTTCGTTAATTTTATTTGTTACTCACAACATATTTTTTTATAGCGCTTCAAGTCTATCTTAATCAGCCATTTTAAATAGCAAATAGATGAACAAACCAAAAACAACGGCTGTTCTATTGAACCGTCTTAAGGTTAGTTCGAATGACAACATGGAAAGCTCTTAAACACATTCGTGTATTTGCCTGTAACAGAATAAAAATAGTTAAAAAAAAACACCGATTACAAAACCACCAAAAATTATACATTAATTTCAGTTATCGCGAGCTTTTTGAAATGGTATGTTTTGTATACCTGCACTAACATACGTAAAATTATAACTTGTTACAGAGTACCAGTTAAAAATACAATATAATTTATTCAATATGTTCCATATGCCTATTCTCTTTCCTCTTTGTTAACGAACGACATTGCTTAATTACTGGCGAAATAGATTTCCAAATGAGGTACCTACGCATAACTGTGGGCAATAACAACAACTCTGACTACACATACAATAACTCTGACTGCCCTGCTACACAATTTGGCTTTAATCATTCTTTTAAACTTATTCGTAGACAGTTCTCTAATATCATTGGGAAGTTTGTTATAGAATCTTATACATTGCCCTATAAAAAAGTTACTTATTTTGTGGAGACGGGTATTATGCAATATGAGATTATTCTTGTATCTAGTATTTACATTATGTGTATCGCTCCTTTCACAGAAGGAATCGATATTTTTATGCACATATAGTAAGTTTTCATATATATACTGAGATGGTACAGGTAGAATGTTAACCTCTTTGAACTTTTCTCTTAGAGACACTCTCGGGCCAAGATTATAGATAGCTCTTACAGCTCTTTTTTGCAATATAAATATGGTGTTAATGTCAGCAGAGCTACCCCAGAGAAGAATTCCATAGGACATTACACTATGAAAATAACTGAAATAAACCATTCTAGCTGTGTCAACATCAGTCAGCCGTTTAATAGTTTTCACTGCATATGCTGCAGAACTTAATTTGCCGGACCGTTTTTCTATTTGTGGGCTCCGTTGTAGCTTTGAGTCAATAGAGATAACCAAGAACATAGTTGATTCAACAGGGTCCAACCTAGCTCCATTAAGTTGCACATTGGTTGTCGCCTGTTTCACATACATAGATTATTCGCTTATACTTGTTATAGACTGCCCAGTTGGTTTAGTGATTAGTGACTGCTAAGCCAGAGGACGTCTCGGTCTCGGCCTCGGCACGATTATATGTTCTGTCTCTGGGTGTATTTTATCTATAATATAAATGGTTTTGAAATATATAAGAATGTTTATCAGTAGTCTAGACTCAGGCAGAACCTGCACTATGGCAACCAGAGTACTGTTTGGCATCAGATGACAGCGAGTTACTTGTATTAAGATATTTATTTATTTATTAATAGATACGTTACTCTAGACTGAATTGTTACTTCATCTGGTAATAGTCGTCTTGTAAACTTAATAATACTTATTTTTATTATATCTTATATTCGAGCTTATCTAATTTATATATAATCGTTTACGTTTTGTAAAGATTTTGGAACAAACCTTTCTACGTTTTTTCTGCTGGGAAAGATTTCATTATAAATAAGCACTGCCTTTGTATTTATTTTCTATTTATGTGTGTACATAATATTGATTAAAGAAACACCTCCCACTAGGAAAACAAAAACTATCTATTTTCTCTATAGCCAAGGTATTGCAATCTTATACATTTTCCGTACAATAAATTTGAAAGGCGAAGAGTAATTACTGATAACCCGATACAGGGCAAGAGAAACAAAATAAAATAAACCGATACAATCGTTAAATCGTACACGCTGAAGGGGCTAACGCATGTACATATAGTACATGCGTTAGCCCCTTTAGCGTTTTAGGCAAGCAATTTAACTCATTTGACAGTTCTCAAAATACTTAGTAAGAAATGACAAAGTATCTCTTCATGTCTTTTGGGAAGACATGAAATCATTGAACGGAATTGCTGTCAAGTTCTTCTCCATTGTGATTGAGTGTTTGAAAGGACTTGATAGCTAGTATTCTTTCCTTAAAATAAATATTGAAAATTTTCCTGCGGCAAGTGTGAAAATGATTTTAATAACAATAGCTGTGCACGCGATTTCATCCACGTTAAACTTTATAAATTATCACAGCTCCTCCCCCGTAGGTGATAGCGTGATAATATGTAGCCTATATTTTGATCCGACCTCTTAGTAATATTCATGCAAAATTTGAAGTAAAGCCATGCCAAGTACTTTTTGAGTTTAGCCCGGACATACATACAGACAAACAGAGAAAAACTACCGATTGTAGATCACGCCACAAGTATCCTTTAAAAATACATTTAATGTACAGTTTTGACTTTCCTACGATTTTATTATATGTATAGATATAGATAAAACGCCAGCCATGTGCGTGTCGTTCCCGCGCACCTATAGTTTTGAACTTCCTTAGGCGTATTTAAACAAATTTACTTAGTTAAAACCGACCTGCAGAACTAATGTTATTTGAGAAGGATTTCGATAACTCCAGAAAAGTCTCTCAACAAGTCGGTTTATAATTTAACATACTCGCAGATCGAAACAAAAACTATGTAGAAAGTCCATATGCACCCACTCAAGTGTGAGTTAGAGATTTTGCTATTGAAATTTTAGCTATATTCACTTAGCAGTGTCACAATTCAAATAATAATTTACATCAAGATGTTATTCTTTGTATTCGTTTGCAAACATTTATATTTTTCTACCGTCTGTCTGTTTTCTATATTGCCTAGCGCCGAACACCGAGGTTAAAATATCATTACTTTTTCTAAGAATCCGCTTAGCATCAAACTTGTACAGTCACTCAGTTCCCCAGTGATGTACATCGTGTTTGGACAACTGGCAAAAGTAAATACTACCGTCTGAGTGGAGAGATAACGGCCTCAAGAGGGCTCCCGCCTGCCACTCGCTGATACTACTGAAATATTGCACACAATACTTGTTTTATTCGCCTTTTTATTATCCATCGTCTTTAACCTTTCCTTTTTATTGTTTGGAGTAATTGAGCTCCGAAAGAGCCTCTAAAAAGAGATACACTCGTCCTCACAACATGTATCGGGCACGGACATAAATCATGTACATATGTTTTGATGTCAAGCATTATATCATACAAGCTTACAGAGCAATTCTTTTTAGAAGAAAAATCCCGCCTTGCTTATCTTCTAAAGGTAAACGAGAGAAAGTAACAAAGGGTGTTCAAAAAGTTTGAGAGTTTTCTCCGTCTGTACTCATTAGCATTTCCATTATGAGACCGGGTTCAAGTAAATATTCAAAAACTTAGGAAAGAACCGAAAATAAATTCACTTATTATCAAAACAAGCCTAATTTGTGTTTCGTCGTTAATCATAAAACAAAGCTTTGATAAAACAATGTTGCTGCGGAAAAATCAGAAGATAATATAATTCGCTTAAAGGCGGCAGTCTTTGAAAAAACACTAATAAATAATTCTTAATATCTGATGGCGTCCCTCAAGGAACAATCTCGGGTCCCGAGACAATTATAATCTTTACAAAGGAAAGTAATGCTTTTGAATTAATGATGTTTGAGAACGTTCAAGTGGCTCTTACGTCATTGAAATATTGGCGGATCGTTTATTGCCAAGTCTTAACGTGTCATCCAATCAAAGAAATGTTCTAACGTTTTTGGGACGGAATATTTAATAAAGATTTGAAGAGGTCCCCAGTCCCATTATTTTCGCATTGTAAGCATAACGTATCGGGGAAATCTGCTTATGCTTTGAAATTTTATCAAGCAAGTAATATTGATATGTGGGCGGTTTCACCTGTCACAACGCTCGTTTCCAATGTATTCTACAAGAAAATAACTGTTCCATTTGTATTGATTGAGAAAAATAAGTGAAGTATCTAGGTCGTAGGTTTTATTCAACAAATTGTACTAGATTGCCATATTTTTATTGTATACTAGCTGTGCCCTATGGTTGTACCTGCGTTATTCGGACATATAAGATATATTACAACAAAGCTTCATCAAAATCCGTTCGGCAGTTTAGGCGTTAAAGAATGGTGAAAGATATACGGATATTTGTTACAATATCCGTACATCGATTTTCGCAAACTTTCGCATTTATAATTTTCTTTTTAAGTAAACGTCCTCTGTACGGAATATAATCCATGTGTCGAGGGGTATTTTACACATATATAATTGACGGATACAAAGTACATTCAGACTCTGCATAGTTATTTATGGGTCACACAAATAGTTACCCTTCGCGGGAATCGAACCCGGGACATGAACTGGCGAGGCCACGAGGCGTCTGTCTATCTTAATCACTGCGAAACACGTGCTGTCATTAGTTGCATACTATAGTATGATAGGAGGGTAGTATTAGTAGGAAGTAGGATTGTTGTACTCAAAGGTAATCATTACATAATAGTAGTTTTATTAGCTGCGACGGCAATTCTCATTAAAGTCAAGCCAACTACACATTCGCCGATTATAACACCACCAACTTCTAGAATCATGGCTGCTACTGAGTCTTTCTATGGCCAGAAAAATCGCAAAAAATGTGTAGCTACACTCTCGAATTGAACCCAGGACCCACGCGGGTTACACGCGGTTGCACAATTCTACCACTAGAATAACGAGATATTCTATATCCATGATAATGAAAATAACAGGCAAAACCACAAATTCAGAAACAGATATATGTTATACCAACTCTATAAAATATATAAAAAAATATCTTAACATTTAATTTCGAAGATAACCGGAATCACAGTATTGAATCTTGGCTTGTCATCTCAAAACTAAAATCCTATATCAAGAACTATACAGTATATCAAAGCAATTTGGATTCCTTCAGATGTAGAAAGGTTCGGAATCAAATGTCAATCACTCATAATATGTTATTGCTTACCATTCGATCTTCTGTAATAACGTGTCTTTGGACATGTTTTGAAAGATCACTACTTTTTATTGGAGCATATTTCTCGGTAACTTTTATGATTCAGGCCATAGTAGCCAACGGCTTTGTTGGTGGTATTTTTCATAATTTGTATTCTTCTCTAGGTAGGAATATAACCTAGATCCGAAAGAACAAGAACACATTATATAACAGAAGTTGTAATGACATGGAATCTCTATTTCATATTATTAATTTGAATCAAATTATTGTTTTTCTCTTGGTTCGGCTAAGTCACATGTCCGCTTTTTTGTTCTTTAGTTTTTATCGTTCTAACAAAAAAACTGGATGTGTCCCTGCTACAATTACCGTCCATTTTATTTTATTTTATTTTATTTTATTTTATTTTATTTATTTATTTAAGGATCGTCAACGTTACATACACTCATGCAGTTATAAGACACACACATACATTATCAAGTTTGTACTGACAGTATTGAAAAATATACTATATTATTTTCGGACATATACTGCTTGTATATTTTTTGTAACTTATAAATACTGAAAAAGACTTCAATTTAGTAGTTTTGCCGATAAAGTAAATGGTAAATTTCTTTAAAATTTATTATTTGTGATAACTTTTTAAACTATATATTTTGGTGACTCATTACTCTATGAGAGCCTTAGAATATATGACACAGTAGAGTTTTTTTCTTTTAATTTTATAAATGCCCCCAAAAGGGAATCCCATATTTCAATTTGCTTTATATGCTGTCATATAAAGCAAATTGAAATATGGGATTTTCTGGGTTTGTTTTGCAGACGTTCTATATGTGTACCATTTCAACTAAATTGGTATTGCAGATTTGAAGAAAGTTGTGCTGTGACGGACCGACAGACAGTGACACAAGTAATACCCTATATTATTTCTTATTTTGGCGCATGCAACCCCAACCCGACTGAATATTTCCCTGAACCATTACAATGCGTAATCGCGACTGCATGCATACTGATGGCTAAAATACTGCTTTACAACTATCAGTAAGCACTAAATATTGAATGTAAAAACTAAACCTAAAATTTATTCTGTCTGTGCTGTGTCTACTACATCTTTTGTATATATTATAATATTTACGTTATTTATGTAATGTACATATTATGATTTTCATATGGAATAATTTATCATAATATATTCCTTTATTATTTTTAATTATTCCATGTAAAAATCAGAAGAAGAAGTACACGTTATCGCAAAACTAAGTAAAACAATACAATGGATTCAAACAAGGAAATTATCTAATTTTAATACGATTGGCGGCCTTATCGCTACAAGCTCGCTAAATCTCTTTCCGGTGCCCGTTTGCACTTTATTGTAGTCACTTTGAACTATAATGTGTGTGTGAGTGTAAGAATTATAATTATAACAATTTGGGTGAAATACCAAATTGTTATAATTTTATGTATATAGGTAATAATTTTGGCTGATTAAAATGTTTAATTTTACATTAGTAAATAAACTTACATACTCATTTAAACATTATTTAAGCATAATATATGTAAATGCAAACTTACATAAACCTATTTAAAGCGCTTTTACATTGTCATTACTTATACTATTAATACTAATTTTAAAGAGTGCACATTATTTTTGAAGTTATACTTCTTTTGGCGCGATGGAGAAAAATGATGAGAGTGAATTTTTACGATGCGCGCGCAAACCGACACCAAAAAATTTTACAGCATGAAGTTAGTTCTAGGTGGTATGAAAATTGATTACTATGTTCAAGTTGTATATTAAGAAGTATAACTTATAACGCGTGTACATAAGTACACACAATTTTTTTTTTTTAATATCAAACCTGCTACAGTTTATTGTTAAATCAGTAAAGTAGGTGTAATCATTATAGAAGAAATTATTGTACTACCGAATACTGCAGATCAAAACTGAAAAAAACCGGTGGCACAATCTAATAAGTTCTTTGCACGCAGCCCAGTCGATAGGCTGGAATTATAAATTACAAGGTTTATATACCCTTTCTCCTTTTAGATAAAATGGGAAATATATATATCCCGATAGCAAAACCCTCACGCCTCTAGAATTAATTGTACCGCCAGAGCGTACCTATTGCGGAATCTCATCTATATACAACATGTTAGGCTGCTTGGGATAATTTAGGCGGTAATACCAACCATCTACATACATCATAATAATTACTGGGTATTAGATAGGTTCGTGTCACAGACAGTGCGTGTGTAATCATTTGCATATCAAACGTAGGTGGAGTGATTACATTTTGTTAGAGAGTTTGTGCGCTTTAACCGTCATTATCAACAAACCGATGGAATTAACTACTTGAATTAATTGGCTGACTGCAATCAGACCTGGACAAACTATTGGGAAGAAGTATTAGATGTTCTCATGACAACAGGAACCGATGGCTTAACTGCTTTGCGGTTAAAAATAACGTCTATCCCCCATGCCCCATGGGGGATAGACGTTATTTTTTTTAGGTTTCTTTGCACAAAAGAGCAAGAAACCTAAAAAAAATCACTCATTAATTATTATTGAATGAATTTTTGGGTTCTTTATAAATATATAATTGACGGACACAATCCACCCTCACTCAGAATAACTATTGGGTCACATAAGTAGTTGTTCTGAGCGAGGATCGGACCCGAGACCTCACTGAAATTTTGGTGAAATTTGGCTATCCAGGAATCAAGTTATATGAAGTATAGTAAAAGTGAGGTTAAATTATAACATTGTAGTTTTTTACAAAATATTTTTGAATGGCTTCGGTTGTGTTATGGGTGAGGCGACTGTCTTAATCCCTACCCCGCATGTCCCTCAACCGGAACTCGAATAAAATCCTCTAGTTTTAATATTTTGTTTACTTTGTTCATTGCAACGTCGCCGGCGTAAAGCGGGCTTATTTCGCTACGATAAAGTGCTCATAATTTGTACCAATCTAATAAATTGTGATAAATTCATCGTATTGAAAACTCACAATTTTTTTTAAACCGGTTATTTCAGCACTTTCTAAGTTTCTTACTGTTTCAAATATTTTAATATTTTGTTTTTATATTACGACACAGTTTTTTAACCACAACCTGTCTTTTAATCGCGTGTATTTTAGTTCTCAAGAAAGGGCAGGTCAGAAGTACCCTAAACCGGCGAGCATGTATGAAGAATATAATGCTAACGAGGCAAAATAGGTGTGCAAAGATCGTGATAGATGGAAATCCGTTGTCTCTGCCTACTTCTCTGGAAAACAGGTGTGAGGCTATCTAGTTTAGTCTGGATATTTATTTGACCAACTACTACGAATACATTGCAAAAATTTAAAAACAATACAAGGTAATATGAGTGAGTGTAATTGACCTCGTCTAGGTAAGAGGCATTATAATTTATAATAACCGTATATTAATATCATATTCCAATATTACCATGGACACGAGCGATTCAATGATTTACATATATTCTTCACCCAAATAAAGGAAAATTACTGAAGTACAGACAGAAATTTCCCTAATTGAAAGTGAAACTTATGCATTCGCGATAAAGTTGAAAATCTATAAAAGAAATTTGACAGATTGGGTTAGCTGGATGTAATGGCGTCTGTACGCTGTTCGCCTCGGCCAGATTAGCTGGAACTTGTCCTCGTTTTGATGATACCTAAAAATTAAGATTTCAGTTACGATTACGTGCAGAAAAATAATTTACTTTTTTTTTCACTCAACCCCTAACTAAGCAAAGCTTGTACTATGGGTATCAGGCGACGATATACATACTTATATAGATAGATAAATACTTATATACATAGAAAACATCCATGACTCAGAAACAAATATTCGTGCTCATCACACAAATATTTGCGCTTACCGGGATTCGAACCCAGGACCACCAGCTTCGTAGGCAGGAGCACTACCAACTAGGCTACGGTGACCGTCATTGAAACACGTAGTTTAAATAAAGAGCGACTTTTGATACGACGTTTACAGCTAGTGTTGGACTTTCACTGATTCACCGCGCAGTTAATAGCGACTCTTGTTACGACGCATTAACGTTCAATGTTTAAACATGTTTATTAAAGTATTTAGCCTGTTGAAGTTAAACGTTGCCTATGAGAGAAAGAGAGAAAGAAAATGTGTGCTCGAACCTCTCTCTTCCTCCTACAGATTTATACGAATTTTCCTTCTCAACTTCCATTCACCTCGCCCGATCACCCTTTCCGAAACGCTTTCGTCATGCATTTACCTGTTTACTCACGAAGTCAAGCTTGCGTAAAAAGTTTTACTTCAAAAATATTTAACCCATTACGTAAAATACGAAACAAAATAGCCATAGCTCCCAAACGGTTCGGTAAAACATTCAAGACCATGAATACCCAAAAGAAGGTCTCACCTGAAATTCTATCAGAGGGAAAAGGAACTTATTTAGCAACCCTACGTGGCAGTTGGAACTATTCGCATGCAGATGACAGTCCCGAGCGTAACGATACGACCGGGCTCCGCGCCGAGCGATATCTCGGAGATGTAGGTACATGCAAATGTGAACGTGGCTTTTCTTCAGTCCTTGAATTTAGACGGAGTTTGTAGTATCAGCGAAACTGTGAATCAACTATTATCATTATTCTCTTATGTTAAAAAACTAAATCTTACTGCTTTAATTATTTATATAACATATACAACATGTAACTTAATTAACGCACATCCTGAAAATAGTTTGTTCAGAATAGTTTACTGAATCGATTTATATCATTATTGATATAGGTATTTTTTTTTTCCAAAATAATTTAAACTACAGAAATTATGGTTATTTTAACCCTGTACAGTCAAAACATGAACAATTGAAATGGACCGTAAGTCAAAGTAGTAAGACTTTTAAATCGCTAATTTATTTGTATGCATACAAATTCCATCATTCAACACAAAATAAGGAAAAATAAACTTCATTCCAAGAAACAAATTTAGTAAATAACAATGCATATACATGTTAAATAAAAAATTTAGTATATGTATTATGATTACAACATAATATTCTAATTGGGGTGTCTGAGGGTGTGCGTTAATTACGTTATATGAAAAGATATATAACTATAGAATAAACTACGGAAGACCTATATACAATAGATCTTCCGTAGTTTATTCTATAGTTATATATCTTTTATAAATTCTTTTTTTCTTTATCGTATGAGCATTGGATACCCTGCTGTCAGAGTTCTTCAAGCCGCCCAGTAGGCCTCTGACATGGCTTAACGACTGTCTTCGAACGAGAACATCCGGGACCGACAGCTTAACGTGCCGTCCGATTGCTTACAGACCGATGACTGAAACTGGCTATGAGCTATAGTTTATAAAGTAATGTATGTAAATATTATTGTGTATATGTGTATTTTGCTATAATATTTTGTTGTACACTGCTTAATAATCTCACTGTCCTAATGGTTTTCTGTAGGAAAATTCATGAATGAATTAAGTTCGGCTATGTACAGGCGCCAGCACATCAAGCTAACCCAATCTGTCAAATTTGCCCAAGAGATAAGACTTTCTTGTAGAAAATATATATATAAAAAAACGAGTGTGCTTTAAGACCACACGACTGAAGTAAAAACTTCAAAGGTAAGAGAGAAAGAAAACTTATGCTCGCACTTCTCTCTCTTGTCGTATATAATGTAAGGGACATTATATACGAGACGCTAGAAAAATATTCGAAAGAGAGATTTAATAAATAAAAAACAAATTCGTTTGTAAATGAGTAATAAATTTTGTAACTACTTGGTTACGTTTTAATTTGAGATTGCCTCTATTAACTTAAATCGATAAGATGAGTACAAGTTTTTACGAGTTTCCACGAGGTTTGCGTCCGATCACTTGGTACTCAATATATCAGTTCTCTTAGTTCCAAATAGTTTAGCGGTTGGTTAATGCCGATACTATTTGCTATTTGGCGATTGGAACTTGAACAAAACGATTGAAGGTTGCCATCACGATATTTAGTTACGCGTGTGATGTAAAGGACACCAATTCAAAGGATTTGAAGCTTCTATTTCAATTTCTAGGACCACTTTAAATTAGTTTCGGTTTGGAATTTGAGATAAATGTAAATGCATTTCATCCATGTCTCACTCAATATTAAGTTAAGATGTGGTTTTCGAATGTTTTATGTGAATTTATTAAAAAAAACTGTAACGAAATCTAGGCATGCAACCAGATTCAGGCATTTGTCAAAGAAATGCGCATCCAGGAAGGTGTTAAATAATAGTACAGGATCTCATTAACACACACGTAGGGCTGTCATGTTTTATGTGTAGTGCTGTCATGCAATAGACATTATTAAAACTAAAAATGACCGCCAATGCGGCTTATTCCTTTTGTAAAGTAGGTATACGCCTCGTCTAGTGGTAGCGTGCTCAAACGCAGATAAAGAGGTCCTGTGTTTAAAAGTTCAAAGTGATTATGGCATTTATTTGAAAAGAATAATTTCTCAATATCAGCCCGGACTTTGGAAGTAAGCGGAATCACACCCCTGTGTCTCGGAGAACACACATAACCATCGGTTACATTACCTCGTTCTGGTCGTGTCGCTAAACGTCTAATCGAATCATGAGAGTGATGGAATAGAAAGTGTCCCTGTATTTGCGCACACATTTGTGTACTATACTATGTCCCGCGCAGATAGCTAGTCTTCATTTTTATATAAATTATTATTGGTACATTTTTTTAATAAAATTGTGTTGTTGCGCCACAATTTTTTTTTTGTGTTTTTAGTCATTATATTCTTAAGATCTTTTCAAACTTAAATTTCTATTCTGACCAATGTCGATATATTTTTAGTAATCTAACGAAATGTCTGCTACCAGTCTATTTCAGGTGGTTGCGACCGCAATGTCGAAATATAATTATCCAGTTTGAGTTCAGGTCAGTTTTAGTATTCAGGACACGTGCGAACAAAACCCGCAAGTCCTAACAGGTGGCCAGGTCTAACAACGCCAGTATTTCGCCAGACACCTGAGTTTTATTGGGCGGTCACTTACCAAAGCTGTTACACGAAATCATAAAAGTTATATTTATAGATTGTGTATAAAGCAAAGCTACGGCGGGTCTTCTGATTACCTGTGAGATTCCACGAATCAAAGATGGAAAAGGAAAATCACAAAGACGTTTATTATTATTATGAATTTTTACTTCGAACAATCTGTTGTGTATTTTTAGGTATTGGTAAGTATAGCCTGAAGGTCGCGCGATATGGAATCCCATCCAACGTAGCCTGCTTGCGACGTAAAGAGACCATTTGTCTCCGCTAGCGACAAAAACTAAACCACTTTTTTCTCGAACTCAACTTTTGTCAAGAGGAAACCAATTTAGGGAACCGTAAACATTTGAAGAGTTGTAGAGCTGCGGTGGCAGATAGGAGGCAAATTAATTGGGAAACTTGGAGCGTTCGTGCGTCTCCTTATTGTTTTTTGTGTTCAATGATTGTTTGCTCACTTCCTTATTGTGTGATCGGCTTTTGATGTAAGTCTGCTATACAATTTCCATTCGTTGCTACAAAGAAAAGTTAATCAACGTGCAGGTCGTGATTTCTGATCATTCCGTTTTCCTGTTTCGGGCTTTCGTCCTTTTGTCTCGTTTATGAATGAAACTTAATTTTAGGATATTTTCAGATTCGTTGCGTTTGATTTTTGTGATTGCCTCTTTGAACAAATGTAATTTCATTTGAAAAATCGTGTTAGAGTTAAATTGTTTCTTCCATTTATCATATGGATACAAAAATTTACGTTCGCATATTTCATACTTACACGCCAGCCGCTTTTTTACATAGTATATGGTGACAACTAGACTGGCCTGTTGATCTAGTGACTAATGACCCTGACTGCTACGCCAGAGGTTGTGGGTTCGATCCCCACTTAGTACAAATCTTTGTGTGGTGCAACGATTATTCGTTCTGTAATATTATACTCTATCTACAATACGTAGGTATTTAGAAATATATAAACATGTTTCTCAGTTGTCTTGTTCAAATCCAAATTCAAAATACTTATATGTAAAAATGTGGTCAAAAATACAAGTCTCATTTGAAGTCTCACACACTAGCCATTTTACATAATGGCATATAAATGATAGCGTACTACTGAAGGTACACTTAAGATACTAGGGCTTACATGGCAAATATTCCTCTATCGAGTAAATACATTTTTCTGTCAAGCATGAACGTAGCGGGGTTCCGTTGTTTGGTAAACCTCTAATTCCTTGAGGCAAGTGATTATATGTTCGGTTGCCATAGAACAGGTGTTGGTTGACATACGATAATTATTAAAAAATAATCTGGTACATCTGTTTTCAAGATCGACATCTCGCAATATATTGGGTAGTCATCCATAGTCATGATGGTTTGTTTTCCTTGTGGCAGCCAATCGTCGCGTGATGGCGCATGGAGTGCTTGCGGACGGCGTGGTGCTGGTGCGCGGCGCTGGTGCTCGCGACGCTGGTCACTGCCGGGCCGCGGTACAGCAGTCGCATAGTTCACACACAAGCAGGTAACAATTCATTACACGACCTCTGCTTCTTCTGATTATTTAGTGATAAAACAATATAACGTACAATGTAATTTTATATTAAGAAATAAATATTAAAAAAAAGGATTCCCACTGAGTTTTCTGGCAGTGTTTCTCAGTAGCTGCCAAGTCATGCACTGCACGGTAGGGTAAAAAAATGACAATTCGACACAAATGTAATATTTTAAAGGTATAAATGACTTTTGAGTTTGAGTTTGAAACACTTTCATACAGAACGAGATGGGGTTCAGAAATAATTATATTTAAAATAATATAGTATTCTATTCTGCTTCTGCTTTAATTACATTCGCGAGTATTACTTAGTCATTTTCACTTTAAAGTTATTTTTTTGTAATTATCTGCTTCAATCGTTGTTTTTAAACCCTCAATGAAACATATAACCTAATATGTGTCTTTGTATGTGGCATCAAAATACTTACAAAAATTGCCATTGGTTTCCCTATTAAGGATTTGTCAACAAGTTACAGCTCATTTACCGGTCAATTTCCGGAGTTCTTGATGGCTGAGTAAGTTCAAATGTGATTTTCTACTTCAAAGCCACTTTAACGATTTTCTATTACCAACGTACCAAAGTAGTTTTATTACATTAATAGAAGGAAACCTAAAGTACTCAAATGATTTGTTTGTAAACTCATGAATGTGCGATTTAATATTAGTGTAAGAGACTGGGACTGGTAATTATAAAAAGAGCTGGTTCAGATATAATATGGTATAATATTTTTTCTTACCTAGCCAACTGACATAACAAAAGACTACTATATAGATAGAACACGTCAAAATTAGAATAGATATAAAAAGTATTTATATACAAGGAGTTTATATATACAAAGAGGTGCGTTGCGCACAATTAGAATAATAATTATTAGTAACAATAATTACCCCAAGTTACCTAAAACTGGAACATTGAATACTTGTCCCTGGGAACAGCCTACACTATAATTTGTATTGAGTATTACGTATTCAAACGCCTCAAGATTACCTGCAAGCGACTTAAGCCTTGATTAGATACCTTATTCCTATTGGTCCCAACGGGCTTCCCTGGCCTACGAGTAAAATTCCCTTGTATCCCGGGACAATCCAATCAAGCCGACATTTCCACGATACGTAGGAAATTATGTTGTTTGGTTTCATACAAGTAGGAATACGGGCTCAAATTAATTATTTTATGGACCGGGTTCGAGTGCTAGCAAATGGGATAAATGAGAGGTTTCTGATACGGTTTCGGTACATTTATTTATTCAGTGTCTCGCTTGGTGTAATATCGGGCTCCGTTTTTTGTCGACTGTCCGCATAATTGACGCGTTGAAAGAGGGCATTGATTCGGCTGATTTGGAGAAGTGATTTGTTAATGTGCGAGTTGAGAAAGATAAATTAAAATGGTTTTTTGTGAACAAAATGCTAATGGATGCTTTGATTTATACCTTAGTCTTAAACGATATTTGTTTGTAGGTGCCCAATTTCATCAAAATCGAATAAACCGATCTCGTTATTCGTGTTTAAAGCCTTTTAGAGATGTTTTTTAAATATCATAATTTGTCATTTCAATGACAGGGGTGCTACAACAAAAGATTTTGTTTACAAAATCTAAAAAATAATAATATCTAGGGACATTGTCACACAGATCATCCTAGCCCCAAACTAACGGACGAACTTGACGGTCACCGTAGCCTAGTTGGTAGTGCTCCTGCCTACGAAGCTGGGTCGAATCCCGGTAAGTGCAAATGTATGTGTGATGAGCACGAATATTTGTTTCCGAGTCATAGACGTTTTCTATGTATTTAAGTATTTATCTATCTATATAAGTATGTATATCGACGCCTGGTACCCATAGTACAAGCTTTGCTTAGTTTGGGGCTAGGGTGATCTGTGTGACAATGTCCCTAGATATTATATAAAATCTAAATATTCGACTCATCATTATAATGATATCAGCCGAAAGACGTCCACTGTTAGACCAAGGCCTTCCCAAAGATGTCTACAATTGCCGATCTTGCTCTACCCGCATCCATTGGTTTCCAGCGACCCTCCCAAGACTATCGGTGCATCTTGTAGGGGACCTACCCACACTGCGTCTTACGGTTATTCGATACATACTATATGCTTGTTCGACAAAATCAAAACTCTTAGTGTACATTTAAAATACACAGATTTTACGGCAGTGTCTCATAGAAGCCGGTAAGTAACAAAATTAAAACCCAACTTCACCGAAGTACGTATACTGAAAGTATGATGAAATTCAAACAGTAATACAATATCACGTTTAGAAAGAGTTGCCTTAATAAAGTAGGTCTCCAACTTGCTCTTTTTTGGCACCATTTTTTATTATTAATTACTAGCTGTGCCCCGTAGTTTTACCCGCGTTAAATTTTATAAATTATCACTCTTCCTCCCCCGTAGGTGATAGCGTGATAATATGTAGCCTATATGTCGACCCGACCTCTGAGTATTATGATTGAAGTAAATTCATGTACTATTTTTTGAGTTTAGGCCGGACATACATACAGACAAACAAACAAAAATTCTAAAAACCATATTTTTGGCTTCGATGTCGATTGTAGATCACGCTCCAAGAATCCATTAAAAAAAATATTCAATGTACAGTTTTGACTTTCCTACGATTTTATTATGTATATATAATAATAATAATAATAATAATTTATTTTATTTCTCCACAAAGGTAGTTACAATACTTATAACTAAATTAATATCTATACATATTCCTTTGTGAGAGCTGGTGTCTGAAGTAGGTTTCATAAAGAACCTGTATTACAGATCACCAGGCCCTCGGCCGCTTCGGAGTGGATAAATATGCTGTCTTACATTTCATTTTATTGTTAACTACATAGTAGAGACAATTTTCTATAAGTTAAGAATTTATTATATTAAATGTGTGCGTGTGCGTGTGTGTGTGTGTGTGTGTGTGTGTGTGTGTGTGTGTGTGTGTGTGACTATACTTTATACCTATGCTATACTTTATGTGGTTATTATGTTTTCCGTGTTTTCGTAATCTTGTTCCATCAGCCAGTTGGTAACAATAGTTTTACATTCCGTTTTAGATTTTGGATATATATTTAAAATTTTATTAAGTTTGTTGTAAACGAGACCACCGAGGTACGAGAAACTCCCGCGTGCGAGGAGAGTGCTAAAGGAGCCAGTGGGACAGACATTGTGTTTTCGTCGCTTGTCAGCTAGTTTAAGTGGGTCATATGGAGTAAGTGAATGGGTCTTCAACGTTATATTCAAAATAAACTGCTGTCGGACTGTTAATACTCTGCAAGTAGAATAAAGTTCCGTTGTCGGGAATAGAAAGGGAAGACGCCATCCAACCTTTAATATGGTCCGTTGCGCCCGTTCTAATTTCAAAAGTGAGGTTTTACTAGCACCACCCCAAGATATGATACAGTAAGATGTAATTGATTGGCATAGAGCTTGGTATACCAATTTTATGACTGATTTGTCCGCAATATGACGTAGATTTTTGAAAATGTAAATAAGTTTACGTAATCTGGATGAGAGTTGGTCGATATGATGGTGGAACTTTAATCTATAGTCAATTTGAACGCCAAGGTATTTAACACAGTCTGTACTGGTCAGATTAGGGCAATGGCATGGTAGGTCCTCCGTCTTACAGTTGTGAGCTTTGATGATAAAAGAGCCAGGGGGCTGGCCTGTGCAAGTAGGAGAAAAGGTAATATTTGTTTTATCTATATTTAATGTTAGTGAGTTTATAGCTAGCCATTTAGAAATATGATCAAAGCCCGTCTGTGCATAACTGAAGGCGTCAGACCATGTCTTCCCATGAAAGATGAGGGCAGTATCATCGGCGTAAGTGAATATATCTCCATTTTGGAGGCAGTGTTTGCAGAGGTCATTTATAAATATTAAAAATAAAGTAGGGCCGATGATACTACCCTGAGGGACTCCATGTGTAATAGGTAACTCATCGCTGACCCAATCGTTGATCTTTACTGGCGACGTCCCCTTAAGTAGCTTTGGAAGAGTGCTAGCTGAGTGCCCCTGATGCCTATATGCTCGAGCTTTGTGAGAAGAGTGGGGACAGCAACCGTATCGAACGCCTTAGCTAGGTCCAAAAAAATACCAATCACTTTGTTTTTATTGTCCAATTTAGTCACAACCTTATTTGTTAAGTCCGAAACCGCGTCGTTAGTAGAAATGCCTGCCCTAAATCCGTATTGATTAGATGATAATATTGTTTGTGAATTTAAAAAGTTAACGAGTCTTTTATTTAATGCTTTTTCCAAAATTTTTGATAAAGTAGGAAGAATAGAGATAGGCCTGTAATTGTTCACACGGTTCCTGCCCCCACTCTTGTAGATTGGGTGAACAATGGCTACTTTATACGCATCAGGGAAAACTCCTGTTTCAAAGGCCAAATTGGTAATGTATGTAATAGGGGGAACCAATATGTTCTTAAATCTTTTCAGGAATGATCCAGAAATACCGTCAAAACCAGTGGCGCAGTCTGATCGCAGGCCCATTATTATTAATTCAATTTCAGCATAATCCGTTGGACTAAGAAAAAAAGTATTTAAACTGGGTGAATTGTGGTTTGGGGGGGTATGTTCATTGATGTCATTACCATTATCTACAGCGGCTGCTAGTGTTCTGCCAATATTTACAAAGAATTTGTTTGCATCATTCACTGATGATAAAGGGTCCGTAGGGGATAGAAGATCAATTGCGATATTTTTTTGTTTCTTAGTGTCAGTAATGGTTTTCACCGCGTCCCAGAGCCTTTTAGTGTTTTTTTCTGCGGATTTTATTAAAGATTTTTCATAATTATTTTTGGCCTTTCTGAGTAAGTTGATACAGTGATTTCTATACCTTTTGTATGTAATTTTTATTATCTCATTGGTCGGCGATTTTTTAAGTTTAATATGTAATTGGTCTTGGTTTTTCATACATTTCAGTAGTCCCGCGGTCATCCACGGTTTTGTAAGTCGTTTTCTATTTGATACCGGTTTAAGTACATAGTTAGCGACAAGACAACGGTTAAGGGAACTAATTAAGTAATTAGTAGCTTCGTTTACACATTCAAGGGTGTACAAGGTATCAAAATCAAGATTGTTCAAGTCTTTTTCAAGGTTTTCGTAGTTTAGTTTTTTTATAGTTTTATTTGGGTTCGTTTTAGGCAAATTCTGGGGAGAGCCCAGGAAAAGTATTACAGCGTCATGATCCGTAACTGAGGCATGTGCAATGTAACAATGAGCTATATTTTTCGTTCTTAGTAGAATGTGATCGAGGCAATTTTGATTTCGAGTGGGTAATGTATGTGCGGGTAACATACCGTAAAACGCGGCCATTGTTAGGTATTCTGCGGATCGGGGGTCTGTGTTATTTATTTTAATATCGATGTTTATATCACCTGTGACTATTAAATTTTTATAAGATGAGTAATTTTTAAGAAGCTGTGCTAAAGAGTGTAAGAAAGTAGTCACGTTGTGGATTGCGGGCGGCCGGTAGATTGCGATAATGGCAGTATCTGGTTTAAAAATGACAATAAGGCAGTTTGCGTCCTTTAAATCAGGTTCGACAATAACAACGTTCTTGTTTTCTCGGTAGTAGATGACTACTCCTTCATTCTGTGTGAAGTGCCGTGTGGTAGAAGTTGATCTGTATCCTTCGAGGGTAGGAATAGGAGGCGAGTTCAACAGCCAACACTCTGTAAGTACAATAAGATCCCATGTGGTGTTTGCACGATGTAGAAGAGTAAGAAGGTTGGGAAAATTGCGGGTTACGCTTCTAATATTTTGATTTAGGAGACATAGGGACTGGCGATGTGTTTTCGATAAGGTGACGCAGTCGTCTATTATACAGTTGTTAGCCTTTGAAACCGAGATATTGTCAAGATCGGTAGTGATGTTCTCCATATTATCGAATTTTTATCCTAGGCGTAATAATCCAATTTAAATGATATTTAATGAATTTTACATAGATATTGTCGCCTCTTTGGGAAATGTTAATTAATATAAGTAATAGTTGATAAGTGTTTATTTTGTATTGTGAATGGGAGTGATTTTGTGCGTTAGTGTGTGTGAATGAGTGTGTGAGTATTTGTGTGTGTATAGATGGTTTTTTACTAATAATATAATTAAGTCTAGAGATAATAACAGGGGTATACTGTGATATTTTAGACTGTATATATGTAGAGTAGCTTATTACAACTTTAGAATACAATTCAAATAAATAAAAGAAGAAAAAATAATAGAAGAAGAACGTATACATGTAACTAATTACGCCTAGTCATTCTGTTCGGGCAAGGGATCTAAGCTCTTTTTCATCAGTAATGCGAATTCTTGGTGTTCCTTCGTCTTTTCGAAGAAATATCTGTCCATGATATACCCAGCAGAACTTATAGTGGTATTCGACTTTGAACTTCCTCGCGAGGTAAAAGAGTTTATTAGAAAATGACGTTAGGCTTTCCGATAGGTAAATGGGTGTATCCGGTCCGTTTATTTTCAGAGTAGTAGTCATGAGTTGGTTGTTGTTTTTGTTGTACATTTTATAGCCCTCAATAACTTTATCCTTAGTTATAACGGTGGTAAGTTCTGCAATTATGACTTTGCCCGACTTTTTGGTGTTTATTCTAAATATATCTTTTATTTCGGTTTGTTGAATAGGCACCTCCAGGGCCTGGCCCAAGTTAACTAAAGTATTCGCCAGATCTAGTTTTGTTTCTCCGTCCCGATAAGGAATATTTCTAATCTCTAGGCTAGTAGAGCGCACGCGTTTTTCGAGCTGCTCAATTTTTCCTTCTAATTCTTCAATATGTTTTTTATCATTTTTACTTTGCTCTTTTAAGGTTGCTATCTCTGCCATCATGGTGTCGTATTTATCTGACAGAAGGGTTATGCTTTCCTTTATATCCGACGCCTGTTCTTCCATGTTCAGTTTTATTTCTTCAAAGCGCCTTTCTTGTTGTTGTGCAAGGCTATTAAATAAAGTACGCATCTCAGTCATAAACGTATCCATGTTCGGATTTGGTTTGTCTTCGGGGGGAGAACCGACAGCTCTGCGTTTGTGTTTTCTGCTCGTCACGTTACGCGCGTTATCGGTTAATTGCCCTTTATCAGGTTCCGATTCAGAGGTTTGATGATCACTGTTCGCTGGAGTTCGTTCCTTTGCCGGCATTAAAAGATCTTTGGACGGTGTGCCTTTCGGGGGAGTACGCTTTAAGGGCATTCTGTATATTATTTATATGTTTACTGGAGAAGTTCTATGCAGCGGCGCTGGTCACACTCAGGATAGTTCACAGTGGAGTTGGTTATTCCTTGGCAGTTGTGACTATACAAAAGCTTGATCGAGATTATTAGTATTAAGTATATCAAAAGTTTCGAAGTTTTATTTTGATTGATATATCTTGATAGTTTATACTATTTAGCATGGGAGTGGAGGGGTTCTTTTCCTAGTTTCCAGAATCGTTCAGTACGTTTTTCTAACACGTAACGAAGTACTGCTACGTAGAGAAGTACGATGCGGCGCAATAATAAGCTGCACCAAGTCGGGTGTATTGTTTGTCGCTCCCTGTTGATTTGAGTGATATGAATGACTTGCGTCGTCGCGTAATGGTATGCCAATAACAATTAAGCGCCGCGGTATTTAGACTTATTTGCGTCGGCACGTAGTGCTATGAGACATCAATTAGGCGCTGGTATATAGTATACTACCGGTGGACAGGGTCAGGTGTTAATGGCTTTCGTGCGAAAGAGACAGGAATTATGAACACTTGCCTCGTCTCGCTCAACGATACGCTGCCGCCGGGCTCGATCTCTTGAGGCGCACTGCTCTCCTGGTACTTCACTGATATTAATGAATTTTATTTTGACAAAAATAAGTATTTAGAATAAGAATTAAATAATGATTTGAACTAAATACGTGCAGACGTCTGTACGCTTTCGCGGTCCGGAGGGAAGGGATATGAAGGAATATGTGTAGATATCTACAGTCTTATCATAAACAACAGAACTCGGTCTAACCGTTAAAATGGTACAATGTTTTACGATATTCCCAGGTGCAATCCGTGGTATCATAGTGGAGCCTGCGTCCCGGCGGCTGGAGCCCGTGGAGGTGTTCCTGGGGGTGCCGTACGCGGGCCCGCCGGCGCGGCTCGCGGCGCCGCCGCCCCCCGCCAGCTGGTCCGGCACGAGGCTGGCCGACGCCTTCGCTCCTGTCTGTCCGCAGCGGTTTCCCGACATATCCAACAAGTAAGTTCACTTTTCTAAAACATATATAAAGTGGGACAATATTCGTGTCACACTGGCACGGTCACCGTAGCCTAGTTGGTAGTGCTCCTGCCTACGAAGATGGTGGTCCTGGGTTCGAATCCCGGTAAGTGCAAATATTTTTGTGAGGAACACGAATATTTGTTTCTGAGTCATGGATGTTTTCTATGTATATATCTATCTATATCGTCGCCTGGAACCCATAGTACAAGCTGTGCTTAGTTTGGGGCTAGGATGATCTGTGTGACATTATCCCGAGATATGATTCCCGAAATACTATTAAAAAAAAAAAAAATGTGTGTACTTATGTACACGCGTTAGAAGTTATACTTCTTAATATACAACTTGAACATAGTTATCAATTTTCATACCACCTAGAACTAACGTCATGCTGTTATTTTTACGATGCGCGCGCATCGTAAAAATTCACTCTCATACATTTTCATACCACCTAGAACTAACTTCATGCTGTTAAATTTTTTGGTGTCGGTGTGCGCGCGCATCGTAAAAATTCACTCTCATCATTTTTCTCCATCGCGACAAAAGAAGTATAACTTCAAAAACCTTTGGATCTTACACTTGTAGAATAGTAGTTTAGGCAATTATGTAAAACAACATTTATCCCGCATACATAAGTAGCACTTAAGAGTCGATTTCAAAGTTAAAATTAAATGCGATCAATTGACGCTAAACTCGATTCCGCTTCCTGTAACCGAGTTTAGCGTCCATTGATCGCGTTTAATTTTAACGGTGAAATCGACTCTTAATGAGCTCCTCCGTACTTTTATGTTGGTAAAATAACTTGGTATTTAACAAACTGATGTTCTGCATTCTAGTTTTACGTAATTTAAACTTCATAAATATTTGAGACTTATCTTATGCAACGTGTATTAAGGATGCAACGATTATTCTTAATACGTACAATTGTAATATTCTAATCGAGATATTTTTTACAGATCTCAATAAAATAAGTACATTAAGCATTTCCAATATGTAGACCTTATTAAGTAAGAGTTGTTGTTAAACAAGGTAGCATATAGCTAAAGTGGTTAGACAGTTGCACTGTGGAGAATAGTCCCGAGTCCAAACTCAAGCCCACCACTAGCTTTTTGAGATCATTAACTATCTCTTGCTTAAACCGGTGAAAGAATACATCGTGAGGCAACCTGTGTGCCTTCTTCAAGGAAGAAGTTCAAAGTGAGAGTTCTTCAAGGAAATGTACTTTACCTGGTGTATGCCCTCTTATTGTGAGAGGAGGCCGGTGACCTGCAGTGAGCAGTAATGAGCTGCTTTGCCAAGAGTTTATTTAAGGACCTATTTAATAACTTGTTCGATCTGAACCAAGGACACTTTAACTTTAAACTTATAATTCCACTTAGACTGAATTGGTTTTACCGGACTATCGGTTCAGATTGACTACATCATTCTGACAATGTTAGCCGTACGGTTTACGACTTACCTTAGAACTGAGTTCAAAAGATCAGGTCCTCAAAACATCTGGTGGTGTTTTAGTGATATTACTTCAAGAATCGTTACAGTTGCTCTATATATTGTATCATACATTTATTTACATATACATGGATATTATGATGACGATTATATATGACGAGTGAACTAACCTCATGTTCTTATTAGGTTGGAGAATTAATGTGAACATAGTAATATTCTGTTTGATAGTACTGCTATTAAATAATAGAATAAATTTGTACTAGGAGTGCAGCTCTCACGAAGATGCCGCTCGGCATCTACAACGAACTCAAAGCGACGGTGCCACTCCTCACCAACCAGAGCGAAGACTGCCTCTACCTCAATATCTATGTTCCCGGTAGCGGTAAGTTTCCAGTACCAGTATTTAATATAAGCAGAAAATAATTTTATATTTTATTAAAATTACTTTCTACTTATATTAAACAAGTAGAAAATAATTTTAATCTTAAAAATGAGAAATCATAAATTTTTCCACCCGGCGGGTCTCGAACCAGGGGCTCTACCGGCTTAGTCGCTGAACATCGATTTCTTAAATGGCGTTCAATTAAATTAAGCTTAAAAATTACTGAATCAATCGTTAAATCGGCTTCAACGTTGACAATTGATTCCGGACCATTTATGACGTCACATGTGCTCATGGAAGCCGATTTAACGATTGATTCAGTAATTTTTAACCTTTATTTATTTGAACACCATTTAAGAAATCGATGTTCGGCGACTTAGCCGGTAGAGCCCCAGTTGCATCTACCAGTCCGGGTTAGGCGCACTGCATCGAGCTACGATCGATACACACTAGCTGATCAAATTTTGGATTTCCTTGCTAAAACCCTTTCGAAGGATATAGGTGTAATCCGTCGGCTTTGTTTTCTTGAAACATACCCGACGAATATGTTCGCAGTTGCATATGAAATATCATAAAGTAATAAATCTCGATTTTACAGCACTATTCGCAATGCAAAGCGTAAATCTAATCTCAATTGGTAGAAAGAGCTGGTTCGAGATCCGCCGTACGATTAAATTTATGATTTCTCATTTTTGAGATTAGATTAACGCTTTGCGTTGCGAATGCTATAAAAATCAAATTCAAGAATAATTTATTTCAAGTAAAGTTGAATAATACATCGCGATATACAACTTTGAGGTGTTGAATGCCACTGTAACTGTAGGGTTCAACTCTCATCAACTCATTGAATTGAACCAATTCGTGCCCTCTGGTTAGTAATGTACGGTACTAATATTTGAATGCCGTAGAGCATAGTGTTCATTCGCTTTATGAGCATCTAAATAAGGACGCCTCTCCACCTTACATAATACATTTCATGCAGGTAATAATAGCGTTACTAAGCTGATGTTGTGGAAACTTTAACGAGTAACTCACGTTATTAGTTTTATATTGGACACAGTTAGTTTTAACTATGTTAGCTTCTCACGTTCGTTTTAATAATAATATATCTTAATGTGTGTGTTTTCCGTTGAGCCACCAGAGTTCTTCTAGCAGGGAGAAACGGGTTGGCGACGAGTGCTATATCTTTGGTATTAAAAAAGTGGTTAAGAACGATAGTATGAAACAAAACATAAATATTATCCAGGACTATTCCTGCATCATATACAAAAAGAATATAATTAATATAACACTAATTGTATAAACACAGGTGGTAGCATTAAAGCGCGACCGTCGTTATTAACACAAGGTCCGTCATAATAATAATACCTTAATATAGACAGAACCATTGACAATATGTAGTAAAAATATTAGACTTAAACTAGATAATTAAAAATAATGTCTTGACAATAACTTAATACGAGCTAGCTAAATATCATTGCTAAAATAAAATAAATTTTATAAATGTTTTCATACAATGTGTATCTAAATATCTGTGTTACTTTAAATAATAATATATACAACTATATCACTACAAACATGTTCTGACTAGTTACAAGCGCTTTTTTAAAGTCTACGTGAATAAAAACCTTTTTTATTTATTTAACACAGAAATGTATAAAACACTATATAAAATTTTCATTCAGTCAGAAACACGTACTTTGAATACATACTATTAAAATTCACAATATTGATAATAATTGCTTGCTTATCGTATGGGCAGTGGTAACCCTAGTGTCAGAGTTGCTCAAGCCGCCCAGTAGGCCTCTGACATGGCTAAACGACTGTTGTCTAATGACTACAACCGGGACCGACAACTTAACGTGCCCTCCGAAGCACGGAGACGCTCAGAAATTAAACCACTTTGGTGGTAACCCATCTATGGACTGACCGCGAGCCTAGTTGTTTAACCTCGCCGATCATTTACAGACCGGTGAGAGCATCTAACTATGAGCGCCTATAATAATAATATCTTGGGACATCATTTACACACGACCGTCTGATTCCAAACTAAGCAGAGTTTGTACTATAGAAACCAGATAACTGATATACTACATATAGGCACTATTTTTCTTTTGTAAATACATACCTATATAGATTATTACACCCAGACTCAGGAAACAGACATGTTCATGCACACAAATATCTGTCCTGGGTGGGAATCGAACCCGCGACCTCCGGCGCAAAAAGCAAGCATTTGCCAACCACACTAACTAGGCCCCGTCATAATACTCTATTCTATTACTAGTGTTACCTTAAACCTAAACAAATAGCAAGCTATACTGTGCATTATGTATGTGTATGCTATACTAGCTGTGCCTCGCGGTTTTACCCGCGTTAAATTTTATAAATTACCACAGCTCCTCCCCCGTAGGTGATAGCGTGATAATATGTAGCCTATATGTTGACCCGACCTCTTAGTAATATTCATGCAAAATTTGAAGTTAATCCATACAGTATTTTTTGAGTTTAGCCTGTACATACATACAGACAAACAGACATACAGACAAAAATCCTAAAAACTATATTTTTGGCTTCGAAATCGATTGTAGATCACACCCCAAGTATCCTTTTTAATAATATTCAATGTACAGTTTTGACTTTCCTACGATTTTATTATATGTATAGATGATGAACTCATTACTTCAGATGGGTGAAAAAGCAAGCGGATAAATGTCTTGAATGAACATCGTAACATTCAAGACATTTACCACAATCTGATACCGCCGCTATGGCATTCAGACACGCGGCTCTGGACAGATGACAAAGGTGCAATACTGGAACAAAATAATTGCAGCCTTGCACTTGTCATTGATATTTAAATAATGCCTAATAATTTAAGCCATGGGTACCGACACGTTACGGAATAATGTAGCGTTTGGAGACACCATGTGCAATGTTTTATTGAGAGAGGTGTTATGCTTTTCTATTAGAAAAATAGGCAACATGGCAGTTGGTATTTGCAGCAAACTAAATGTTACCGTGAGAACTACTTCTACTCTAAAATGAAAGTCTATATATACATTTATTTAGTTAGAGTTAGAGTAAAAAAAATAAATTAAAAAGGTTTTTATTCACGTAGACTTTAAAAAAGCGCTTGTAAATAGTCAGAACATGTTTGTAGTAGTATAGTTGTATACATTATTATTTTTAGTAACATAGATATTTAGGTACACATTGTATGAAAACATTTATAACATTTATTTTATTATAGCATTGATATTTAGCTAGCTCGTATCAAGTTATTGTCAAGAGATTATGTTTAATTATCTAGTTTAAGTCTAATATTTTTACTACATATTGGCAATGGTTCTGTCTATATTAAGGTATTATTATTATGACGGACCTTGTATTAATAAAGACGGTCGCGCTTTAATGCTACCACCGGATCCAATGTAGTATTAGTACATACTTTTTATTCCTACAAGTAAATATCGTAAGTCGTAAGTAATCTCCTTGAGTGAGAAATCTACAATAATAATATACAGCTTAAGTTGTTTACAAAAATAAAATATAAGGAAACATCCTTCTAACCGCCACCCCCTGTACGTTCAAAGAATACTTAAGCTTTCCTTTACCTAAAATCCAAAATGACAATCCAAACTGGCTGTCGCCAAAAATATTAATTATATACGACATTTCTTGACAAACTCAAAATTAATTAGCAATTCAGTCTTTTGGTTGACATCAAAGTAAAATTTAAATGAAATAAATGAACTCTTTGGTACTTTTTACGTCAGGTTCTTTGGCGTCTTTTTGCATTTTCGTAATGAGGCATTCAAAATCTTATTCAAATTACACAAAGAGCAACTTAGTTTTTTCATACATTACACGTCGGGACTATTTTAACTGCTTTATAATTTTTTTTTAATTTTGCCAAAACATTAAGTATATAAAAATAAACGTAATGATCTTAAAAAATGATGTTTTAACACATTATCTCATCGATCCGTAAGTGACCGTTTGGACCGGTGAGGTTAAGAATGCCCGCTTGAGTATGTTCATGCCCGCTTGAGTATGTTTCGCCGGACCGTCTCAACTGGGCCGTGTTGAAACCGGTTGTAGATGAACCTGCTGAGTTTGTTTCGCTGGGTCTTCTCAGTTGGGGCGCATTGGATCCGGTGGTAGCATTAAAGCGCGACCGTCGTTTTAAACACAAGGTCCGTTATAATAATAATACTGAATTCATACCTTAATATAGACAGAACCATTCAGACAATATGTAGTAAAATATAAATTTCAATAATTAAACCTAAACATAATCTCCTTGACAATAACTTAATACAAGCTAGCTAAATATCACTACCATTATAAAATAAATTGTATAAATGTTTTAACATTCCGTGTACCTAAATATCTGTAATAAATAACTAGGAATAATAACTGTAGTACTACAAACATGTTCTGACTATTTACAAGCGCTTTTTTAAAGTCTACGTGAATAAAAACCTTTTTTATTTTATTTTTATTAGGCTTGCCGTCTGTTACCGCCAAAGTGGTTTAATTTCTGAACGTCTCTGTGCTTCAGAGGGCACTTTAAGCTATCGGTCCTGGTTGTAGTCACTAGGCAATAGTCGGTATGCCATGTCAGACGCTGCGAACTGAAATTCGGATATTACCTCCGTGAACTTACCTACAGTCAAAAGTTCTGCCTGGGTAAAATTTTTCTATAATATGTATGTCTTTAGAAATATATAGGTATGTTCATAAATTGTCTATTCGCCATAGACTTTGCTAAGTTTGGGATCAAATGCGTACGTTGATCAGATATTACTCGTCGCAAGATATTGGTAACGGTTGCAGTCATTAGATAATAGTCGTAAGGCCATGTCATAGGCTTATTAGGTGGCTTGACCAACTTCGGCCTTTGAGAAACTACGGTCCATACGAAAAAAATCAAATATAGTGAATCGTATATGCTCATTCACAGTCAACTCCACTTTTATTAAAATTTGGTTGGTCTCCTAAGGTCATAGCACATATATCAACTCGGAAATGGATCGTAACTGTATCATCTCGAGCCGGTCAGTGTTCTTTGTATGAGACTCCCCTCTGCAAAGAACACTAATCATAATCGTAACGTAAACGGCTCGCCTCGGGACAAGCTCACCGTAAGCGCGGCGACGCCTATCCGTAGCCGAAGCGTCACCTAGTCGTAGCCGAGGCGTCGCCTACATGTAGCCGAAGCGTCGCCTAGCCTTAGCACAGTATAAATATGGATAGTATGGAAACTAAACCTCGTAGATGAAATAATATTTATTATCTACGCTCTATTGAAGCTTGGTTGAAAATTTTTATGTTCAGATCTTGTTTTTTTATATTATAAAATATTTGTTTTAAATATCAGCAGGAAGTTTAAAATACGATAGCTCTGGTTTTGATAAAGGCGTTCGAACAGCCGTATACTACGCAATACGCTCGTGGTATTTGTTAAATGATCACGGATTTAAATGTATACGTGACCACTCGTCTTGACGCGCCACACACAGTACCGTGACTACTGCTAAGAGGTTTTGTCGATGCATGTTTATGTGAGTGAACAGTTTCGATCGTTTATAAGTAAATAAATATCCAGGAACATTATTCATTTACATAAATAGTTTCCGAAGTGTCTATATTTTTTAAACGCTGGTAGAGTTGATGTAACGGAGATGCAGATCTTCTTTGGTTACATGCTTATTTTAGATTGACGCCTGTTTGACGGCGAGGCGACGACGAGGCGAAAGCGATACGTTGAAGATGCATTTCCAATCTGATATGTGTACTGACTCCTTTAACTATTACATTATTAATTACAAAGAATATATAGTATTTCTGATTCCTGGTATAATCCCGAGTGGTACGTTGTCAGGCGCGCGCGGCGTGGAGGCGCCGTACGCGGTGGTGGTGTGGGCGGGCGGCGCGTCGCACGAGTGGGGCAGCGCCAACGCGCTGGACGGCGCCGTGCTGGCTGCGCGAGCGCACCTGCTCGTGCTCACCGTCAACTATAGGCTAGGCTTGTTAGGTGAGTTAGCGCTAGCATATGTTGTGTGGTGTGGGGGCGGCGCGTCGCACGAGTGGAGCGGCGCAAGCAGCTGCAGTGCCTTTTATCTAAAGTAGTGTACTTTTTAACAAAGTTTAAAATTTCCAGGTTATTTAACTCCGGGCGTAAAGTCCGATCCGGTACAAGTGGCTGGAGGTGCTGCAGTGTTAGACCTGGTGGCTTCTCTGTCGTGGGTGAGGAAAAACGTAGCTGCGTTTGGAGGAGATCCCAGAAGAGTGACGTTGGCAGGTCACGCTGCGGGGGCTGCCCTTGTTAACGCACTATTAATGTTGCCGGACAGTAAAGGTACGTTGACTACCAAGATTCTTACCATTCTTGTATTTTCATCGTTCGTTTCATTTTTTATCGTTCAACAAACATATGGCTAACCATAATATTAAGCAATTCTCATGCGCATCAGTCTTACTTTGGCGAAACTAACCTCCTGTGCAAACGCTGTGGTGACCTTGTAATGCTCAAGAGTACAATAATAACGTTATAATACCTGGTGTACTCTGAAAGTACTTCTCCTTTCAAGCTGCTCCCAGTTGACACTGTTGCGACTAGCTACAAAAACTAATTTATTAATCGAAAAACAGCCATCTGACCTGAAACCCAAAGGGCTAGGCTGAAATGGGGTTAGAGAAGGGATTTATTATCTATTTTTTTATGTAAAAGGTACTTTCGTGACAATTGTGTCTTACGACTTAATATGCTTTTTGCTTTTTAGGGCATGGAGGTTCATAGTCACATATTTTGTTATAATTTACAATTTTTGTACCGTTCCGTGCAGTGCTTGACGTGGCAGCTACTGAGAAACATTGACAAAGAACTCAGTAGAAATCTTTTTTTATTTGGATGAACTTAACATCTAATTGATGCGTTTAATTCAATCGAGTTATTCCCAAACAATTTTATTATTGACATAGTCTGAATCTTTGCCTCGCTACACAAATTGGATTAAATTTTTGTTTTAAATTTGCCTAATGACAGTTTTCTTATGTTATTTGGAAGTCAAAACTCATTGTTTGTTCAGAATTATATTTTCCATCATTGTTCAGGTTTAGTATCCCGAGTGCTATTACTGAGCGGGTCCGCACTGAGCCCCACGGCATTGGCACCAGACGCAGCGTTATCCAGAGAACACACTGCACAGTCTCTGAGGTGTACTCCAGAATCTTCTAATGATGAGAATTGGTAAGTGAACAATCATTATAATCGAGATAAAGCAGTAAAAGGATAAAAAGTATCATGCGTGTGTCGAAGATAGAAATACTGTGTATTAAAGTATATATTTATAATACCCCTCGAACGTGCTTTTTTAAGGACTATTCACACCCACCACCGTAACTCCGGAATCGCTTCTTGGACCCAAGACAGTAGAAACGATTACAAACGAAGTTAATCAGAATGAAGCATGAATTAATTAGAATATTATAACGCGTTTAAAGATCCATCAAACGAAGGAATTGGAATTAGAGAAACCATAAGGTGCATTTGAAGGGCCTTGTCAAGTGAGTTGACATTTGAAGTCAGGCCTTAATCAGAAATTCCTCCAAATAATGTATATTTGACCAATTAATAATAATAATAATAATAATAAAACGTTTATTTCAAGTTTATAAAAACTCATAATTGTTAGTAAAACTTAGCCTAGGTGTTAGTAATAAAATATAATATTATTTACATTTCGCCGCTACGATATGCATGTCGCAGCACCTTCTTATAAACGGACAGTCAATCCTGTCCGCGATCATTTTCAGCACTATGTTGGAACTAGCTCGCACCCTGCGCACCAGCGATGTGCCGCGCTTGCGTATTGTTGTATAAAAACAATCAGTTCGCGCTTCGGCGAACATAGCTGAGGCACTGCAGTAGCGAGGTAGTCCCAACATAGCCCTGAATGCATTGTTGAACTGTACGCGGAGGGCACTGTAGGATTTTAGAGTGAACTTGATCCATAGACTGCAGGTGTAAAGCGAAGTACAATAAGCCTTGAATAAAGCAATTTTAGCTTCAGTAGAGCAGCGCGCAATCTATGTACTATCATGTTCGCCCGCACTGACAGTGCCCTCCGCTCCCGTTCAATGTCAGTATCGTCCTTAAGGTCGGCTGTAACTATGTGCCCTAAATATTTAAAATGCATTACCCTTGCTAGAGGAGTACCATTCAGTCGAATAGGGGGCACATGAGACGGGTTTTCATTGCCAGCCTTAAAAACCATATACTGGCTCTTTTCCACATTATATATTAAGCCATGTGTTTCGGCATAGAATTCACACAAGTTTAGGAGTTTTCTTAATCCACACACCGACGCACTGAGCAGTATCATGTCATCAGCGTAACTCAGATTGTTGACGCAGACATCGTCAATATAACAGCCGACTCGTTGGCTGCTGAGTGCGACGATCAGTGAATTTATATAGAGGTTAAAGAGTACTGGTGAGGTCAAACCTCCTTGTCTTACCCCGCACTCCAACCCGTATGGATCAGACAATGTCCCCGCCCATCTAACAGCATTGACCTGGCGTCCATACCAGAACTTGAGGATATTGATAAGTTCTGGAGGTAGGTTAATATCCTCCAGTTTTTTCCACAGAATGTTATAGGACACCATGTCAAAAGCCTTCGACAAGTCGAGGAAACAAGCGTAAATCGGTGTTCTTCGGCCTGTATAATATCTGACAGTGTGCTTGAGGCACAGTATTGCACTCTCAGTAGATAATGATGGGCGAAACCCAAACTGATTGTCATGTATTACAATGTATCTGTTTAACTGTGCCTCCAGCAAACCGTCAAACACCTTTGCGATAATCGTCGCTAATGAAATTGGTCTGTAGTTGGTTTTATCTGCGGAATCTCCAGTTTTATTTTTCAATACAGGCACTACGATAGTTTTCATCATCTCTGCTGGCAAGTAAGAGTGGCCTACGCATAGGGTGTAAAACATTGCGAGCACTCTACATATGTGAGGACTAGCGTGCTGAAGATGCTCAATACTGAGGTCATCGTGCCCCGGGGATTTTCCCCTAGTAATATGTTTAATGACCTTAGCCACATCTTTGGCTGAAAAACGGGTTCCCACTAGATTGCCGGCTAGCCCCTCAGTATTGATCATCCCCTGCTCCTTCCCCAACGGCGACCGTACAAGAAAATGTTCACGAAACATATTCGCAATATCCTTGGAGCTAGTCACACCATCAACGCTCACTGGTATGCCACATCGAGGGTTCATTTTCTTCGTATTCTTCCAGAAACTACGGAAATCACGCGCTGAGTGTTGTGAGGCCAGGATATCCATCTTGATTTGCTCTTGGTGATTTTGACACCATTTAAGTTGAGCTTTAAATATTCGTCGAGTTTCACACATTTCAGCATAGATACGACCCACTTTGGGTTTACCGCACTTAACCCATTCTAGAAACCGCAACCTAGCAGCCCAGTGAGCATCCCTGACATGTCTATTCCAGCCAACGATGCGCAAGCCTCTCTCACGGTCGGTTTTGGTTCCTCGACTTATCGATGCTGCACTTCTCAATGCAGCAACAATGTCATCATAAAGTTTGTCTAATACACATTCATGGCTCTCGTCAATACAGTGGTAATCCGCACAATTTATACATTCGTTGGGAAAGTCAATAGCACGAAGACTATTGTGACTTTCCTCACTATACATTCTGATCTGATCCTTGGTGCGCTCTCCCCAGACTACAGACTTATCAACTTTAGTTGTAATGGGTAGTTTAGGTGTTATCAAATTTAAGTTACATACAAGAATCAGGGGAAAATGATCAGACCACAATGTGTCATATTTAACATATATATCAGAAATACAGTGTTTTGCTGACTGCGTCACAGCACAATGATCTAGCCATCTTTCAGAGCCAGACGCTTCACACACAAACGTGTAAGTATTAGTCGTAGATCCTAATATATCCACATCAGCACGTTGAAGTCACCTATAATAAATACAGTTTCTACACCATGTTCATCAATAATAGCACTTACCGATGCAAGGCAGTCTGTGAATTCAGCCAAGTTCTCCACTGCATTCGTAGGCATGTAAACACTAATCACAATAAGCGGCCGATTTTTGGTCACTATTTTTACCGCACAGACACGATTATTATCACACCGTAGCACAGACACATTAGTGAAGAGGTTGCTCCTCCATAGCAGCGCGACACCACCGTATGGCCTGCCCCGCAGCACACCGTCTGTCGTGTCGATCGCCGATGTCCCAGTATACCCAAATTTATTACTAATGGTACTCAGGTAAGAGATATCATGCGGGTACAGCCAAGTCTCCTGTAGGGCAACTATGTCACAAGTTTGGCATAACTCTCTAATAGTGTCAACGGAACGTTTCACGTTTTTACAATTAAAAGAAGCAAATCTATAACTGCTATCCATGTTTATTGTCTAACGTGCCGTGTTCACGATTCCTGTTCTTGTAATGCACAAATCGTTTGAAAATAATACCTTTTGGCCATAGTTTCTCCTCTAGATATAATGGTACCTTATGTTCAGATACAAAGAATTTATATGCTATATAGTCTGTTTGTCTCTTTGTATTAGTTTTATCCAAGGTCACCGTATCTTGAGTCTTCCTACGAATGTAATCAACAATGTCCGTCTCTTGAGTGGTTTTATGGATATTGGAAATAAATATAGGAACTTTAGTATCTGCCGCTTTGAAATTACATTCTAAATCACAAGCTATACCTCTCTTTCCCATAAAGCGATAATTTGAAGCCTTTGACCGTTTTTTCCTGCTTTCATACGTTATCCAACCTTCATCATTATTCACATTGGACACAGTCAAATCTTTGTTTACTAAAACATTATTTAATTCATGATTACTAATCACCTGTTGCACGCATGATACGGGCGACTCATTAGCAGCTGACGTCTCCTCTACAGAACCGGTAGACAAGCTCGCGACGGCAGGTGTTTTGTTTTTATTCTCAGGGACCGCTCGCTGTACGAATGAGTCATGCGCAGGTGATTGCGGTCGGCCGCCTACCTGCTCAATATCTCGGTATAACAATGTATTTTGGTTATTTTTATCAGATAACGGTGATTGTAACAAATCTACATTGCTATTATGTTGTAACATTTGATGGGAGAACCCCATCGGGCCACTATCTCGACCCCAGGCACCCCGTTTTTTCATATTTATGTTACAAATCGATGCCGGTTGCAAGGGTGAGGTTTCCCTTTGCAGCCATTCAATTTTCAGTTCGTGGAGCTGATCGAGTGTAGCATATGTTGTTTTAACCTTATCAATCTCGCCACGAACGCGTTCTATGTCTTTTAACAACTTCGTACAATCTAAGTGGTCAAAAGTAATGGGGGGTAGTTTTTCTAGATTTTGAGCCACAAAGATTGGAATTTCATCAGGTTCCACAGTTTTAAACACATTTATAATGTTTTCCAGATCTCTTTCCTCTTTGCCTTTATTTTTACGTAAAATTTTTCTCCGTTTTGTAGGGAGCGAATCAAATAGCAACGACTTTGAATGTTTGATTTCTTCGTTGTTGAAAGTCGATTTACACAATTTGATCATTGTATCCATATCCACTATAGACACTTTGTTTTGTATATACGTGAGCAATTCGTCTATTACGACGTTGCACGCGATACACTTCACTGTTGTAGACATTTCGTAAATACAATACCGACATTAGCACTGCACTCGAATAACACACGCCCGTACGGTACGACGCGCGCGCCGTATTATAAAAAAAATTAATATTTTATGATATTTGACGACTAAGCGATTATTTTAGTAATTAGCCGCAGCATGTTAGTCTGGGAGTCTATTCCACAATAAATGATAAAGAGTAAGGCACCGTTTTTTTACTATATAAAAATGGCGGCTTTAGCTACATTTAGTAATAAATTTTCCGACTCGACACACCAATCCCATTTTGTTTACCCAACGCTACGGAAACATTACACGCTCTGAAAATAATTCGTAAACTATTTTCTTTATTTTCAAACCACACCATCGGAAACTTGTAATTTCCGACACGCACTGATAGGCATCACCCCTGTTCAGTGTTTAGCATATCGCTAGTCATCTAATTTATTTTGCGTGAATTACTAAATCACGGCTGAATTTTACAATTTATTTATCCTCTTTTTACCCCCACCGTAATATAATAGCTAAACTTACACCTCCAGCTGTTCTAGTGGTACTATTTAAATTTAACCGTGATTTTACGAAAAATTTAAATCTACTAGAAATTATAAATAGTTGGCTGATTTTAGACTGTTCCAGAAGTGATAAAATAGATAGATAGTGCTTAGGATTTAAAATTATGAATATACGTGGAGATCCAAGAGAAGTGTATAATCTACGACTAACGTTCTCCATTTGAATATACCAGGATATGCAACGGTCAAAAAGACACCAAGGTTTTCGACGTTTTCAGTTAGGTGGATTATATTGCCATCAAAATTAAGCTGAAGTAGTTGTGACTACAATACCCTAGATATCAACCTGGACCTTTCAACCACCGTTATCGGTGTCTTTATTGGGTAGACTTGAAGCCCGTGTGCATAGTTCCATTTAATTATTTTTTTTTACCAGATTTGCATTTATTACGTTGACTGGTTGTGATAAATTGTCGTTGGAAGCTCGTTCATTTTGCATAAAGGTGGTAGGAGGAGAGAAGTTTATTTATAAGAATTGCAAAAAGTAGAGGATATAAAACGTTATCCAGAGGCACACTGCTTTAGTATTGCACCAAAAAGGATGAGTGTTAATCAATACAAATATATAGTAGGAAAGGATTAAGGAGATTTTTGAAGTTATACTTCTTTTGGCGCGATGGAGAAAAATGATGAGAGTGAATTTTTACGATGCGCGCGCACACCGACACCAAAAAATTTAACAGCATGAAGTTAGTTCTAGGTGGTATGAAAATTGATAACTATGTTCAAGTTGTATATTAAGAAGTATAACTTCTAACGCGTGTACATAAGTATACACAAGTTTTTTTTCTGATAACCATAGTTACCATAGAAAGCTGGGTTGGATTTTTTGGGGAGAGGAATAATTTCGGTGTCTTTCCAAACAGATGGGACGGTACCGCGATAAAGGTAGGATTTTATCAAAGATAGGAAGGATCATATTACGGGTAATGCTGTCATCTCCAACGGCATTAGACGGAATGGATAAAATACTCTTCTTCGCGTCAGAATCACTAAATTGAAAAAAAAAAGAAGAATAGTTGGGAGGAGGGATCGATGAAAGATAATTTAAAGTACAAGTTTTAGTTGCCCTGGTAAAATTGGGTCAATATCTATAATAAATCTAGGTCTAAGTATCAAGGATAGAAGGAGTACAGTTAATTATGTCATCTCAAACGTCTTTAGACATAATGGATAAAATAAAATTCTTCACGTCACAATTAGTAAATTGTAAAAGTAAAAGAAGAATAGTTGGGGGAATAGACGAATGATAATTAAAGGTAGGATTAGTTGCCGTGCCAAAATTGGGCGTGGAAGAGAACAGTACACTTAGAGAGTATGTAAGTTAATCTAAGTCGAAGCCTAAGGTTCAGACTCCAAAGGGTTACCTTGTGACGCGTATGCACAGGTTCGTGGCGTGCATCCGCGCGCGTGCGCTGGGTGCGCTGCTGGCGGTGGCGGCGCCGCGCGCGCGCTTCCTGGCGGGCTGGGCGCCGTGCCCCGCGCGCCCGCCCGCCAGCGCCGCCTTCCTGGACGCAGCGCTGGCCGTCGTCGTGGCCACCACCGAGAGCTACCAGTTCTTCAGCGAGGAAGATATCCGCCATGGCTTCGAGGAGGAGCACAGGTACTTCTAGTTATAGATTTCTCTATCCATCCTATTATACTTATATGTTTGCTTTTTTCTAGCATAAAAATCTTGAATTTTAGTATCATAAAATGCATGATTTATATGCAAGTTACTTATGCAACGTGTAGCAGTAAGTGTGAACGTAACTTAAGGGGGTTGTAGGGTATCAGGACGGCTACCTATGGACGAAACTTCAAACAGAAATAATATTTTTTATTCAACTAGGAATTTATTTTTATAGCGACAACCTAAATCAAGGAGTAAGATTACCGATATTACCAACAACACTAGCAAATATCAGCTGCAAGGTTCATGAACCTTACCGCGACCACTTCGAAGTACTAGGAGCAAGCCATTATTTCGGTAGTTAGACTGTAAATAAAAAGTGTGGTTCTGTACAGTCACATAATTTATTCCACGTGATTATTTTAAGATTCAATCAAATGTTTAACGGAATTCGAAGTTTATTTCTGCTCTAAATTTTAAAGGTTCCCCTGTGACGATATTTTAATCATTCATAGAAATTCGATATACAGGAAAAATCACTTAACTTTTAATTTAATTTAAATTTATATACCGCAAGATGTTGGATCTAGGAGAAATAAATAATTTAATTGACTTATGTAAATGTAGGTATTTTTTATGTATTAAATAGTAATAGAATATTAAATTTTGCGTTCAATATGTGAATTTAATCTGGCCGGAAACGAATAGGTACTTAATTATTAACCATACAAACTAACCAGATAACACACACACGCGGTACGACTACAGATAAATTAAGAAAAAATATGAATGTACTAGGCGCATATGAACATTAGGGGACATTTCGAATTCCATCCTGATTATATCCCAAGGAACTCTAAATGGCGGCGAAATCAAAGGGTTGATGTAGGTAAATAATAAAAGGTTAAATATCTTATCGTCGTGACGGTGGCGGCGCCTTTGAAGGGACTCAAAGGCGCCGTCAAAAGTGCCGCGTTCAAAGAAAGCCGCCAACTTCAGCAAAAATTGTGCATTTTTCACTTTTTAAAAAATATTAAAGTCATCAGTTATTCGTAAACTGCTGTCTATTTAGGTCGTGGCTTGTTACAAAATCGTCTAAAATGTCGTTTAGTAATGAGGAATGTATTCCGCGAAATCCTTAACTATGTAGTTTAGTGATCGAAATAATTTTGAAAATTTCGTGCATTCATCTATGAAAGAATAGCCTCTAACGTGCACTTCGTGATGATGAGGATTCATAGGTCACAGAATTTAAGGCTGTCCAATTACGAGGAACCTATCTCGTGAAGGGTACAGTGTCGCGATGGAGGCCACGCCTCTTTATAACTAAGAAACATGAAAGCTTTACGATTCCATGAATATGTTGTACATGAGAGAGAATCATGTCGACTCGTCGGTTCAGATTTTAGTGAACGTGAAATAATGAAATTCTTCCATCAGTACTGAAAACAACTACAACTAGAAGTTAAAACTACAAAAAGATTCTCGTAAAGTGTTTGTGTATCACGTACCTATACGATGTAAAGTATCCAATAGCTATTCAGCAATGCTATAAATAAAAACATAACTCGAAATTAAAACAAAATATGTGTAGGGAGTGTAATCGGAGTCAACCTACCAGGCGTGCATAGAAACACAGGGGTATGTCAAACAATTTCTAGCGTAAATCAGAGTCAGCTGTGCTGTGTTAGTACGGATGTTCGTTATATCGATTAAAATACTTGTCGATATATTGAATGGTATATTATTTTACGATCAAGAATAAAATGATATTTCGGTATAAGATTTTGTGTATAGCTAGGGTTAAGGAGACCGTATATGCCCCTTAAATTACCGTACCGTAACCGTTGTATAAAACCTTGTCAAAAATATCGACTCAATACAAACCTTCTCATCAAAATATTGAATCAGTACGCAAGTACAATTTAAACGGCGTTAAAATACGGGTAAAAAGAGGACTGGTTTTATTTAGTTAGTCTATACACTTGTGTACCACAATTCAAAAATTTAATATGACTTCTCGATTTCTTTTTTAATATATAACTGTCAAGACTATTTCCAATATACACTCCATTGGAATTTCTGAATTTAGTCCCATTTTTAATGAAAAATGGTTATTTTAATAGTATACCTATTAACTAAACTGTGACTTCAAATCTCTTTGGATCTTACCAAAGAGATTTTTTACTAACAAATATGCATATCGCAAGCCACCGTAGTTGTGGTGTTCTTGAATTTAAGGTATAATCAATGTATTCTAGCTGCACTATCGCATTTTAGTTTTTTGCAAACATAGACACGCCCAACGAATAGACATTAGATGTTCAGTGATACACAATTTTACTGAACTGAACGGACTACCTAGATACAAGGATTCATAATTTAACAAATAAACTCTTCATCATATCAGCCGAAAGACGTCCACTGCTGGACAAAGGCCTCCCCAAAGATCTCCACAATTGCTGGTCTTGCGCTATCCGCATCCAGCTATTTCCAGCGAACCGCACAAAATCATCGGTTCATCTTGTAGGAGGCCTGCCCACGCTGCGTCTTCCGGTTCGTGGTCGCCACTCGAGAACCTTATTGCCCCAGCGGCCGTCGGCTCTGCGAGCTATGTGCCCTGCCCACTGCCACTTCAGCTTGGCAATTCTTACGGCTATGTCGGTTACTTCGGATCGCCTGTGGATCTCAACATTTCTGATTCGATCTCGCAGGGAAACTCCAAGCATAGCCCTTTCCATTGCTCTTTAAAAAAGAAACTCTTACTAACTATATTTTATTTCAATCTTATCTTAGTCTGATAATATTTATTATTAATAATTTTCCACCAAACATTATTTTAGTAAGTTACTTTTGTTCTGTTTCCATCGTGGAACTTTCCAAGTTGTTGTCAACTTAGTTCTGGCATTTAGGCACGATTTGTTTATTTCAAAGGCTCTTTTGAAACTAACGCTTACTTAATGGCAGTTTAAGTAGTTTTTGATAGGGCGGATTTATTTTCATTATCCTACTTAACTTTACCCTTTATAGTTTGAACAAATATATTATTCTCCATGTTTGAGTCAGCAATTTCTTCATAGCGTAGAACTTGTAATAAATGGCCTATTTTTTGTACATACATTATTATTCTAAGTACTTATTAATTAATTGGTCCTTGTGATTAAATAATAATTCACCTGGCTGGCTTATGTAAAATCAGAACTGAGTATGAATGCTTAGCGGAAACGTTCCTACAAACTCTGCCATGTGTAGTTGACAGCCCAAACAGGCAAAGGCCAGGACCACGAGCTAAATTGGAGCACGAAATCAGTTTAATTGATTTCAATTTAATCAATTTAATTGATTTCAATTTAATTGATTTTAATTTAATCAATTTAAATTATTTCAAATTCATCAATTTAATTGATTTCAATTTAATTAATTTAATTGATTTCAATTTAATCCATTTAATTTATTTCAATTTAATCAATTTAATTGATTTTGTGCTCCAATTTAGCTCCTGTCTTTTGTACAGCGGGCAAGATGTACAAAATGTTCATCTACTTTCTTTCTTTTCTTTTTTAAAAAGACAACGCCCGCATTAGGGAATCTTATCCCTGTGTCGCGGGGTAGGTACTTTACAAACATATAATAGACGGACACAAATTACATCCAGACTCAGCACAACTATTTATGGGTCAGACAAATAATAGTCCGGCGCGGGAATCGAAAGCTACTTACAAGATTAGAGCCAAGAAAGGGCTGAGAATATTTAATTAATACAAACATACGTACTAGAAGCAATTAAATATCTGAGGTGCCCTTCTTTTTACCTAATCATAACAATTTAATGGAAAGAAAAATAAATAAATAAATAACATTTATTTCTTCACCAAATCGACCCATTACAGATATAAGAAACCTAAGCATCTTACAGAGAAACGGATAACGGATAGCAGCAATTACAGATGTATGTTACAGAAAACTTTTCAAACTAGATTGGTGCTGTTTTGTGAGAAGTAAAATAATTAGTTGGATAATTTAACTTAAAGATAAATTAAAAAGTGGGTATTGGTAAATATGGGACAAAGATTATAAAATTATATAAAACTTATATTAATTATTTCGAGTCAAATCGTGCAAATACTTACAATAGAGTCTTATCATATAATACACCTTTATCGGAATTATAACTATGCTTAATATAAATGAGGTCAGTTTGGGTCAAATTACACAATCTTTGGTAAGTCTTCTTGTACATTCGTAATTCCAATTCAATAACGAAGCCTCCAATATACCATAATAACAACGATCTGAAGGTATTTTAACGTGCATAAAAGATTAGCGCATAATAATAACGACCTGATGTATTCCATAGTACAAGTTAATTTAGCCAACGTTAAAGGCATAATAAAATTTGCCATTCCATTACTCCCAAAAAATACTGATTGGATGGTTTTCAACAAAAACAATAATCAAAATACAAAATCAATATGTAGTGTTAATTCCGCTAATTGTCAGTTTAATCATGCCGGGATGCGATGTCGAGCACTCGACGAGTTAGCAGCCCTTGAGAATGGTCCGTGGAGGCATGAAACACGTGTTGGGTTTCGTACTGGCGCATGTAATTTGCTTTCTTTTTTTATATTGTCCTTCTTGCATGTGCACATTTTTGCGGGCGGGAGGGCGGTGCAAATTGCATCCCGGCATGATTAAACTGACAATTCGCGGAATTAACACTACATATTGATTTTGTATTTTGATTGTTATGGATTTCCGCAAAGTAACGCCTGATTCCATTACTTAAAAAAACAATAGTTTTAAAAATATTTCTAAACATTTTTTATTTATGTTCAGAAACCGCATTCTCCGCACGTACGTCCGCAACGTGTACCGGTATCATCGGAACGAGATATTTGCTGCAATCCGCAATGAGTACACGGACTGGGAAAAACCTATCCAGCATCCCATCAACATCAGGTACTCTCCAGACCACAGTCAGATTATTATTTATTCACATATACTTTACTAGGTAGACAGCATCAAAATGTAGAAATAAATTTAAGCAATGTCCTGAAACCATTATAAGGTCAGGTCTACCAGGTGCTGCTGATGAGAAGAGACAGATTTACTTTGAAAGGTTGTGATCGCTATCACGGGCTACAGGCTTGTGGCACCGCTCACCAGGACAACGCGGTCTAAACCGGCGAGAATGCTATGCTAGCTAAACTGCTGTTATTACTACCTAATTAAGTGCCTCGGAGATGTCGGAAAAACTTTAAGAGAGGTAGGGCACAGCGTTCATTCGCTCAAAGAGCAGCCCGCCTGGGGAAGTACCTCCACCTTACAGAAGACATTCCTTAATAATAACATTAATCATTTTAATGTTGTATTTCCGAGTGTGAGTAAGGTCGCCAGAGTTCATTGGGATAGGGGGAAGAGTCAGCAACACTTGTTTGCTGACTCTAAAAGGCCGGCAACGCACTCGCGACTCCTCTGGTGTTGCGAGTGTCCATGGGCGGCGGTGATCACTTACCATCAGGTGACCCACTTGCTCGTTTGTCGCCCTCACATATGAAAAAAAAGAAAAAAAAAAGCCCGAAACAAACTCCGACCTTGCTTTTTCTTCTTCTTCAGTTTGTTTAGTTTTAAAACAATAGTTTTATCATTCAAGCGAAAACTAAAAGGCATATCTCCTGCATGATGAACGAACGGTGTATGTTGTGGAAGCATCCACCGTTCATTTACAAAATGATAAGTCACCTGAGATCCATCCTACGGGATGAGATGGAGCGATAATGTCCATACACACAAAACATGCATATCTGTGAAACAAGCGCTAGGCGTGAGTATATATTTACACCTGTTTCACAGAGTGTAGGTGGATTTTGACTTGTTCACTATCACACTTTACAAATGCACAGCGGTATAGAAGTTCTCTCAAACCTTTTTTTGGAAAATCTTTGACTAGGCCAGTGAACGTTTGACTACAATGAGAAATAAAAAATACACACATTACTTATTGTAACTTCGAAAGCATAGTTGAAGGATTTAGGATCCAATGAGCTCCCTGATGAGAGCAATGTGAGATCGCGAACCAATGAGCTCCCTGATGAGAGCAATGGGAGATTGCTGATGGAACAACAAATATTTTATAAAATGTCCTTCTATAGAAAATTATTTAAATCCAATGGCTTATTTAATAACTTAAAGATTAAAACTTGCTGAACTTTAAGCATCACGAAACATGTATTCTTAAGACATGTTCTGTGGCATATTTCATTTGTTTTATCAAAATAATGTTATTGCATCAGAGACGCGACGTTGGAGTCGCTGAGTGACGCCGCAGGGGCGGCCCCGGCGCTGCGAGTGGCGCAACTGCACGCAAGGAGAGGGGCCAGAACGTACTTTGCACATTTTGCACACCAGAGTAAAGATGCTGACTATCCACAGGTAAGTTAACATATCACTACAAACTGTAATCAATATCTTTTTCCAATACGACCTTTTTGCATCGTCTGAAAATGCAATGATTGCTGTCACTGGCCAGTCTTTATAAATTGAATTTAGGATGTTTTTACAACTAACTTATGTTTAAATAAAATAATATTTTTCAACAATAGATATACTTAACTAATATAAATTTAAACAATACCGCAAGTAGCACACTTGCATGAGTATGGTGCGGTACTTACTTATAGTACGCGTTTTACCCTAGTGTCAGAGTTATTCAAGCGCCCAGTAGGCCTCTGACATGGCTTAACGACTGGTGCCTAATGGCTACAACTGGAAGTTGAGCAACAATCAACCTCAACTCAAATTCCAGTAACGAATATGAACAAACTGCTCACCATATCCTTTGGGAGTGTGATCTCTGGCAAAATCAGCGTAATATTATGTTAAACAGCTTGCAACCAATATATGGAGTAGTTTATTATACGGATCTTGTAGCAACAAGGAACAACTATTGGAATCAAATATGCTCACTTAGGACCCCTAAATTGATCCTCTGTGCTTTTGCAGCTGGCTTCTCTAGTTGCAATTCTCTCGTTTTATGAGGCTATAGCCTCTTTACATCATTCTGTCTCCCGCTTTGCTTTGGAGGGAATGGAACAATTCATTTTTTAACTCCTCCTTTTAATTATTTCTGATTAAATTCGTTGCGGGATCCAAGACAGTTAAAGTGATTCCCCGGGACATGCCTGAGCCTCACCGCTCAGTGTCATTTCATTGTGTGCCACTGTTGATCCTGGCTTTCAGGAGTTGCAGTGGTGGGTAAGAGGGAGGGGCTATCCCAGTTATAAAAAAAATAATGGCTACAACTGTTACCGACATCTTAATCTGCCCTCCGAAACACGGAGTCACTCAGAAATTATACTTTGGCGGTAACCCATCAATGGACTGACCGCGAGCTTAACTTTGCCGATCACTTACGAACCGGTGAGAGCATCTGGTTATGAGCTAAACTAGAATAAGCGTAATAGAATATGTCGTATTGAGTTGGTATAAAGCTATGGGAATCATAAAGATTAAGATAAATATAATAAAATAGAAGATCAAGGAAATAAATATTGTCTACTGTAACTTTAAAACTTTTCCCTTGAACATCCCAAATAACCGGCGAGTGTGACTACACTTTAATTTACAGACACGACGGTGTCTGAAAACAATGCTATAAACTGCTTCGTTAAGCTTGAGATTAGTTTATTTTTATATATTTGTCTATTATAACTTATTTGTCTTGTATAGGAATGGAGGAGCCAGGGTCTACTATCAATCTGAATCAAATAGAGTTTAATTTGTAAACATTTGTTTTTTATACAATTAAAGAACGAAAGAAAGAAAGAAATAATTTTATTTTCATAACATATATAAGGAAAATACATTCAATTTTAAAAACAAAAATTCAATTTTAAACATTGTTAATTTTATCCGTACTGGTATGAAAAATGGCCCTATCTCAGCTAGTACTGCATTTCTGCAGTGCTGATCTTCCGATAGGGCCAATTGAAGTCCGATAACTGCTAATTAATGAAAAACCCATTACAATGAGGAATTAATATATAAATAAATATAGGTAATAATACATTAATATATTAAGTCATTTCCAAGCAACTACTAACTCTAACTCTAAATGATTTTTTTAAGACTAAGTTGCGCTGTTAGTATCTGTAGGTATCCAGACAAAATAAATGTGGGTGCCATAATAGGGACCCTCTGGGGGAATTGAAACCGAAAAATATGATGATATAAATAATATTTATGTAGCGCTTTTAAGGTTCCGCAGTAAAATAGCAAAATGAGAACTTTATGATTCGACTTAGGTAGCCCTAAAAAGTCATGTCTGTTACGGCGGTATACCCTCATACACTATAGCTAGCGATTTGTAATTTAGTTTTAAATATTACTTACCCAAGATGAACGAAAATGTATACATTGATATAAAAAGTATTTCTTTGAAAAAGAGACCGAAGTGGGGTCCATCTTTCAAATGACAAGAATCAAATCAAGTGGGGTATCATATTATTCGGCTTTCCAAACCAGATATATCTTTTCTTATGTATTGTATCCTACTAATGTGATGCAGAGTATAATAATATTAAATCATAACTTTGAAGCCATGCAGTAGCACCAACACACCGCAGAACCATGATCCGTTTAATCCTATACTTCTCGCGGTTTTCTTTCATTTCCTTAATTAATTTAGATACTTACCTTTAATATTCAACTTTTCTTAGAGCTTTTTTTGGATGCTCTGTTTTTGAGTTTACCTGTAGGGTGTAATTCGTTAGTGAAGCTTAAATTACAGAAATTAATGCTGCGTAGAAGGTACGAGATGCACAAAATATAAATATTGTAATGTCTAGAGAGGTATATACCGAACTTTTATCAATGCTATAATAGGGATGGCGCTCAAAGAATGTGTAAATAGACAAGAGAAAGAGCCACAATAGGCTTCTGATATAACTTATTATATCAGAAGCCTATTGTGGCTTCTAACATGACTTCTACAGCGGATACTTAAAATACTTTCACTCTGTAGTAACTACTGCCCATACGATAAAGTAACTAAATAAAGTCAAATAATACCTATAATCCTTATGATTAACTAAAGGTATCTAAAAAAAATGTATAAAGTTAGTTAACAAAAAATACTGACTTATATATTTTAGATAGCCTTAGTTCGCATTCGTAAATTTAATAATAATATTCGTAAATATCTCTAAAAACTGATCCTCTCATGCATCTACCAGTTACTAACCACCCTGAATCGAGGTTCAAACTCATTAACCAATACCAATCCGGAGTTCGTCGTTAATACGTCACGTCGATGACAATAAATCCCATAGAAGGTGTTAGTATGAAATAATATCTAATAATTACTGTTTTTAGACAAAGAACAGAAGAAATAATTTTCCAAAGAATTAAATGAAGAATTGTCAAAATCGGGTCACAAACAACGAAAAATAATGCGTAACACGCGTACAAAATTAAATTGATACCTCCTTTATTTTAAAGTCGGCTAAAATATTTTATAACAGAGTTATAATTCCTCTATATCATTATTTGAACAATATTTTGATGTAATGGTTCAGTAATTCACATACAAATCAAATAATTTATAAATGGCAGTTTCATACGCCATTGAAATATAACGCAATTATAGTATTCAAAACGATCAAACATATTTTGTAACAAATCGTAAACAATAAATAAATACTTCAATTCTATTGATACAGAATTATTTACGATTTGCCGCTCGTGGCTACGTATATTACTGCCATTGTGCTCCGACATCAATCAGCCGATCAAACGGTCCCATATAATATGTCTGAATCAACCGAATCCATGTTAATATATATTTATTTGAGAGTTGATACGATTATTTTGTTCAATGGCAGCATTTCTAGAGAATTCTTTTCTAAAATAAATTCAATGAATAATTCACGTTTGTGACATTATAGTACCAACCAGATTAATCAATTTCATAAAAGATCTCAATACTACTAAGAAGTAAGATCTTTTATACATTTACATTAGATAATAAAAAAATATATACTGTCTTTCAGTCAAAGCCTTTATATCGGTACAAATTTAGATTTAGAGACTTTTTATAGAAGTAATTAAATTTCATTCGAATTGAAAGGTAGTTTAAAAATAATATTTGAGTTTCAGTTCTATGTATGGGGAACCCCTAAAATTATTTATATTTTTCTATTTTTGTGTAAAAATCTTAATGCAATACATCTACTTACCAAGTTTCAACAGTACAGCTCTTATAGTTTCGGAAAAAAATGGCTGTGACATACGGACGGACAGACAGACAGACATGACGAATCTATAAGGGTTCCGTTTTTTGCCATTTGGCTACGGAACCCTAAAAAGAAGAATCTGTGCTCAGATCATAACAGAGGTTTCAAATAAATGATATAGATATGGCAGAGTATGGTCGCATGAATACTAAGATTTATTGACTCTTGCAACAAAATAGCATGATAAATTATTTTTATTTATTATTTATTGCACACATAAATACATATTTATATAATCTGTGATGTACACAGTCTAGCTTAATTCAACTATGAATTCTCTTCCAGCAAACCTATGTCAGAGTGAGAGCTTATATGTAATGGGTTACAAATGGCGTTGAAAGGCGTTGTTGAGCTTCAACGATACTACTGCAACAGGTCCTGACGACATTCCATCAATAATTCTCAGAAAATGCTCTGGAGCTTTAATCGACAAAATAACGAAAATCATGAATAAATCATTGAACGATGGAATATTACCAACTGATTGGAAAATGGCTACTGTAGTGCCGATTTATAAAAAAGGCAATAAATTATTACCTGTCAATTACAGGCCCATAAGTTTGACCAGCGTTATATGCAAAACCATGCAAAAAATAATAGCAAATCATATAAGACATTTCCTGAAACAAGAGCTCATAATCCTGGATGAGCAACATGGTTTCGTTCCAAGATGTTCCGTTACCACAAATTTACTAAACTGCCTAAATGAGTGGACACTGAATCAAAATAATGGACAGCCAACTGATGTTATTTATTTAGACTATGAAAAGGCATTCGACAGAGTCCCCTTAAAACGCCTTATACACAAATTAGAATATCTTGGCATACGTGGAAGATTACTAGCCTGGATAAGTGACTTTCTTTCAGGTCGAACATTTCGTGTGCGTATCGGGGATATCTTATCGAAACCTCAAAAAGTACGCAGTGGCGTGCCTCAAGGATCGGTGCTAGGCCCATTGCTCTTCATCCTTTACCTCACAGATCTCAAAAATACTCTGAAGCTACCATTTTCGCTTTTTGCTGATGACACTAAATTCTTTGCAAATCCCCAAACTCATTCGCAAGCTATCCAAAATGATCTGGATGCTATATTTAACTGGACTCAAGTGTGGCTTGTAACACTAAATGTTGATAAATGCACTGTGCTGCACATCAGTAAAAATAATCCCAGAAAAGTTTATTATCTTGGACATCAACAATTAACACCAGTTGAATCACAAAGGGATTTGGGAGTTACTATGTCAGCTGACCTGAAATGAGAAACACATATACATAACATTGTAAAGAAAACAAATTCGATACTCTACATTATTCGTAAGGCATTTAAATGTCTCACAGCTAATACCTTTATAAAATTATACAAGACATATGTAAGACCTCTCCTTGAACATGCCTATGTAATCTGGGACCCATACTTTAAAAAAGACATTAAACTCATTGACAATGTACAGAGAAGGGCTACAAAGATGGTTCGTTCAATGCGCAACTTACCATATGAGCAACGTCTCAAGTTCCTTGGACTCACCACACTTAAACAGCGTAGACAGAGGGGAAGTTTAATCGAAACTTACAAAATCCTCACTAATCATTATGATGTGCCTAGCCTTAAATACATGTATAAGCTGAATGATAATAAACATCTACGAGGCCATCCATTGAAACTTTGGGAAAACTCATCTAAAAAGAAACCAATGAAGCATTTCTTGCCTAACAGTGTTGTAAAAGCATGGAACAAACTACCAGAAAGAGTAGTCATGGCTCCGACATTAAATTCCTTCAAGAACAGATTGGACAAGGAAATCATCTCCAAGCTATTTGATACTCACGCATCAGCTAACTAGCTGTTAGTGTGTTACACAAAATAATAATAATAAAAAAAAAATAGTGCACAACAATGAACTAAGGAAATGAAAATAATACAAAAATAAAAACAAAACATAATTTACCAGCGGTAAATAAATTAACCTGCTTACTAATACTAAGTAAGTAAGTAGTATTACTAAGCAGGAAGAAGAAGTGAAGTGGTTAAAAGACATATTTTTTCTCGCGGGACCAAATACTCAAATAAAAATTAATTTCATGTTTACACTAAACTCAGGTCACACAGTATGAGTGTAGGCAAGACTCACTGGTGTGTTGACACCATACATTAATAATTATATACCACTTCGACCATTCATTATGGCACCGCGAGGATTTTCACAGAGATTAAACTTGATTTTGTATTTCATTTCATTAATTGGTAGCTCGTAACTTTATGAAAAGAAATTTAGTTTAAGATGTTTTTAGGGTTCCGTAGCCAAATGGCAAAAAACAGAACTCTTATAGATTCGTCATGTCTGTCTGTTTGACCGTCCGTATGTCACAGCCACTTTTTTCCGAAATGATAAGGACTTAGTAAGTAGATGTATTCAGTGAACCGCATTAAGATTTTCACAGAAAAATAAAAAAGAATAACAAATTTTGGGGATTCCCCATCATACATAGAACAGAAACTCATAATTTTTTTCATCAATCCCTTACCGTTTGGGTGTCTATGATGATATTGAGGTTTCTATTATATTGTTTTTCTAAACTGAATAGTTTGCGCGAGAGACACTTTCATAGTAGTAAAATGAGTGTACCCCCCCCCCTCCCTGTAACTTCTAAAATAGGAGAATGATACAACTAAAAAAATATATGATGTACATTACCATGCAAACTTCCACCGAAAATTGCTTTGAACAAGATCTAGTAAGTAGTTTTTTAATACGTAATAAATCGTAAACCGCAATTGCCCTTTCATTCCATCAACTCAAATATAATAATAAATAAAAAAAACATATTATGTTACTTGCAGCTACGGAACCCTTCATGGGCGAGTCCGACTCGCACTTGGCCGCTTTGTTACACGACATTTAGAGTTATTTTAGGGCGTTTTCACCGCTCTACTAATATCGTTTGAGGAATCGGAGACAGTGTTTAATGCAAAATTTGTACAGGAGGTCTTGAACGGTGTGCACCAAAGCATAGCGTTGTTGCGCTGGGTACAGACGCCGGCACATCCAGCTACCCCAATCTGTCATATTTTTTTATAGAGTTTCAACTTTATCACACTTTCAATTGGGGAAACTTGACTGATTGGGGTAGCTTGATGTGCTGGCGTCTGTACACAGACTGAGTGAACCTATTATTATGCGACTATTCTCTGGTGCTATTTGATAATCAACCTTAGCAGCAATGAGGAGTTGGAGTGTAACTAAGCTGGTAACCCCGCAGCGGCTGGGCAGCGTGAGCGGCGAGACGCTGCCGTACTTCCTGGGCCTGCCGCTGGTGGGCGGCGCGCGCAACTACTCGCGCGCGGACGGCGCGGTGGCGGACGCGGCCGTGGCGCTGCTCGCCGCCTTCGCCAAGGGCAAGGACTCGGGGGACGCCTGGCCGCGCTACGAGATGAACACGCAGCAGTACCTCAGCATAGGTCAGTGCCTCATATGTCAGCACTACTTAAATAAATAAATAATGAAATAAAATAATATCTAGGGACAATGTCACACAGTACATCCTAGCCCCAAACTAAGCAAAGCTTGTACTATGGGTACCAGGCGACGATATACATACTTATATAGATAGATAAATACTTATATACATAGAAAACATCCATGACTCAGGACAAACTAATCGTTTATTGCTCTCGTAAAGACACATATATTAATTTTAACGGTTTAAGAAACAACATTGTGCTTAAGTTAGACCTCCGAGAGAGCTCCAGTTCTCTCAAAGGTATGACAGAATCCAGTCTGTACTAGGCTCGAGATCTGTATATGTCAAATCTCCAGACTCACTCCAACCTGCATACAAACTAGTAGCTGTTAAAAAACTTGTACATAAGCTAAAGGACTAAGCTGGTGAAAGTTGAGAGGCAGATGTAAGTTGGGGAAAATAGGAAGAGAGGAGGTTCCGTTTCGTATATTACTATTTTAATTCCGCGATGAAATATTTGTAATTCAAAACGTATGTAAATTCATATATACATTTCTTTACATTTAGTTCACGATAAAATGTCTCTAGTTTAATAATAATAATATCCAGGGTCATTATTTACACAAGGCCATCTGGTCCCAAACTAAGCAGAACTTGTACTATGGAAACCAGATAACTGATATACTACATATACATTTTTTTCTTTTATAAATACTTATTTATATAGATTATTACATCCAGACTTAGGTCAAACAGACATGTTCATGCACACAAATATCTGTCCAGGGTGGGAATCGAACCCATGACCTCCGACGTAAAAAGCCAGCAATTGCCAACCACGCCAACAATCTATTACGGACCTCATATGGATTTCTTTGTGTTTAGTTCGCGATAACCTCTTTAGAATTTTATTAATTTTATTTTTTAATTGAATTTGCTTCTTTTTGTCTAGGTCGCCATAAAATTCCTAATTCCATAGGCACCTGTATGTAGATTTTAAGTTTGGCTAACGTAGGTACTACATGGACCTAATAAACTCTAATTTTATACTTACTCCTTACTATTTGTACTCAAATTAGTAAGGAGTACTTTAGCAAAACTTAGTGTCAAATCATAAAACCAAATAAAATAAATATAAATTATATTAGGTACATTAATTTTAGCACTCCCTAATAAATAAATGTGATTTCGCTATTTAAAATAATCTATCGTAATAAATGTCAGAGCCTACAAACGGAAATGTAGAAAATCTGGCATTTTTTTTGTAGAAAGAGATCCGAAAACCTCCACAGAGTTAATCAGATAAGCCCCCATTCAAAGTTTTGCAGCCGTATTGTGAGGAAACTCGTTATTTTTACGATTTGCTCTCACAACGAATGTGCGTGTTTTCTTCTCCGCTTGAACAACTTTTTTTTAATCTTTTCACCTATGAATACGATGTTTTTGGGATGTTTTTCCGGGTTGAATTTCTCTTTTCATTTATATGATTGCACAGATAAGGGTCCGTATATAACTGGATTATATCAGTTCAATACTATGTACTGATGGATGCTATAGGCTAACTGTCACGTGAAAGACCTCTATTTCCCAATTCATCATCAGCATATCGGCTAAAACGCTATCTTCTCCATAACTGCTGGTATTAGGCTATCTGCATCCAGCGACTCTCACAAGATCATCGGTCCATCTTGTAGGGGTCCTGTTCAAGCTGCGACTTCTCATATACTACAATGAAAATACACTTTATGCAAAAGAAGATAATCGTATAGCGTTGATATTAAATTTCGTTACTGAAAATAGTTTGCCTGTTGCGAGTAAATAGTCGATGTTTAGGCTACGACAATTTATTTCCTATACAATAGCTGTTATTAAAGTTCCGGAACAAAGCCATACACAAAGCTATGTATAGTGCTAATGGTAAAATTTTGGGTTCGGCGACCAATCTATAGCCAACTACGCAATATATAGCGGTAGCGTGTTCACCCGCAGAGAACGAGGTCCTGGGTTCAAATCCTGGGTCGGGCCAATAGTGATTTTGGGAGTTTTCAGTAAAAAGAAAAATTTCTCAGCAACAGCCTGAAGTCTGTTATAATATAACCCCGTGCCTCAGAGAGCACTTAAAGCCGTCGGTCCTGTACCTGACCTGTTCCCGGTCGTGTCGCTAGGCGTCCCATCAGATCATGAGGCTCCTATGTTTACGCACACACTTGTGCACTATGATATGTCCCGCGCAGATGGCTAATCTCTATTGAGACTGGCCGCCGTGGCCGGAATTCGGCTAGGAGGACATTATTATTATATGCCATACATATAATGCCGTTGCACTCTTCATTTCTTAGTTCCTGCAATCCTACACATAAGAGACCGGAATAGGTCACGAGCAGGACCAACGGATTTATGTGATTTCAGCGGCAACTTGTAACGCTGCCAATTATCTAACTCCAGCAAACTTGCTGCTAACATAGTTTCTTGCCAGAAAATCTCAAAAGATTTTTATGGACCAATCAGGTAAAGAAACCTAGTTTTATATAACATATTTGCGATTGAATACGCTACCACAGTACCGACCACGATTCTAATAATCTAAAAAGCAATAAACTAATTTTAATAGGAAGCGTTTCTTTTTTACTAATATAATTATGTGATTTTCATATAATTATATTAGTATAGCGAAATACTGAGGCAAGTAAGCGACGCGTTAGAACATGTTGATCATTATACGCAGTTTCATGTGTTTTTACAGTTCTCTTTTCATTATGACCTATATGAGAAAGAGAGAGATATTTTTTTAAAAACAGCGTCTGTATTATGGAATGAGTTCCCTGTTTCGCGGCCTCGCGGGATACTTTACAAACATATAATTGACGAATACAAAGTACATCCAGTCTCAGTACAACTATTTATGGGTCACACAAATAGTTCTCCAGCACGGGAATCGAACCCGGAACACGAAGTTTGACGGTCACCGTAGCCTAGTTGGTGGTGCTCCTGCCTACGAAGCTGGTGGTCCTGGGTTCGAATCCCGGTAAGTGCAAATATTTGTGTGATGAGCACAAATATTTGTTACCGAGTCATGGATGTTTTCTATATATTTAAGTATTTACCTATCTATATAAGTATGTATATCGTCGCCTGGTACCCATAGTACAAGCTTTGCTTAGTTTGGGGCTAGGATGATCTGTGTGACATTGTCCCCAGATGTTATTATTATTAGAAGTGGCGAGGAGACTTTATTAACCGCTGTGGCGCACGTACAGTCAATAATAAGTTTAGTATCGTAAACAGCAGAATCGTCAACAATGCTTTAACAAAAGATATTATACGACTTGAGAGATTAGAGAACATTTAAAGTGTCAGTAGTCTACCATATATGAGTATTTGTGTCGGCGCATTTTGATATTGATCTCGGTTGCCTTATGCCGTATGCCGTAGCGCCAATAACCATTGACTTATATGTGTAACTAGACACGCTGTTACGAATAAAAACTCTGACCCCAGTCCGGCGCGCGAGCTGAGGGGCGCGCGCCCGCGCTGCAACTCAGTGAGCAAATTCTCAATATGGGATTGCGCGTCTAGTAGAATACATATAGGTCAATGCCAATAACCTTATTATTGGCGCTACGGCATATTTGACAGTAACACACCGGCTTCCGTGAATATGTTTGTGACATTTGTCAGTTTAGTGTGTTTACTCCAAGACATGAAATGACTGGTAGCGAGTCACCACCGGTTTTTGCCACTTAGTTGGTGTCTCAGTTTAGTTTATTCAATTCAAATAAACTAAATAAATGTAATTACAATATGTTTTTATTATATAATAATATATATCTAAACATATAATAAAATCGTCGGAAAGTCAAAACTGTACATTAATTATATTTTAAAAAGGATATCGATTGTAGATCACGATCTACAATCGAGATCGAAGCCAAAAATATATTTTTAGAATTTTTGTCTGTTTGTCAGTATGTATGTCCGGGCTAAACTAAAAAAATACTGCATGGATTCACATCAAATTTTGCATTAATATTACTAAGAGATCGGGTCAACATATATGCTACATTAATATGTAATTAACGCTATCATCTACGGGGGAAGAGCTGTGATAATTTATAAAATTTAACGCGGGTAAAACCGCGGGACACAGCTACTTATATAATAAAACATATTAATGTATAACATATTTGACGATCACCGTAGCCTAGTTGGTAGTGCTCCTGCCTACGAAGCTGGTGGTCCTGGGTTCGAACCCCGGTAAGTGCAAATATTTGTGTGATGAGCACGAATATTTGTTTCTGAGTCATAACATCCATGACTCAGAAACAAATATTCGTTCTATGTATACAAGTATTTATCTATTTATACATATAAGTATGTATATCGTCGCCTGGTACCCATAGTACAAGCTTTGCTTAGTTTGGGGCTAGGAAGATCTGTGTGACATTGTCCCTGGATATTATTATTATTTTATGTAAGCTGCCTATTTCCTCACATAGTTTAGATTCGAATATGTATGAGGATATTTGACTGGCTTGTTGGTTTAGATGTTAGTGATCCTGACTGGTATGCCAGTGGTCGTGGGTTTGATTCCCATCCAGAACTCTTTGTGTGATGAGCTGTGCAATAAAGTGTATCTATCTATCTATATTCAACTCTTGGGTATTAAATAATAAATAAATATCTTGGAACAACTAACACACTGCAATCTGCTCCCAAACTAAGCAGAGCTTGTACTATGGCAACCAGAACACTGATGAACATTTCTTCAATATTTGTAAATACTAAATATTATAAATATATTACACCCCGACACAGAATAAATTACCATAATTTATTCTGTGTCGGGGTGTAATATATTTATAATATTTAGTATTTATTTATTATATTTATTTATACATATAAAAAAAAAGTTTACAGGCAAAATCTTAATATTTAAAACAATGTATAATTGGCGGTCTTATCGCATAATAGCTTCCAGATTTCTTATATGTCATTAATTTAATTTGACTATTTATTAAATAGAATCTTTCGGCGATCGGTGTCTAATATACGATCTGTAGCTTATTGTTGGAACGCAGATTCGTTTCAAATCTGCCGGTATGTAATCGTCAATAGTCACGACGGTTACCTACGAAGCTGGTGGTCCTGGGTTCGAATCCCGGTAAATGAAAATATTTGTGTGATGAGCACGAATATTTGTTTCTGAGTCATGGATGTTTTCTATGTATATAAGTATCTATCTATCTATATAAGTATGTATATCGCCGCCTGGTACCCATAGTACAAGTTTTGCTTAGTTTGGGGTTGATGATCTGTGTGACATTGTCCCCAGATATTATTATTATCTCACATGTTTATTACCAATATTATTTACAAGATATCATACAAGGGTATTTTAACACAAATACAACTTATACAATATTTGGGCTACATGGAGAGAAATTTCCGCACAATCCTGGCATTACCAGCAGAGCCGCCTTCTGCATGTAACTCTCCAGCCAGATATCAAGCCCTAAACTTTGAAGGTTGATTTTCAGGGATTTAGGAATAACTCCATTTGTGGATATAACAATAGGTATGATCGCAGGTTTTTCGGTTCTCCAAATTTGCCATTTTCAAAACTCAGATAAAGGTATTTTGATTTTTTTTCTTTTTCTGCGTTAGATATGTTTTCATCATACGGTATTGTTATATCCACAAAGGATGTCTTTTTCGTTTGTTTGTCAATGACGACAATATCGGGTCGATTGGCACTTACCATTCGGTCAGTCAGCACGGGATGATCCCAGTATATTTTATTATTATTATAGTCTAAAGACTAAAACACCTACCCTGTCTCAGTAGATGGATGTGGTTGGATTTCCGCCGGCTGTGTAAATGTATAGTTCCCTAGTGTGGAGTTTAATGTTGTAACACTACCCCCTCAGGCAGCAAGGTGCGCACCAAGAGCCACTACCGCGGGCACAAGCTGGCGCTGTGGCTGCACCTCATCCCGCAGCTGCACCGGCCCGGCGCCGCGCCGCGCCACCACCAGTTCCGCGACAAGCAGCCCGACAGCTTCGCAGGTCAGCTGCCTCCACTGACTACCATTCCTATACTATCCCAGTTCACCCAATAAGGGAGATTAACACGATAATAAACAATCAATCAATAATAAATAAAGAAAAATAAAAAAAATTGAGCCGTCACGGGACGCCTGGCAGATGTAAAACATCGACATTATTTTTTAATATTAATATGCAGAAAAGAACAGATTTTGATAGGAACTAAATATGTCATAATGATAAAATAAAATATTACTATTATTATCAAACAAAAAAAAAAACGTGGCGCCGCGTCGCTCCCCCAGAAATCTTTTTTACGTGCGGCTATAGATTTTTCACATCAATAAAATAAAAAAGGTTTTTATTCACGTAGACTTTATAAAAGCGCTTGTAAATAGTCAGAACATGTTTGTAGTAATATAGTTGTATACATTATTATTTCTAGTAACATAGATATAGTACACATTGTATGAAAACATTTACAAAATTTATTTTATTATAGCATTGATGTTTAGCTAGCTCGTATCAAGTTATTGTCAAGAGATTATGTTTATTTATCTAGTTTAAGTCTAATATTTTGACTACATATTGTCAATGGTTCTGTCTATATTAAGGTATTATTATTATGACGGACCTTGTGTTAATAACGACGGTCACGCTTTAATGCTATCACCGGATCCAATGCGCCCCAACTGAGAAGACCCAGCGAAACAAACTCAGTGGGTTCATCTACTACCGGTTTCAACATTACCCAGTTGAGACGGTCCGGCGAAACATACTCAAGCGGGCATAAACACGGGATTTGGTCCAATTAGAGTATTTATTTAGTAGGCAAACACAATATATGCTCGATCGGTTGTCTGAATGCTTATTATTTTAGATTATATTTAGGTATACAAAATCAATCATTTATTGCTGAACACAGGTAATTACAAAATATAATACATTTCAAGATGTCAGATGAATGTAGGTATGGTCAATATGATCTGCCTGATAGGGCATGCAAACATATTATATAACAAATTCACAAATATTAAATTAAAAAATTAATAATATAAATTTCATTTCATGTCAATACAACACTTAAAAACAAAAGTTCTCATTAATTAAGTTGAAATGGATGTTCATCATTTTTCATATTATTCATATTATAATAAAATTCGCATCGTAATAAACTCTTCCAAGGTCGTCTTATTCCATGTCCTTTAAAAAGGACAGTAATCCTTTGGAAAAATCTTTAGTCCTTCAAACAATGTGATTCTGGACAAAATCTATGTTTTTTAAAACCAGTGCTGGGAACAGAATACATAGGTTATACTTGCTAAAATACTTGTAAACAATTTATGACGAAACCGAGTCAACATGAAATATATAAAAAAATAATTGTGATCATTTTAAAATGATCACAATAAATAATTTATTTATATATTTAGATTTTTTTTGGGGATTTTAATCCACAAAAAAAAATACACTTTTTCTCATTAAAACGCTATGAAACGTTTATAAATGAAGTATTTAAACAAGAACGACAAATTTAAATTTGCTTCCTTTTAATCATGAAGTGTGAAGGACTGTGTTGATAGAAAAGAAAATAGCTAGTAGGTATGCAAGAACAAAGACAGATTCACTTTGATCGTGAAATTTTAAAAGCTTCCTGGAATTTTTAATCATCCCCGAATTCATTAAATTGGATTCATGGCAAATTAATATAATGGCAAATTTTGTAAAAACTGTTAATTAAACTTAATAAATTACAACTAAATATAATTTAATCAAATAAAAGGAAAGGACAGAATATATCGATATAATTACCTATTGATTGAATACTCCATCTCTTAACGATAAATTTATGCGGAGCCTACAATGGAATATCTTTGATGCCATAGATATTATAGCATCAAATTTAAAGTCAAGTACTATTAGTCTGTAATCAAATACTATTAGTCTTTAGACAATTTTTTTATGTTTTTATTGTTTAAAGTACTTACAAATATGTTATGATGCTATATATATTACATAAAAATTATTACAAAATATATAAATATTAGTATATCTCGTACTTGTTACTGTAACAAGTACCTTATTTATTTCTCACCGGTAGTCGCTAAGTCTAAGTGTATCCTAAGGCCATAACGTCGAATGTTTATCAACGTAGAATACAAATTACTTCAAAACCTGACTGGAATGTTTCAGCTCTAATTCGCGGTGAATAGTCAGCCAAATTTGGCCAATCACGGCCAAACGTAGGCGCAGCTTTAATGGAAACCAAATTGGTAACGTCTACCGGCGCTTAAATTGAGCATGCCTTATTATCCACGACCATTAGTGCCATTTCCTCGCGCGGCGTAAACGGAAAGCCCTCATTAACCGCTTCCTTCCCCCCCTTACAAATGTTCGGAAACACTATAGCTGCGTATTGCCAGGCGTGAGCGGAATACCCACCAAATTGTAGTTAATAACACGCGTGAGATTATATTAATTGGCGCGGATTCGTCATTGAAAGGATTCAAGTTTGGAACGAGACTTACGCTCTTCGAATACCAAATATTCGTTCGACGTTCAAAGAGAAATTATCTGCTGCCGAAATTTGTTGGAGCGAGTAAATTCGAAGGGTGTGGTTACAAAGATACACGTAACTATTTGGAAGGCGCCGAGCGCCTCCTTTTGTATGAAATTTCCAGGCATTACTCAATATAATCGCTAGGTACTTCCAGCGTTCGCCATTAAGCGAATGAGGTGGCACTCCCAACTAGAATTTTACAAAAATGTCACCAAAATATTTGGTGGTTGAGTGATTAATGGTTGTGAAGGTGTCACGAATGAAAATAAATCGATCAGGGAGTGTTTCGGGCCAGAGTTGGCGCTTTTATTAATTGTTCCGCGAGCGGTGGAATGCTCCCATAATGAATGGTATGCAAAGAATGGTGCGGTCTGCGAACAAAGCGGGCCCTTTGTCACGGACAAGTTCACTTCTGACGTCGTAAAGCTCTGAAACTCCCTTGTGAAATTCCTGTATTGTTGCAATGTGTGAGATAATCCCCAATCCTTGCGAAACTACGAGCATCCTTTGCCGTTTGTGTGTCGACTTAAACACGTTCTAATTTAATGTTCGCCGTCTATCTTTGTGATAAAAGTTATTTACGACCTCCTCTTGTTATTAAATATGTTTTATGTCGACGTTTACGCTGTGTTGTGACACACATCTGATTTCATCTAGATAAATAAATATTTTATCGTTTCTTATTATTTCTATTCCAAATTGCTTTTTAATGCGTCGTATTAAAGTTGAATCGTTTGTGAAAGCTTACGATTTAACTTAAACGCCATTATTATATTTATTTCACGACGACGCGACGTTTATATCTATTTGGATTTCATTTCATTTCTATAAATATTATTTATAGTTTCTTGTGCTTAACTCGGAATTGTTCAAGAATGTATACTACAATTTCTGAAAGCGTATAACTGCTTATACGCCTTTATTTGGTAGTGCGTTGTTTCTGCATGGCTGTGTGCGGCTCGGTTAATTGGTTAGTCATTGTGAGCAGTTCCAATTGTGCCGCGCCGCCGATCACCTTTTGTTTTTAAGCAATCTCCCACAAATTAGCGCTGTGTCGACTCTGATTACTTGTTATTGTGAATGCTAGAGTGGTGGGAAATGATTATTTAATGTTCAAAATAATTTGCGAGAGCTGAATTATTGCCTTTCGTTAAAATTTGTGTAGGTAATTTGCTAAGCGACGAAACATTTGATTGTCTCCATCTACACTAATGGAAATCCCTTATTTGTAATTATATAATTTTATTACTATATTTTGAAGAAAGCTTTTGATCTTTTACACTTTAATGATATTTGTTTACAATATTAATAAGCGGAATCTATTAACAATTAATATAAAAAACTGACTTTACAAGTCCTAAAGAATAAAAAATAATTACTCGCTCCAAGAAATTCAAAATATATGATGTTAAATTACATCAGCGGGAGAAAACCGTAAAAAAGGCGGTGTCGGTCAGACTATAAAAAATTTAAAAGTAAAAACAATGATAAATATTCTTTTACCGACACGAAAGAAGAAATTAAATTAACAAAAAGTTCCAAACCGATATATCTACCAGATATTTTTCATATTCTATTCAAACTTATCAATATGCCTGCTGGATCTTTCACTTAACAATATTCCGCAATATACTCGTATCTAAGAAATTGGTGGTGAAGTTATCAAAGGAAGTAATGAATAGGCTGAAAGCGATCCGAACTTAGTTTGCGGATTGTATAGAAATTGTTGGTATGTAATAATATTACAGCTCAAACAACAACGCTTTTGTCCAAACTAAGCATCACCGGAGATCGGTTCTGTTAAAACTTATATGATATAAATTTATTACGATGGCGGTAAAATACTTACACATAATATAATATATATGCATGCCTTAGGGTAGCAGTATTCTTAAAGCAGCAGTGATGTTATTCGACTATGGTTGGAGAAAAGTATTGCAAGAGTAATCATTCCAAATTTTTTGAGTATTATTTGAAAGCAAAGCATGCATCTCGACCCAAAACTAAAATATCGTACTTTACATATAAATTTGATCTACCGGTGTGGCTATTGTGTGTATTACTGTTCTTTACGCCAAAGAGTATCTTTCCTGAATGTTATAAGGTATAGATTTGATCCCTATTACATGAAAAAATAAAATGATTTCTCAGTTTTGTGTTTATATCGACAGTTTTTCAGTTGCTTAGGATCTATAATATAAATTCAAAATAAAATATAACAAGAAGGTAATCATATAGTTCATCAGTTTAGCCGAATGATGTCCAGTGCTGGACAAACTTCTTCCCAGAGTGGAAGCTTTCCACAGTGGAGTTGTGTCCAAAATTTGGAGGAATACACCATAATCGCCATGCTTGACAGATGGGTCGGTGTTCGCAATACGCAGAGAGGCGCTGCTGCCCGTGTTCTGATAACGGATTCTGACGGATGTACACCCTCTACGCCAGCCACTCACCAAATTCTAGAGTTATGAGTGGCAATAAATGCTTCTACGCTGTAAATATACTTATCCAATCCATGAATCTTAGAACACAATTTAAAATACATTTAAATTTTTTTCATGCACCCAATAGTACATAATGCAATGAATGCGAGACATAGCTGAGGTGACACGGTGAGGGATCAGTAGAAACCTAATTCGTTTAAAAGGAAAGTACTAACGTGAATATACATATATGGTGGTACAAGGGACGGGTTCGGATTAATTAAGAAGGTAACCTACTTAATATTTTTGTTGTAACTTTAGAAAACCCTTGTTTTATTTTTTAAATCGACAATACCCGCAAAGGTTTACATTTGTATCGGTGGCAATGTGACATTTATAAAATTTTTCAATTACCCAAATCCATTAAAAGTAAGTGCCTACAAAAACTAAGTTTAATTTCGGCTGATAATATCAATTCCTTGAACCCAAGCAATTAATTCCGCTGCCAGTAATTTGAGACCACCCGTAATGTCTGAGCATAACCTCAGTAGTAAAAAACAGAACATTCAGAGGTTGGCCACAGATAGTTAGTCGGGCGCGTAAATCAAATAAGTCGTGGCCTATTTCACATCTCCTTACTGCGTAGGTTTATAGGCCAAATGTTAATACATTGTTATTTTAATCTCAGTCTCAGTGTTTGCTTTAATCTTGTGTTTGAACAAGTCTTATTACATAAGTGCACTCATAGCCAAGTATACTTATCGGTCCATAAATCGCATCTAGGAGTGCTGCCGGTCTGTAGATGTGACCGCATTTTTTTTCAAGCGGCTCGGTGCTTTGGCAGACACTTTGAGCTGTCTGTCGTCTGACTCGGTGGAAGCGTTTAGAAAATAGTTATTTAGCCAAGTCAAAGGCCTAATCATTCCAGTCATTCCTGAATGTATCTAGACACTGTGGGTACCATTGCCTACTAAAGAAATTCACTCGCTGCAGTAGTAGTATGAGTTTGCCAAATACCGCAGTGTCTCAAGTCAAAGATCTTCGACCAGTGTGTGTTGCCAGTGATGACATACGCCACAGAGACGTGGTCGCTCACTATGGGCCTTATCAGGCCGCCCAAAGCGTAATTGAAAGGGCTATGCTTGGAGTTCATCAGAAATACTCGAATCCGCAGTGGAACCAAAGTAACCGACATAACCGTAACAATTGCCAGTTGGCTAACCTGTCCGTAAGTGAGGTAAAGCAACTAGACAAGTGGCGGATGGGTGACGCCCGAAGGTTTTTTTTTTCTGAAAAAATTCGTGCTTCGTAGGGAACTTTTATCTGATGACCCTGGTTGTTTTCGAGAGAAAACAGTTGTTAAACCATATTAGAAACCTACTGGGTAAATAAATAATAAATAAAAAGGTTTTTATTCACGTAGACTTTAAAAAAGCGCTTGTAAATAGTCAGAACATGTTTGTAGTAATATAGTTGTATACATTAGATATTATTTCTAGTAACATAGATATTTAGGTACATTTTGTTGAAAACATTTATAAAATTTATTTTATTACAGCAATGATATTTAGCTAGCTCGTATCAAGTTATTGTCAAGAGATTATGTTTAATTATCTAGTTTAAATCTAATATTTTTACTACATATTGTCAATGGTTCTGTCTATATTAAAGGTATTATTATTATGACGGACCTTGTGTTAATAACGACAGTCGCGCTTTAATGCTACCACCGGATCCAATGCGCCCCAACTGAGAAGACCCAGCGAAACAAACTCAGTGGGTTCATCTACTACCGATTTCAACACGACCCAGTTGAGACGGTCCGGCGAAACATACTCAAGCGGGCATGAACACAGGATTTGGTCCAATTAGAGTAATTATTTAGTAGGCAAACACAATATATGCTCGATCGGTTGTCTGAATGCTTATTATTTTAGATTATATTTAGGTATACAAAAGAAAAACTTCGAAACAATAACATTATTCATTTTGAGACAGAGTCATTAATTTTAAATTAAGTATATGATAGCAATCATTTACAGATAGTTCACTTAACACATTTATATAAAACAATTGAACAAAGGATATCTATTTCATATTTTTCATTAAAAAGTTCTATGTCTAGAATTTTGCTAGAGAAGCGGTTTATATTTTGATGTGATAGAATTAGAAAGTTATCACACTTCTCTATTGTCATGCTTACATGTTTAAACTACTAAGCCACTAGCTGGGTGGCTATTGTAACTCAAACATCGGAAACATCTGTCCACATTATACATAATCAAGCTCTAGAAACGCTACACTTTGACGCGGACGTGCCGTTATAATATTTAAGGAACGTCATACCGTTTGTTTTTTTTGCTGTCGAATTACTTTCAAATACCAGAATACGCTGCAGATCAAAACAATGTTTTAAGTAAGTTTTGAGCTGCAGCGTATTCTGGTATTTGAAAGTAATTCGACAGCAAAAAAAAACAAACTCATGTCTAAGGGAAACAATGCGTGAGTAATATAATATCTGCTGCAAATGGCATAGGTTTAGGTAGGTACTACACCTAAACCTATGCCATTTGCAGCAGATATTATATTACTCACGCATTGTTCACATATAGGTAATAATATTAATAATATCCAAATGTAGTACTTTATATATAAAAATAATAATAATAATAAATAGATAATATATTTGTAATTAATTAACAACAGATGCCTAATATTTATGGTTAATATACATAAATTTATATATATATATATATATATATATATATATATATATATTAGATACATTAGCAAACATATACCTAAGTAATAATAGAATTTATATATGTAATTATGTATGTTTAACTAAAGCCCTCTTCCTCTCTTCTACATTTGCTGTGCCCGACAGGGTCCATAATGATGCCATATATAATTATAAAACCTTATCAACATTATGGAATGCAAATAAAACATTGAGTATTGAGTCATTATGTTTAAAAAAGAGCTAATACCCAAAGATGCGGTAACAAGAACTACGATGGCAAAAAATTGGTTGAAAAAGAAATATAATTGGGCTAACATTCTTCGAACTTGGTAAACAATAATAAACAAAGGCTTAATTAACCATTAGCTCGTTAAAATTCCTCACAACTTTGCTTTATTAATTAAATCTATATTTTCCAAATTCTAAGACTACCTAGGTTTAAAAAGCAATTAACAGTCGTTCAATTTTCTAAATTCTCTAGTAAATGTCTGATATAAATGGGATGCAGTCGTGGCATGAAACTTTAGTGTTAAATAGAATTAATTTATGAGCCTTCTTCAGGCTTTGTTTTAAACTTCAACCACTTGAATATTACTCTGGGATAAATTAAATTACTGAGAGAATGTTCGCAGGGCGTTGTATACGAGTAAATATCACAAAAATATTTTCTATTCTATTCTACGCCAGGTAGGCGGCGCTTATTTATGTTGCAACGTTAGACAAAGTACATGTCGTGATAAGTTGCTAATCATAAGTATTTTTATTGTGTAGAGCGTCCATTATTCAGTTCCTAAATAAAATTCAATTTAATTCATGTACTGGGCCTTGTAACTAAAGTAATTATTTGTTTCGTATGTAATTATAATTCTTAAAAAAGCATACCATTAGTAATCTCAGCCCAAAAAGGTATAAAAAAATCATTAAAACAAAACTACTTATAAAAAACTAAAAGCAAACCTATCACATAACACTCTTAGCATAAAACGTTATTCAGAAAATTAAACACTTTTACTGTGAAAAATAAAGTTTGTGAGTTTTTAAAGTAGTTTGTTACTGTTTTACGCAACGGATTTTGATGAAACTTTTCATATGCCTAGTGATATAGCTTTTATATCCGAATAACACATATGTAGTTAGTGAATAAAAAAAAGTTCAACGTGGGTAAAACTGCGGGGGTTAGTAGAGAAATAAAATAAATATACTGGACTGGCTACGGAAAAATGTTATCAAAAATATAAAATCAAGAATTTTCCGTCTAAAATAATTGGCTTCATTTTCCCCTTCATCTTGGGTAATACGCGTGGTCGCACCTATTGTCATATATTTTTTTATTATTAGGGACGTTTACGTAGTCTTTACAAAGGTTTACGTAGCTAATAGTCGGGTTTAGGTTTTACAACTGCTATTATACTACAGAAATGGCAAACAACATTCGGTCCACCTGCCAAGCCACACCCGTAGCTTGACGCTGGAGACACACATGGTATGACTCACACGTTGCAGGGGTAACGACAGGTAGTGGTTTAGTTAGTAGTGTTCGACCCTGACATAGTAAATATAAAGACTTATTAGTAAAACACCAACAACCTCGCAGGACTAGATTGCTGACATCATTAGCAACAATTTTTGCTCTACGAGTTTGGTCATAGTCAATACATGAAGGAAAAAAATGGTTTTAAATGCTATGTTTAATTCATAAACGAAAGGACGACGCGCGACTTTGCGGTGCTGGTAAAGTTATAAACATACAAGTGGGAAATTAAATTAATACTATAACGGATTAAAACAAATCGGTATAAGTTATAGATTGTTTATTGGGTGGAACCACGAAAACACAGATTACACGTTATGTAGCGTATCAATAAAATTACAACCTTTGCACTATAGACACGTAACATTATTCTCATTCGACTTCAAACCAAAAATCCACCGACTCAACTGACACAGTAAAGTAAAACATATCTACTGTCCGGCGGGCGCGTAGCGACGCGGCGTCTTCCCGTCCCGGGGGGCTTTCCCCTCAGGGCCTGCGTCGAAACAGTATAGTGAGATGCGCCTTATAATACTTATTTTTGTATGAAAATAAAATCTAACAAATTATCAAAAGTTGTTGTTTATGGTGTTTATTATCTAGAACTGCGAGATTGTGGGTATTTGAGAAGTATGCCAGCACATCCAGCTACTCCAATCAGTCAAAATTCTTTCATAGATTTTCAACTTTATCACATAAGAATAAGGTTCACTTTCAATTGGGGAAATTTGACAGATTGGGTTAACTTAATGCGCTGGCGTCTGTACATAATTTATAATAACTTTTAGTTAAGTCATTTGTTATTTCTGGTGTACAATAAAGAGTTTTGTATTGTATATTAAAATAGGTAAGAGTTCAAACAAGTTACTTGGTACGGCTTATAAAATACGATCCTGTGACAGAAATAGTAGTAGGCTTATTAATATTCGGAGACCTAAAAAAGTAGTTTTGTATTCAGTAGTGTAGACCCAATTTATACAACGAACAAAACTTTTTATATAACCTCCACCTAGCCAGTAGACTCGTTTTTTAACCACTTTATTATTATCAAAGAAGATTACAGAGTTATATTGTACATTATTCTTACGGTACTTTGTTGTCTCTAAGAGAAAAGTTCTAAGAGGTTATAAATAAAATAAAAAGGTTTTTATTCACGTAGATTTTAAAATAGCGCTTGTAAATTATAGTCAGAGCATGTTTGTAGTAATACAGTTATTGTTTCTAGTTACTTATTATAGATTTTTAGGTACACGGAATGTTAAAACATTTATAAAAAATATTTTATAATAGTAGTGGTGTTTAGCTAGCTTGTATTAAGTTATTGTCAAGGAGATTATGTTTAGGTTTAATTATTGAAATTTATATTCTACTACAAATTGTCTGAATGGTTCTGTCTGTATGAAGGTACGAATTCAGTATTATTATTATGTGTGTTGTTAACATTCTAACTGTAGCATCTCAATATATATATGAAAATCTACTATATGTGCATAAAAATATCGATTCCTTCTGTATAAGGAGCGATACACATAATATAAATACTAGATATAAGAATAATCTTATATTGCATACCACCCGTCTCCACAAAATAAGCAACTCTTTTATGTGGCAATGTATAAGATTCTATAACAAACTTCCCAATGATATTAGAGAATTGTCTACGAATAAGTTTAAAAGAATTATTAAAGCCAAATTGTGTAGCACGGTATATTACAAAATTTCTGATTATTTAAGTGACAAAAGTGCTTCGGATTGAGTTGTTCTAAGTCAAAACACATAACTGTAATTAATCTCGAGTATATTTTATTTTAAAAAAGGATTCCTATTGAGTTTTCTGGCAGTGTTTCTCAGTAGCTGCCACGTCATACACTGCACGGTAGGGCAAAAGAATGACAATTCCACATAAATTAAAAATTTTTCGGAATAAATGGCTTTTTGATTTGATTTGATTGATTAAGTCCCAGATAATTAAAAAAAATCTGTTTATGAAATATCTTATGAAATAACACAAGAGCCTAGTTAAATTTGAATAGCGAGCTGAAACCATTATTTACTCTCGGTGCGCAAGACTTTCTTCAAATAGATTCGTGATAATTGGGTGAACACTAAACTTCAGCAGGTCAAAGAAGCCTTGATAAAGATATTACAAATACACGAATTTATTATATACTAGCTGTGCCCCGTGGTTTTACCCGCGTTAAACTTTATAAATTATTACAGCTCTTTCTCCGTAGGTGATAGCGTGATAATATGTAGCCTATATGTTGACCCGACCTTTTAGTAATATTCATGCAAAATTTGAAGTTTTTCTAATTCATTTATTTCTAATTCATTTATTCCGTTTCTAATTCATTTATTCCTTTTCTAATTCATTTATTCCGTTAACGTATTTCAATCGTCTATTCCTTTTACCCCAAAGGCCAGTGCATGACATAAGAAGGTCCACATTCCCTTCAAGGCTTGAAAAAACCAAACTTAACTTGGAAGTAAAAAAAGGATACGGCCGGTAATGTCACAAAAAATGTATATTTCGACACTCTCGAGGGTATCGAAATTTATAGGGTATTTTCCGTTGAGCTAGAACTATGAAATTTGCGAAATAATACCGCCTTATACACCAAGTAGAGGGAAAAATCTTTCCAAATAAAAGCAGGATCGTTTCATTTAACTACTTACAATTTAATTTTGTAAATGCCGTGAATTAAATCTACCCATTTCCAAGCAATTTTATTATTAATATAGCCTGGAATCTTGTAACATGCCTTGCTACACAATGTGGCTTTAATTTTTGTTTCAAATTTGTTACTTACTACTTATCGTATGAGCGAGGTTACCCTATTTCAGAGTTGTTGAAGCCGCCCAGTAGGCCTCTGACATGGCTAAACGACTGTTGCCTAACAGCTACAACCGGGACCGACAGCTTAACGTGCCCTCCGAAGCACGGAGACACTCAGAAATTAAACCACCTTGGCAGTCACCCATCTATGGACCGACCGCGAGCCTAGTTGCTTTACCTCGTCAATTACTTACGGACGGATGGAAGCGTCTGGCTATGAGCGCCTCTGAAACCCATTAAATTTGTTGGTTGACAGTTATCTGATGTCATTGAGAAGTTTGTTGTAGAAGCTTAAAAGATTTTGTGGAGACGAGTAGCATGTGCTACAAGATTATGCTTATTTCGAGTATTTTCATTATGAGTTTCATCTTTTTTAATTGGTCAATATTTTTATGCACCTTGAGATATTATTATATAATTAGAGACATTCTCGTATTTTGCAAGAGTTAGAATATTTATATCTATAAACATTTTTCTTAGAAAAACTATGCCACCAATATTGTATATAGTTCTTACAGCTCTTTTTTTGCAGTATAAAAATGGTCTCTATTTCAGCAAAATTTCCCCAGAGACTAATCCCATAGGACATAATGCTGTAAAAATAACTAAAATAAAGAATTCTAGCAGTTTCCTCATCCATGAACGTTCTTATTGTTTTGACTGCATATGCAACCGAGTTTACCGAATTTAATTTTTCAATAAATTGTTTACTCCAGTGTTTATGACCCGATTTAATTATTATATTTAATTTGTATGTGCATGCTTCTGAGGTGGTATAGGTTACCACCAGTTGTGTTTAGATCTGATAATAATTCTGGAATATCTTTGCATTCACACTTACTATGCATATATTACTTACGTAATAGTTATCACACTAATATTATAAAGGTGAAAGTTTGTGACTGTGTGAGTATGTATGTTTCTTACTTCTTCACATATTAACGGCTGGAGCGATTTTAATAAAATGTGGCATGGAGTTAGCTGACAACCTGGATTAACACATAGGCTATAATTCGTATTTTTTTTAGGTTTAACGCGGGTAAAACCGCGGGGCACAGCTAGTATACTATAAAGCCTCACTAATGGTGAGCACTTACAGTATCCTATAAATTATTGTAACATCCGGGGCATTAGCACGTTATTGACCCATTCTCTTATTTCCGATTAGCTGTCGAAACTTACGCACAAAACGCAACACAAGTTATTTGCCAGTGGAAGTTTGAAAATGGGGAGGATTTTGAAAATAACGACTATACGTTATTTCTCTTGATTTGTAGTTGTTGGTGGGTCAACTTCTCAATAACGTGAGAATAATTGAACGCTCAATGATCCTACTAACGATGATGTTTTTTGTTTAAAAAAAGAATACAACGCCCGCATTAGGGAAATAATCCCTGTGGCGCGGGGTACTTTACAAACATATAATAGACGGACACAAATTACATCCAGAGTCTTAACAACTATTTATGAGTCACGCAAATAGTTGTCCGGCGCGGGACTCGAACCCGCGAGGCGACTATCTTAGCCGCTCCGCCACACGTGCAGTTCAGATGTGTGGATGTATGGATGTTAAATTTGTTCCTCTTTCATGCAAATAAACTACTGAATGGATTTTGATAAAGCTTTGTAGTAATTTATCTTACATATCCGAATAGCACATAGGCTATAATTTATAAAGTTTGACGCGGAAAAACCGTGGGCCACAGCTAGTTTAAAATAAAATACATGTTCTAAGTATTTAACTCATCCATAAATATGAGTCTTAAAAAAAACGTTTTGAGATCAGACAACAACTGATTTCGGTAGCTAGCCAGAGCGGATTAAGGAAAGCAGACAAGGCAGACGACTTGTATCTAAAAAGTAGGTGGTACTATTCGAAATATATTTAACCATTAATTGGTGCTACTTACGAGTAATCTCTCTGTTAACACGAAATTGTTCTTTCGAGATTTGGTTCTGTGACCACCTGCCCTCCGTGCCTCGGACAACACGTTAAGTCATCGGTGCTGGTTGTTTTAAGAACATTTTTGACAATATGGTACTCAATACCCAAATAGAATCTGCCTCCTGGTAACCCTCTTTATTAATTGTTCCCTACTGGTTTCGAAGTCAGATAGCTGTCACTCGAATAATTCTGGGAGCTAGCTGTAACAGGTTGAACTGAGACCCGACTTCAATAGAAATTGACAAAAAAGACAAGCTAGAAGAACCTATATACCTACTTACTAAAACGTGGTGTGAAACTTTTTCATAAGAGAATATAATTTATGATCATATAACATGTCACACACACATCGCTCATGGTTCTCTATATTGTACAGAGGATATCATTAGTTTTGCGGAGTGGAATGGATGCCTGGATGTCTGCATGTTTGTTACTCTTTGACGTAAAAACTACGGAACGTATTTTGATGAAACTTTGTAGTAATTATATCCGAATGAGTGAAAAGTTCTTTAATGTACATTTAAAAATATCTCATAACTGGCTTTTTCTCCCACGTTAAACTTTATAACTTATTTATAAAGTTTAACGCTAGTGAAAAATCCAGTTATGAGATATTTTATTATCACTCATGAAATTGATTTTCATCTATCAAATAATTTTCATATCAAATATTTTGATTGCACATCGAATTTACCCGGGCGTAACTGAAAATATATTTCGCTACTAGAAAAGTAGGTTAGGTAAGGTTTGAATAAACACCATACAACGCTAGAAACTAATTTATTTACACAAGCGATCCACTTTTTATAAAATAGCAATGAAATAAAATTGCTCCGAGAATTATAATATTCTGCTTAGGAAACGGTTTTTTTGGAGTACAAAAGTAACTTTTTTTGTATTATAGTTAAATACAATCCTAAAATAAGTCACCAAAACAAACATAACTACTAACTGTATATAATAAAGTCTATATATTTCCCTAAGGTGAAATCTTTCCGGACCTATATACTACGACGACTGCCCTCGACGAAGACGTTGACGACAGCACAGAATCTGATGAAGATTCTTCAGAAGCTGAGGAGTGTGAGCCTTCTCCTTCCCCGAGGCCTGCGCTGTCAGCTTTGCCTGCTCCGCAACCATCACCGAAAGAGGACTCATTAACTACCCTGGATACGCAGTACTACAGGTATGTATTAAATAAACTTAACATTATTTTCTTTAGAGGCTATAATAAATATTTTTTTAAAGTAAATTTACCATTAATAATGTTATTTATGATAAATATAAGATATACCTAAATTTAAGTATATCTCTTGTTGCACACCTACTGCTATAAGTAAATGTTCAGCTTTTTTTTTTATCGACGACAAACGAGCAAGTGGGTCACCTGATGGTAAGTGATCACCGCCGCACATGAACAATCGCAACAACAGAGGAGTTGCGAGTGCGTTTCCGGCCTTTAAGAGTCAGCAGACAAGTGTTATCCACCCTTCCCCCCCCCCCAATGAGCTCTGGTGACCTCACTGACACACAAAAAACACAACATTAAATTATTAATGTTAAATTAAGCTCAGCACACTCGGGCTGCTCTTTGAGCGGATGAACGCTGTACCCTACCTATCAAAAAAGCTTCTATCCATCTTAAAGTTGTCTGGAGGAGATCGCTTTATGCGATAAGACCGCCCTTGTACAACTTGTTTATGTAATATCTCATGTCATATTTATTTTTATGGGGTACCATAAAGACAAGAGTATTCTATTCTATAAGCTGTATCTAGAAAGTGAGTGTTATAGTCCTGCTCAAATGCCCATCTCATCCTGTCGGGGGCGTAGAAGTAATTCCGAAAGAATATCTCCCTGAGAACGGGCAGCAGCGTAGTATCTCTTCAGAATGACGTCCACTGCTGTACTAAGGATTCCCCTAAAGATTACTGCAATGGCGTTTTGTCCATCGTATAGATGGATATGCCATAACTGCTACACTTGGCAAACGAGTGGCGATCACAGTATGATGGTCATAGTACACAGAGAGACGCTGCTGCCGTTCTCTAGGACATATTCCCTGAGTCGGCAAATGGGGAGGGCAACCTACAGCTCTCCCCAGGTGCGTGTCCCGACCATCTGGGACACGGCGCAAAAGGGGGGCACCGGAGCAGCATACCCGCGTTCCCGGAGCTCCCCCCATCAGGCGCCAGAAGAAGTCCACGGCAGGTTAGGTTTAGTCTGTGCGAGTCCGACATACCCACCCGCAGACACTTTTTGCGGGTGGCATGCATTAGCATTCCCCCTGCCTTATCAAAAAAAAAACAGGACATATTCCCTAAGGACGACTCCTACGCCCCCCACGGGCTCGATCGAGATCGAGTGGTGATATTCTTTGCCTTCAGCCACACAGCATGTACAGAAGCCAGCCCATCAAGCTATCCCAATCTTTCAAATTTCCCCAATCGAAAGTGAACCTTATGCTAATGTAATAAAGTTGAGAATCGATAAAAGATATTTGACTGATTGGGGTAGCTGGATTTGCTGGCGTCTGTACTTTGTATTTTGTATGAACTCCCTATCTATAAAAACTTTTATAAGTTAACCTGTAATTTGACAATTTAGTGACCTCCTATCACGTTTCGTAAGTTGCAGGTTTTCTATGTATTTTTACTTTGGACTTCAATAAGAGTCTATAAATTTAGTCCGAAACTTTATGACTAAATTGAAAACCATTCAACTTGTTATCTATTTAACGTTTAGTTACAATTAAAATAGGGCAGTTCATTTGTAAAACGATACAGTTACCCCTATATTATTGAACGACGTCCAAAAACACGCCATAATACATTGAACCACCCGCGGCAAGACAATGGCCGCGTTGGCCATAGAGCTAACAGGCCACCCTAAATTATGTAACAGTCAGTTTACCGAAAATACCATGGAATATTAATTTTCTTGCTCATTTTATCTCAATAAATCTCATGTTGTAAGGTAGATCTTTACTATCACTATTGATAAGTTGTCACTTAGCACACTAATATTATAAAAGACGAAAGTTTGTGAGTGTGTATGTTTGTTACTTCTTCACGTTTAAACGGCTGAAGTGATTTTAATAAAATTTGGTGTGGAGTAAGCTGATACCATAGATTAGGCTATAATTTATAAAATTTAACGCGGGTAAAACCGCTAGTGTTATATAATCATGCAAAACAATTCCCCCGTCGCCTCAACCATGTGTAGGTTGGTCAAAGATTTTAGAAAATAATTGTAAGTAATTCTTCAATATGTTCTTATAGACATTTGGAATAAAAATTACGCCCAATTACAAAAAACAGTCAATTTGTATGACGCATGCATTAATTATATTAAATTAAATATCTTAATTTCAAACAACATTAACCCATTATTGGGTTAGTAACAAAGCTTATAAAAATCTAATGTTAGATATTAATTAAAATTAAATTAATTTACTTTACAAGTAGGTACATAATCAGTGCATTGTAAATAATTGTTATGCCTATTTTGGCATAACATAAAAATCCTACTAATATTATAAATGCGATAGTTTCACGTAAAAAATACGGAACGGAATTTGTTGAAACTTAGGCTATCATTTATAAAGAAACCGCGAAGTACAGCCAGTTATTTATAATGCAGTGAAATGTAGTATATCTTTGGCTGTGTCCTAAAAATCACCAAGCAAATCATGGCAGCCAGATGACGTCCATTGCTGGACAATTTCCTCCTCCAACAATGGGGTTTAACCCTAGCTGCGAGTTGATAATTACAGGATGATGATCATAGTTGATTGAGTCGCTCTCTTAGGTATTTGTTTCGGGACAACTTCTGCATCTTGTGCCTCAGCCATGTCTATGAATAAGTTTAAAAGAATTATAAAAGCCAAATTGTGTAGCAGGGCTTACTACAAAACTTCTGATTATTTAAGTGATAAAACAGCTTGGGATTGAGTCGCTCTAAATTAACACATTTAAATACAATGTAACTTTATGTAAGAAATAAATATTTTAAAAAGGATTCCTACTGAGTTTTCTGGCAGTGTTTCTCAGTAGCTGCCACGTCATGCACTGCACGGTAGGGTAAAAAAATTGACGATTCCACACAAATGTAATATTTTAACGGAATAAATGACTTTATGAATTCAGCCACTAGCAGAGGGAAAGCATAGTGTAAACTCATGTTATTAATTAGCGGTATGCTGTTATTTACCGTGTAAACAGTAATAACATAATGCCTACGACATTCATTCGCCAATTAGGCGACAACATTGTATATTCGAAGAGAGCTTTTATGAAACAAACTGAAAGGCGGCCCATTGACGGAATTCTGAAAGCTGCACAAAAACGTAACGATGTTTCCCGTAATAAGATAACCAAGTGGCGATAAATCACAAAAAAAGCTTGAGAAGAACATTGAATGACTCTGGCTAGGCCGAACTGTCTGTGAGAGAAATTTGATTTGATTTGAGTTTATTATTATTATTTTTATTTTAAGGTTCATTACTAAAATAAAATAGCTGTTTTGTATAGAAAGCGTGTAGGTATCCCAATCAACTGAATGATAGCAGTAGACGCACTGCTAGACAAAGGCCTCGCCAAACATTTCCACAACGGCGTTTAGTCCATCATTTGGATGGGATAAGCCATGCTTGGCCATCGCAGTTTGGTGGTCATAGTACACAGAGAGACGCGACCGATCTCTGGGACTTATTCCCGCGGGACGATTAATACTTATTTTACTGCACGTGTGGCGCAGCGGCTATGACAGTCGCCTCACCGCTTCGTATCGTGGGTTCGCGTCCCACGCCGGACAACTATTTGTGTGACCCATAAATAGTTGTTCTGAGTCTGGATGTTATTTGTGTCCGTCTATTATGTGTTTGTAAAGTACCCCGCGACACTGGGATTAGATTACCTAGTGCGGGCGTTGTCTTTAAAAGAAATCCCTAACCGTTGGGGACGCCATCGACAGTTGGGTATATTCTTTGCCGTCAGTCACACAGCCTCCTATAAAATTACATTATATTCTCTTCAATTTTTAAAACGCCAAATCATTTCGTTCGTATGTATATTTGTAACAATCCACTGGACACAAATTACATCCAGACTCAGAACAATTATTTATGGGTCACACAAATAGTTGTCCGGCGCGGGGCTCGAATCCGCGACACGAAGAGGTGAGGCGACTGTCTTAGCCGCTGCGTCACACCTGCAGTCAATCAAAAAGTTTCTGTGCAGCAATCGAAATTTGCGTTCTGGTGATTAGGTAATAGGGGCTGATATAGTCAGTGATTTAAAAAAGACTCTTTATTTCCCATAATATTGTGTCCTGATTTGCTTTGAAGTAAACAGGAGTACATTTGTTTTCAATTGCTCTTACATTTTCTTTCTAATTCAATAAGTTGGAAGTGCCAAGGCAAATAAGGATGTCCTCCGGCTAGCCTGAGCTATAGAAGATTGTAGTTTAAACTGTTGTTGACGTTCACTTACACGAATTGAGTTCGTAATTGGGTTCGTAATATAAAAATGTTTTTTGAATTAATCTTTCTTAAGATTGTGTCGAATTCATTGTTTTGTTTCAAATTTATAGAAAAACGATAAAAATATAAATTTATATTCTTCTAATATTATAAATTCGAAAGTTTGTGAGAATTATCTTATAGATTTATATATAGATGTTTGTTACTCTTTCACGCAAAAACTAAGGCACGGATTATGATGAAATTTTGTATTAATATAGCTTATATATCCGAATAACACATGGGCTATAAGTTATAAAGGTTAACGCGGGTGACACCGTAGAGCACAGCTAGCATTATTTAATTTAGCCGATGTCAACCCGTCAAAACCCGACCATAGTCATCCTCAACATCCCTTAAGGCCCTCTAGAAGCAATGACAAGGATCTCACCACAAGTAGGGCTGCATAACAATAATAGACCGCGCTCGAGTGACGGTCCCATTAAGATGTAGATCCATTCCCCAACTTCTCACTTCTCAAGCTTTTCTTTAGGTCCCAAGCTTTGAACAACACGGCTCAACTTTCAGAGACAGACTTTTCATGCACATGTTTTTATCGGAAGTTGGAAACAGCACCCATATCCGATGTTTGACAAAAGTTCTCTTTAGCGGCCAAAGTTATATTAGTCTCTCTATCTGACATACATAAGAGTGCAACGCAGACGCGAGGATTATCCAGAGATGTCGGAGTGTTTCTATGCAAATGTAGTCTCATTTTTCCCAAAGTGATATATTCGAGAGCATTTTACAATCAACTATATTATTACGTCGTCAATTTTTGAGTTTGAGTTTACTTTTTATTCAGTTTAGGTTTTGTTAGAACTGAACTCCCGCACTAATTGTGAAAGAAATCTTTATATCTCAGGAAAATTTGGTGAAATGCAATTATAGCAGAAAACTCGCTTAGACTCAAAACAAAGATATATGGTTGAGTCACACAAATAGTTAAATTCGCGGGAATTTATCTCGAAACACAAGGGTGCCGAGTGTTAAGCGAAGCGTCCACTTAGTCACTACGCCAAACATGTAATCTATTAAATTATATTAATTATTGATAAATGCGATTTTCTCATTAGATATATTTTAATAAATGTTTTCATACACTGTGTACCTAAATATATATTTATTTATTTATTTTATTCACAGTTCACAGCAAATAGAATTTACAATGTATGTAGGTCTTATTATAGGGTAGTCCTTATAATCTATTTAGCCTTTTCAAGGCATTCTATGTTACTAGAAATAATAATGTATACAACTATATTACTACAAACATGTTCTGAATAAAAACCTTTTTTATTTTATTTTATTTATTTTAGTAGGAAAGAATGAAATCAGGTAGGTACAAATCTTAATACGTAAGATTTCCTGTTGGTCTAGCGGTCAGTGAACCTGACTGCTAAGCCAGAGGTCGTGGGTTCGATCCCATACCAGTACACATTTCTATGAGATGTGCATGATTATTTGTCCTGTGTCTGGGTGTAATTTATCTATAATATGTATGTATTTAGAAATATATAAGTATGTTTATGTATCCGGTTGCCACAGTACAGGCTCTGCCTGGTTTGGGATCAGATGGCAGTATTTTGGTTCTTCTAAGATATGATATGTAGATATACGTCGTTACGTCGTTAGGAGCAATCGATTTTATAGTGAGGAGATAATCGTTTCATAGTGAGGAGACCTGTGGACTTTCTATCGATGAAACTATGACCTCCCAACACTTAGTTGCGTCAGTAAAAACACTCAAGAGAAATGTATTAATACAAAGAAACTGGGAAAATGCGAACAAAGAAGGCTAATCTCAAGTAAACTGAACATAGTAGAAATGGAAAGTGATTGTTTGATATTTTTTTAAATACATGCCATATTTTAAAAAGATCAAGTTATTCATTGACTTTGCTGATTGGCTGGGGAAGTATCTCCAATTTAGAATACTAGCTGTGCCCCACGGTTTTACCAGTGTTAAACTTTATAAATGCCTATGTGTTAATCCAGGGTGTCAGCTAACTCCATATCAAATTTTATTAAAATCGCTCCAGCCGTTTAGACGTGAAGAAGTAACAAACACTCACAAAACAAACTCACTGTCTGTATGTGTGTCCGGTCTCAACTCAAAATGTACTGCATGGATTCACGCTATCACCTACGGGGGAGGAGCTGTGTTAATTTATAAAATTTAACGCGGGTAAAACCGCGGGGCACAGCTAATATTGTATAAATTATCCCCAACTGTCAACTTCCGTCATAAATATACGAGCACCTTGCTGCCTTGAAATATGAGTATAATTCCGACTGCGAGACAAGAAGTCCGGTTAATTCGGTCCGCAGTCGGGAGCCATCCATTACCATTATCACTAGTATCCACAAGAAAAACAGTCGCTCTTGAGAAATGGACACATTAAGACATTATTTCTGAGACAAAAAAAGGACAGTAAGGAGGTAAACAGGTAAGTAAACACATTAGCAAGATTACAAAAGCTACAAGATGTTGCGATCAATCTTGTTTAGGCGTACTAGCTCTGGGGGGCGACGCGGTGCCATGTTCCCGGCTGCGCCAGAGGAATTTGCATGTTATGAAAATGTAACAATGTTCATGGGAAACACTTTGGGGATTTGATCGCTCTTCAAAATATTTTCGCGTTGAGGATTAAATTGAGAGCTTATCGACGAGGTGACGGGGATAAGTGACGTGGGAACTCAACAACATCTTTGGAAGTATTCTACATTCGGTATTCTGATTGGAAATGGTAAGTTAATAAATATAGCTGGTATCACATACTAGCTATATTTATTGAATATTTTAGATCTCATCATAATTTTTATTGATGTCTTGTCAGGTACACAAATGTAGAAATTTATCTTATATATAATTTTAATGTATTAGGTACCATTCCGTTAATATCGTAACACACAGGTTATAAATATTTTTTAACAGACAATGTCCAGACAAGGGTAATTAATCCCAATATCGCGGGGTACTATACAACAAATAGCTGTCTTGCGCAGAAATAGAACCGAAGACACGAAGTGGCGAGGCGACTGTCTTAATCGCCTCACCACACGTGTAATTACCTATATTAACCCGCCATTTGTGACGTGTATGTCTATAAGAGCGGGTAGTTCAAAAAAGTCGAATAACTTTTTTATCCGCTATTGAATCGAGTAGTGAGTTCGTGTACTTTCCTCATTCCGCGTCCCCCACCGTTAGTCCACCCCGCGCCGGTGACGCGGAGGTACTTCTTGGAGTTTTAGCGCCAACCCGGTCCGAGAGACCGGGGTTACAGACTACGTAAGTCAAATAGTCATAGCTTAATTTTTGAATTGTAACTATTTGTTAAGTTTATGTATTTATTTTGATAGTATAATTATTGTGATTATTATTATTCTGTAATTAGTAAACTTTTTGCATAATTTTATCAATTTTTTAACTAAATTTAAATACTTTCTACTATTCTACTAGAAGAGCTGTTATACGCCGAGAACGGGAGGTTCAGTCAAACTTGCCTCGATTGATGAGACAATGACTTGCCGAAATTTTGATGACTGATGAGGTACCTGGGATAACCGGTCCATCTAGAATTGGTCGGTGTTATGAGCTACCATTGTAGGAAATACTTATGTTTAGAGCATGTAGTGCCAACATGCACTAGCCGCTTGGCTCTTGAAACTGACAAATTTTTGAGGGGACTTTATTTGTATTTTTTGTTGGAAGAAGTTAATTTTTTGTTTCAATTTCTATATTTTAACGTAAGTCTAGAAAAAAATCGATAATTTTCAGTGTTATAAGTGTAATACAGTAAAGTATAATAAACGTAATTTTTTATGATAAATCTTCGTTTATTGATAAAAAAACGTGTCTTTTTAATATTTGGCCGACTAAAAGTATTGCTTATTAAGAAAATCTTAGGTTATAAAACCCGGTGCGTAGGACCGGCGTCACAATAGATATAAGCCAAATTCACGTCACAAGTGGCGGGTTAAGTTTATTTAAATTATACCGAGAGGCCGATCAACTTCTTGTAACTTGTAGACTCTGAGTACTAAACTAAGTTCTCCAGAACCCATCTAGTTCTTCAGAGACGATCTGTCAGTATACGGAACGCCTACAACCAGTAGATTTATAATTTAAGCACACGCTTGCCTGAGGGCATCCTTATAGGGTGCAGACCCACGTCAGGAACCGTTGAAGTGACGGGAAATATTTCCGTTAAGTGACGACGGTCCGCGCTAGCGAGAATCTTATCCCAGCTAACTACAGTTAGATCCTTAGTGGATGAACGTATCACAATAATACAGAATTTATAATTAAAAATAAAATTAAATCGCACACTGTGATTTAAATTAAATATAAAAAGTTCTATAGCAATTTGAACTCATGCGTTGTTTTAGCCTGAATAGTATTGCGACTAATGTTGTCGGCCGTGGCTGAAATCGACAAGTAGGATATTATAACTAAGTATTATTTGCTTTTTTTAAACTCGAGAAGCCGTTGTCATATTAAAAAGATTTGGATAGTCAGTAGAGTTCATATACTTTTTTTTTTAAGAAAGACAACGCCTGCATTAGGGAAATTGTCCCTGTGTCGCGGGGTACTTTACAAACATATAAATAGACTTACCATATTTGCATAAAACTTCACCCTTTCATTTATTCTCTTTGTTGTTGTCGATTTTCTTTTTTCCATGTCACTAAGATAATATTTTGTCGTAGTTATACAGTGGCGCTCGGCGTGACAGTGGGCGCCGGGTGCTTTCTGCTTGCACTTAATGTGCTGGTGTTTGCGGGAATCTACCTGCAGAGAGGGAGACGGCGGACTGCTCATCGCCGACCGAGAAGAGAAGGTGAGATAGTGAAGATTGTTTGTAATTATAATTTCATTTAACACGCAAGTGACGCATTTCCGACATTACCGTTAAACAATTGTAAATGCCATTTTGACGTGATGTAATCTATCAAAAATTCAATATATTATTATGTTTTTATAAAGATATATTATTAACTTTAGGTGAGAAGAGAGCATAGTTTATTTATGGAATACTCTCCAGGTGTCATATTGTTAAATATGTGGACGCCATATAATTCTGGTCGACAAACGTGAGAGTGGTCAATCATGCCTTATCTCTTTATAATATTAGTGTAGAATACTGCACTCGTTATACTAACCCTTGCAAAGAAAGCTTGCTATTTTCATAGCAAGTTTTCTTTGTAAGTACATCACGGCATATCACATCGAACCAGCAGGTAAGGCCTGCCGGTGTCAGATTTTATTAGTGCCCGGCCAATTAAGACCGCGAGTGGGCGTGTGAGTGATCCCACGGCAAAGTTAATTATTAGTACGGAGAACATGTGGACATTTTGAGTGCCTGTAACAATTTCTATACATGTCGGAGATATGTCCAATCCGGTATGACATGGCAACCTTCAAGAAGCGAGCTTATTCTTTTCTTAAAGGCCGGCAACGCACTTGCGGCTTCTCTGGTGTTGCGAGTGTCCATGAACGGCGGTGGTCACTTACCATCAGGTGACCCGCTTGCTCGTTTGCCATCCTATTTTATATATTTAAAAAAATGTTATGGATAAAGTAGTAGTCCCACATCCGACCAGACCCGGATACAAAAATTCTTTCTTTCACAAAGATTGATCGGTACGAGAATCGAGCCCACAACTCCCAGTGCATAAAGGCCCGATTATCGCAGAGATCATTTAAAATTATAGAAGACTATGCAAATAGAACAGAAGAGAGATTTTAGTCTTATAACTATACTGACTGCTAAGTTAGAGGTCGTGAGTTCGGTCCCCATCCAGTACAAACATTTGTGTGATGAGCACGATTGTTTGTACTGTCTGGGTGGGATTTATCTACGTGTCAGTCGTCTGGGTGCCATAGTGCAAACTAAAAACTGCCTAGTTTCCGATCAGATGGCAGTGTGTGTCATCTCAAGACACATTTATTTATTTATGTTTGAGTTTGTCGTGAAGAGTCTGAGAGCGTTGCCTTGATTTAGAGAAATGGTCACATTCTTCTAGCCTGTTTTAAAACCTCAGAGCAAATGAAATAATAGCAGCCAACTAGACCATCGCAAGTGAGCGCAAGAGCCTGGCACCAGTTCAAATAGCCGTGACTTATCACTGACCCTACCATGAATAACAAACTCTCTGCCATCTTGTTCCAATGTAAAGAACTATCAGTAAGATATATATGGTACAAATAGAGAAGTGGACAAAAATAAAACCTTTATGAACGTTATTGCCATATTGTGAAACTTAGAATTCGTTATAATAATAATATTTAGGGACAATGTCACACAGATCATCCTAGCCCCAAACTAAGCAAAGCTTGTACTATGGGTACCAGGCGACGATATACATACTTATATAGATAGATAAATACTTAAATACATAGAAAACATCCATGACTCAGAAACAAATATTCGTGCTTATCACACAAATATTTGCACTTCGAACCCAGGACCACCAGCTTCGTAGGCAGGAGCACTACCAACTAGGCTACGGTGACCGTCGTAATGTATTGAAGTTGCAACGAAATAATGTATTTCAGTATAACAAAATATTTTCCGCAAGTCCTAAGTCAATTAGTTAGTTAGACTGTACGTGTGACGTAGCGGCTAAGACTGTCACCGTCCATTCGTGCCCCGGATTCGATTCCCGCACCGGACGACTATGTATTGGTGTGACCTATAAATAGTTGTTCTGAGTCTGGTTGTAATTTGTGTCCGACTAATATATGTTTGTAAAGTGCACCGCGACTCAGGGATTAGATTCCATTGTGCGGGCGATGTCTTTAAAATAAAAGAAAAATATCATGTATGTTCCTCAGTTTTCGTTATATACCTATTACCTATGGGATAAACATGTTCCACTTTCTCCGAAATTATAATTCTAACGAATCAAATAGATTAATTGAAAAAAAAATTACCTGCTTACAACGATTATGAATTAATTTTACTCCAAAATATTTTAAATTATTGCTGATATAGGCGACTATCGTATTACAAAAACTGTCCGGCCGCGACACATCGAAAAGCATAGCCGGTCTATAAGCTACTTGCAACTTGTGTTGTGTTCGCTTACTCCATCTAAAACCGACACACCATTTGTCTGACAATTTATACAGCCTATCCCAACTAATATTATAAATGCGAAAGTAACTCTGTCTGTCTGTCTGTCTGTCTGTCTGTCTGTCTGTTACGCTTTCCCGCTTAAACCTCGCAACCGATTTTGATGAAATTTGGTACAGACAATCTTTAGACCCTGAGACAGAACATAGGCTACTTTTTATTTCGAAAAAAAGGGATGAAGGGGTTGAAATAGAGGTTGAAAGTTTGTATGGGATTTCTTAATTTTAAAAGATAAAACCATGAAACTTTATATTTAAGCACTTGATAAGAAATCATTAAACATTTGTTCTAGCATTTTTGAAATTTCGACCAGCTAAGGGGTGAAATAAGGGTTGAAAGTTAGTATGCAAGTTCGTCAAATATCACGTCATCACGTCATAAGAAACAAAAAATCGTTTGTTCTAGCATTTTGAAATTTTTACCGGTTTGGGGGTGAAATAGGGGTTGAATTGAAGATAAGACCATGAATCTTGGTACGTAGGTCTCAAAGGATGTGCAGAATTTTTCTACAAACGGAATTCCCGAAATTCGAACGGAACGGATTCGGAACTGGAACTACAAAGCCAAACTTTTTGTATACGAAATCTTAATCACTGAACCTAGGAACATGTAATTTAGAAGTTTTGGGTGTATCAAGTTACAAAAAAGTTCGCTTTTGAAGTTTAAATTTAAGTCGTCGCGCACATTCGCCGAAGTGTGGCGGCATCTGCGGCAGGCAACGGCGCGGCGCTGTCGTGTAGTGGGGGAGCGCACGAATCTTACTATGCCTACCCGAACGGGCAGACACGTGAGGGCAGACGTCGTTGTCGGACGCATGCGATTAGAGAAATTTGCGCTATAGAGAATTACATTTTTCGATCCAGTAAAATTATTTTTTTTGTTTCGTATAACTTTTTAAGTGTTTTTTATTAATTAGGTCCTGTAAATTAATTTTGTAGATAGTTGATATTTCTTTTAGTTCATAGTTAAAAGTAGGTAAGATAGTTTCCGTTACTTTAAAAAAATCCGATTTGCTTTTATTTCCTTTTTTTAATTAATCTAAGAGGTCGTAGTAGGTGTAATACTAACCTAAGCTACTAACCTCCTACTTTTTTATACATTGGTTGTAAATAAATATTGATAATTTAATTTCTTAGTTACTTTTTTTTCATTTAAACGTGACGGACGATGTGTTTAATTGACATCGCCGTGGGATGAGCGCATCATTTTTACCGAGTAGGTGCTTATTAAAGGTTTTTTTTTAATATAATAAATCTTAATCTGTACATCTGTTTTGTTCGATTCATTTCATTTTTGTTTTTCTACGATGCCTCGCAAACGAAAGTCCAATTTAGCTAATAGCTCTAGCAGAGCTCGGGCTGCTAAACTTGCTAGATCACTGGAATCAGAAGAGGATTCACAGATCCGTCGGACTTTAGATGCCGAGCGTCACGCAGCTCAAAGGGCTGCTGAAACTTTTGAGCACACGCAGACCCGCCATAATTTAGACGCTGATCGTCATGCTGCACAAAGGGCTGCAGGGACCCCTCAGCAGACCCAAGCTCGCCAAGTCATTGATGCCGAGCGTCACGCGGCTCAAAGAGCTGCTGAGACCTCTCAGCAGACCCAAGTTCGCCAGGTCATTGATGCCGAGCGTCACGCGGCTCAAAGAGCTGCTGAGACCTCTCAACAGACCCAAGCTCGCCAGGTCATTGATGCCGAGCGTCACGCGGCTCAAAGAGCTGCTGAGACCTCTCAACAGACCCAAGCTCGCCAGGTCATTGATGCCGAGCGTCACGCGGCTCAAAGAGCTGCTGAGACCTCTCAACAGACCCAAGCTCGCCAGGTCATTGATGCCGAGCGTCACGCGGCTCAAAGAGCTGCTGAGACCTCTCAACAGACCCAAGCTCGCCACGTCATTGATGCCGAGCGTCACGCGGCTCAAAGAGCTGCTGAGACCTCTCAGCAGACCCAAGCTCGCCAAATCTTAGATGCTGAGCGTCAAGCTTCGTACATAGCCGCAGAGACCTCCGAAGAAACACGTAGACGACGTTTAATTAATTCCGAGCGGCAAGCAGAAAGGAGACGTACGTTTACGATGAATACGTGGGAGGCATTTGCCGATGCTGCTTTTGATTATGATCCGTTAATTGATTACTTTAATCATCGATTAGTCCTCATAGGTAGAATGGCCAATAAATGCAGACACTGTAATGCACTCAAGTGGAAGGAAGAGACCCCAGGTATGTGCTGTTCTGGAGGCAAAGTATCAGTACCAACGCTTGGTGATCCCGAGGAGCCACTCAAATCCTTACTTCTATATGACAGCAATGAATCTCGGCGATTTTTAAACAGAATAAGAAAGTACAATTCTTGCTTTCAGATGACATCATTTGGTGTGGGTAATGAGGTCATCATGCCTGGATTCTCACCCACATTTACGGTACAAGGGCAAGTTTATCATAGGATTGGTTCTTTGCTTCCCACAAACAATGATCAACCAAAATTTCTACAGATTTATTTTATGGGAGACGAAAACAGCGAGGTTGACCGCAGATGTCAAAATATTGAAGGAGTTGAGAGGGACATTGTTTTAAAAATTCAAAGAATGTTGCACGAACATAATAACCTCATTAACACCTTCAAAACAGCCTTAGAAAGAATGCCAGGGGAAAATTACAAATTAGTAATACACCCAGATCGTACGCCAAGCGGGGAACATGAAAGACGTTATAATGCACCCTTAATAAACGAAGTCGCCGCCATGGTGTGTGGTGAACAGTTCGCATCGCGTGATATTGTTTTACAAACCCGTGACAATACATTGACCAGGGTGCCGGACACACACAAGTTTTATGACGCATTACAATACCCGCTTATGTTTAGCAAGGGGCAAGAGGGGTACCATTTTCAAATTCCACAAGTCAATCCAGTGACCAAGCTCCCCTTGCCCAACAAAAAAGTATCGAGCATGGACTTTTATGCCTATCATATGATGATACGCGAAGACGTTTTTAACGTAATACAACGATGCAAACAGCTCGCTAACCAGTTTTATGTTGATATGTACGTGAAGGTTGAAAGCGAAAGATTGCGATACATATCTTTAAATCAAACAAAACTAAGAGCCGAAAATTATATTCATCTCCAAGATGCTGTATCGAATGATGCCAACGTGAACCCTAATAATATAGGTAAAATGGTGATTCTGCCCTCTTCGTTTGTGAACAGTCCCCGATACTTACACGAGTATACTCAAGACGCATTTGCCTATGTGCGTACGTATGGTCGACCTGATTTATTTGTAACCTTCACCTGCAATCCATCTTGGTCTGAAATAGTTGACGAATTAATGCCAGGTCAAAGCGCCAACGATAGGCACGATGTCATTGCCAGAGTGTTTAGGTTAAAAGTTAAAAAGCTTATGACTGTAATTACTAAAGGAAGGGTTTTTGGAGAAGTGCAATGCTTTATGTATTCCATTGAGTGGCAGAAGCGAGGACTCCCACATGCCCACATTTTGCTTTGGTTAAAAGATAAATTGCGACCTGACCAAATCGATAAAATTATAAGCGCTGAAATACCAGATCCTAACAATGACAAGGCACTTTATGATATTGTTATGAAAAACATGATCCATGGTCCATGCGGGGCTGAAAACCCTCAGTGCCCGTGCATGAAAGACCATAAATGTACAAAAAAATTTCCTCGCAACCTACTGAAAGAGACTCTCCATAATGAGAACGGCTACCCGATGTATCGTAGAAGAGCACCAGAAGACGGAGGCCGGACGGCATCTGTTAAACTCCGAAATGGTAGTCAAGTTTCTGTCGACAATAGTTGGGTAGTACCATATTCGCCTGTCCTATTAAAAACTTTTAACGCCCATATAAATGTAGAAGCTTGCGGTTCCGTACGTGCAATCAAATACATCTGCAAATATATTAATAAAGGCAGCGATCAAGCTATTTTTAATTTCAGAAGCTCAGAGTCCTCAAACCCAGTAGACGAAGTACAAACGTTTCAGTCTGGTCGCTATGTCAGCAGCAACGAAGCTGTATGGCGCCTGTTAGGGTTTCCTTTGCATGAAAGGCATCCTACTGTTACGCACCTCAGTGTGCATCTAGAGAATGGTGAACGAATTTACTTTAATGAAAATAATTTTCACCAGCGAGTGACAACACCACCAAAAACCACTTTGACCGCCTTTTTTGACCTTTGCAGATCAGATGAATTTGCAAAAACACTTTTGTACGTTCAAGTACCTCGGTATTACACGTGGGATGCAGGTAGAAAATGTTGGAAACGCCGAATTCAAGGATCTGCTGTTCTGGATTGGCCTGGCGTTAAATCTGGGGATGCATTAGGACGGGTCTATACTGTCCACGTTAGCAACATTGAATGTTTTTGTTTGAGACTACTGCTACACCACGTGCGTGGGCCAACTTCGTTCAATGATCTCAAGAACTACAACGGTCAAACGTTTGTTACCTTCCGAGAAGCCTGTGAAACTAGAGGATTGTTAGAGAATGACAATCATTGGGACTCGACATTAGAAGAGGCTGCACAATGTAGATCAGCACCTAAGGTGAGAGATCTTTTTGCCATTCTCATAGCTACGTGTGGTCTTTCAAATCCTCAGATATTATGGGAAAAGTACCAAAATGATATGTCTGACGATATTTTGCACAGACTACAACAAAATAATCCCAATATCACATATAATGATTTAGTATATAACGAGGCGCTAACTAAGATTGAAGACCAAGTGATGGCTATATCTGGGAAGACATTATCAGATTTTGGAATGAACCGGCCACAAAGAATCGGAGAAGTCAGTGGTGATTTAATAAGAGAACTGGACTACAATGTCTCTTCTTTACAGCAACAAATATCAGAGTCAGTTCCTCGATTAAACACGGAACAAAAATTAGTCTTTGATATTGTTGTGCAAAGAATCTATAATGGTGAGGGTGGATTGTTTTTCTTAGATGCGCCAGGAGGCACTGGAAAAACTTTTTTATTAAATTTACTTTTAGCCCAAATTCGCAAAGACAAAGGAATAGCTGTTGCTGTAGCTTCCTCTGGAATTGCAGCGACGCTGCTCGATGGTGGCCGCACGGCACATTCAGTACTTAAACTCCCATTAAATTTACATCATGAGGAAATTCCAGTGTGTAACATCACAAAAAACAGCGATCGTGGCCGAATGCTACAGCAATGCAAGCTGTTGGTGTGGGATGAGTGCACAATGTCGCATAAAAAAGCGATCGAGGCGCTCAATCGGACTCTGAAAGATATCAGAAGTAACCCGAGTTTAATGGGTGGGATGGTAGTGCTGCTTGCTGGTGATTTTCGACAGACACTACCTGTCATTACTAGAGGCACTCCAGCAGATGAGATAAATGCATGTTTGAAAGCGTCTACATTATGGGTGCATGTAAAAAAATTTTGTCTCACTAAAAACATGCGAGTACAACTACATAATGATACGCAATCGGGGCAATATGCAGCTGCTCTATTGAAAATCGGTGAAGGTCGAATGACTACGGACGCTAACGGCATGATTACATTAAATCAAGAATTTTGTAATGCTGTCCAAAACTTGGAAGATCTTAAAAACAACGTCTATCCCGGTTTAGAATATAACATGAGGAATAGAGAATGGCTGTGTGAAAGGGCAATATTAGCACCGACCAATGAAATCGTGGGAAAGATCAATGAAAGAATGATGTCACATGTGCAAGGCGATGTTGTCGAATATTTGTCAGTAGATATTGTCATGGACAGTGAACAGGTGACGTCTTATCCTACCGAGTTTCTAAACTCTTTAGAGCTGTCAGGAGTGCCGTCTCATAAGCTGAGACTGAAAGTTGGGGTTCCAGTTTTATTAATGAGAAATCTCGAAGCGCCGAGACTATGCAACGGGACTCGATTGCAAATTACGCAGCTAGGACGCAATATTATTAGAGCAATTATAATGACAGGTATAGCTAAAGATGAAGAAGTTTTGATTCCACGCATACCCATGATCCCTACAGATTTACCGTTTCAGTTTAAAAGAATCCAGTTTCCCCTCAAACCAGCCTTCGCAATGACCATTAACAAAGCGCAAGGGCAAACACTTAAAGTAGCAGGTGTCCATTTAGAGAAAAACTGTTTTTCGCATGGCCAACTGTACGTGGCCTGCTCGCGAGTGTCGAGTCCAAACAATCTCCACATTTTAACAAATGATAACAAAACAGCAAACGTTGTGTACAAAAATGTTTTAAAATAAGTCATTTAAAAATATTTTTGTACACAACGTGAGGCTGGCCCCTGTAAGAGTCTCTTAGACATAAGGGACCAGGATTGACAAAAACTAATTTCACGCGGGCGAAGCCGCGGGCGGAAGCTAGTTTTATATATACCAGGCATTAAATATTTTTTCTGGACTCAGTTATGTAGCTATGCTAAAGTAAAACTCGAGCGTTTTTACTGCGTAAATCTTATGAGATGAAATTTAATATACTCGTATAGAGTTGAAGACAGGTGGTATCTATGATGTACGAGTACGTAGGCTGTTCAGAAATGTTGAATAAAGTTACAGTTACATAATTCAAATGAATTGTATAGAGTTAAATGCGGATGAAATATATTCACAGTAAGTTGTATAAATGTATAAATTTAAGTTACCTAAATAAAGATAAAGATATTTAATTTCGCAAGTATGGGTACTTGGTATATGGGTACATGGTTCAATAACATGTTATTGAATGTAAATAAATGTCCAGCCATACTTTATCTGCTAGCATGCAAAAACTTAACATACAATATTGCTATCAATGCATTATATATATTAAAACAAATTTCAAATTTCTATATGTCTTTTATAATGTAACAATAAGTAAATAGAATATCTCAATGTTAATAAATAATAATATATAATATCTAGGGACAATGTCACACAGATCATCCTAGCCCCAAACTAAGCAAAGCTTGTACTATGGGTACCAGGCGACGATATACATACTTATATAGATAGATAAATACTTAAATACATAGAAAACATCCATGACTCAGAATCAAATATTCGTGCTCATCACACAAATATGTGCACTTACCGGGATTCGAACCCAGGACCACCAGCTTCGTAGGCAGGAGCACTACCAACAAGGCTACGGTGATAAATGAAATAATTAATACAGTATCCATAGATTAAACCTAACTAGAACTATTCAGTAGAATTTAGGAATAAATTGATTATAGTTTAGAGAAGGACTGCTGTTGTCATGTCACTGTGCCTTGGTAGTTTCCAACCAGACCCGAGTCCGTTTAAGTGAGAATCGCGTTTGTGTTTTATGTAGCCATCCCTCCCGACACGCAAAGTGGTCGCCTATAAAAAATAGCTTTCGAATATTACGTCTTTTTTGGCGCGGGTCTTATGCTTATCGAGAATTTTATGACAAAATATGTTGACACTTTGGGTATAGGTACACCATTTCGGAAACTTAGCGCAAACGCCACAAATAGCGGGATATTCATATGAAACGATAATATAGTGGTACGGATTCCCTGCCTGCCTCTTGCGTCATTAAGTGTTCGCCATATAATACATACATACATACATAGACTCACGCCTGTTTCCCAGAGGGGTAGGCAGAGACAACGGATTTCCATTTGTCACGATCTTTGCATACTTCTTTTGCCTCGATTACTGTCATTATATTCTTCATACATGCTCGCCGGTTTAGGGTACTTCTGACCTGCCCTTTCTTGAGAACATCTCCAATTTGGTCAGAGAATGTTCGACGTGGTCTTCCCCTTCCGGTTGTCTCATTCACACAGGCCAGGTATACTTCTTTTGTCAATCTTCTTTCATTCATCCTTTGGCCAAACCATCTCAGCATGCCTTTTTCAATCTTTGTGACTACATCCTCTTTCACACCACAACGCTCTCTTACATCAGTATTTCGAATTCTGTCTCTCAAAGTCACACCACACATACTTCTCAGAGCTCTCATTTCCACTGCATTTATTTTACTTTCATTCTTTTTCTGCCATACCCAACTTTAACTTCCAATGTGTTCAAATAATGCACCTATAGAAACTCATTTATAATTTAGGAGAGTATTTAATTTTAAAGCGAGATACTATATTCAGTTGATATATAAATATTAATGACAACGTAAGTGGCGCCATCAGGAAATGTAAGACAGGAAAAATTTATTAAACCAAAAATTAAAAACTACTATGGAGAGAGGATGACTGAATATCTAGTCCCTAAAATATTTAACGAAATAGACTTACTAAGATTAGAACCTAAAATAAGTAGATATTTAATAAAACGTAAACTTAAGGACATACTGCTCGGCGAATGTGACACTGTTATCAGTGAGTTACATTCGCGCGATGCTGTAGATCGACTAGATGATTGAACTTGGATCGACACGCTGCCGCGTGTCTAGATGAGCTGTTTTGTTATAATTATGTTTTCTCTTTGTTGTGTTTTAGTTTTAACATAGATTTAAGATTTTAAAATATTTAAGTATATACTTAGTATAATAAAAATTGTGACTACCTTTAATATTATATAAACGAGCGCGTCTCGCCAACAAGCTTTGTCGCTTGGCGAGGAACAATTTAATTGTAAAAATGTAATTTTCTTTTATGAATAAACAATTAAAAAAAAAAAAAAAAAAAGGAACTAAAAAAAGCTAGCTAGCTCATAGAAAAAAATGTTATTTACTTATTATTTGTATATTTACAAGTAATTGATATTAGAAAATGCATGTAGCCATTAAAAACATATTTTATATAACTTTTAAATACAAACATGTTGAAAATTTTATCGTTGTGATTTCCTTTTTTGACATGTAAAGCGCAGATTCAGCATAAAAGCAGTTAGAATTATATTACGTGGCTCTTTGGTATTTGTAAGCTTGTATAGTCATAGGATACTCTATCCTATTGGTGTAAAATAATAATATGCTTCGTAAGCATGTACTAGAATCTTTAGTTGCCGGAAATAATCAACAAGCCGTTAGTCGTGGTAAGTTGTGTGATTTCCGAACCAGAAAGAATAAAAGAGTCACCCCATGTTCGTTTCCAAACGAACCTAAGTTGTTAATCCGTTCATTCAGTCAGTCACTCTTATATTTTAGCGCGGTTCACATGTGTTTTTATAAGTTCGCATTATTATCCCTATAATACAGTCCATTAAAACAATGTGTGCAGTTTCATTTCAAGATAACCAGGACCAGGTTGCACACCCTATACCGTCCCGTGGGAGAGATAGACCAGTTAGTCGGGCAGCCGTGCCTCCTGTGCACTAACTACAACCAAACTGCTGTCGCCAATTTGCATGCAGAACGCGGTGACTAAGGCAAACCCTTCCAAATGGCATCGTTGTGTAACTTTTGGAGGAAGCCTTTGTCCAGCAGTGGACGATATTAAGTTGATGTTGATGATGAATCAATAATAGTTTTGATTTGAAACCTGCTTAAATTGAGGCTATGCACATAATTAGTATTTACACAAAATTTCGACATGGTAACCTTATGATGCGAATAGCGCAAGACCGGCAATTGTTGAGATCTTTGGGAGAGGCCTTTGCCCAGCAGTGATATGATGCAGGCTGATATGATGATGATGATGATGAACCTTATGATGAGCACAAACTTCAAATTTAATTTATTTTATGGAGGTGTTGTTTAGAACAATTAAGGCCTGCATATTTCATACAAGACCATGTTTCCTCCACTGTCATCTACAAGAATCGAACTATGCTACGTTCTTACACCCGGAAGCATACGTCATCCAAACCCCTCCATCTTCGTCCGATTTTGAAATCATCAAATACCAAAGAGTAAGACTACCAAATAGAAACGAGTATGCTACCACATGACTGAAGTAAAGCCTAGATACATGAAAGATATACAGTAGGAAAATATGTGCTCGCACGTCTTTCTCTCGCTTCTTCAGTAGTATACAAAACTTAACTCTCTTTATTTCTGTCTTCAGTAACTTATATCTCCTTCTCAACTTCATCCTGGCCCGACGCACTTACTCGTACTAACTTACTTTACACTTTTCACTTTCAGTCACGCAGTCATCAGCTTTGTACGGGCCAAGTGCGTTGCACTTGCACCGACAGCATTTTACCGTAGCGCGTGGTTTCATAATTGTTATATTAATGTAATTTTATTAGTTATGAATTGTACCTCAGTCGGCTACCGCGTCGAGTCACATTACTATTCATATATTATACCATACCATTCATCACCATCTCAACCTCATCTTAGACTAGTGTTCTGTGGATACACCATAATTACCAACTCTCTCTTCCTTTTATCACCACGCACTAGTTTATACATGCTTACTCCCCTCATAATAAATTTAAAATATTATATTGTTCATATACATTAAACCTATATTAGTGTTGTAAAGTTATAGTGTCAATAACGCACATTAAAATTTTGACACAGAAACATTCAATTTTATTCATATAATAGATATGCGAATCCTTACAACAGTATGTATTACTTACTGCCTACAAGGTTTGCACTTAGTTCCCAAACGCCACGTAGGCACAGGCGATGTATTCGCTGCGGCAACATGCGTATAACATTACATGTACAAAAATCTTACAATTGCCGCAGAATGAAAACGTTTCCTGCGTTTGACACGTGTCAGTGGCTTGGAAAGATAAAAAGCTGACACTGGCTTTTAGTCGATGTTTTTTCCATTGAATGGATGGTGTCGGAGAATTTCATCCACTAGTAGTCAGACACCTAAAACTTTTTATAGAGTACATAAGACGAGTAACGTGCCTGGCTCAAATAAACATCGTCGAGTAGATAAAAAGTATCTTGGTGGTGGACATTTGAAGACCATTTCTTATACGAGCTCAAAGATTGACTGACATTTGCTCTAGTGATTGCTGAGAGGTCGGGACTTCGGTCCCCACTCAGGGCAAATGCTTTTGTGATGAGCACGATCATTTTTTCTACGTCTGGGTGTATTTAGAAATGTTTATGAGGTGTCTGGTTGCCATAGTATAGGCTCTGTCTAGTTTGGGATCAGACGGCAATGTGTTAATTGTCATTACATATTTATTATATTTATATAATATTGATTTTTTTAAATGTGCTAATTCTCATGTCTTTGTTACATGCCGTGATGTACTTACAAAGCGAGCTTGGTATGAAATGAAAATAGCATGCTTTTAATACATTTATTTTACGAACTAAACATTTTTAAAAGGATTAAGTAAATCACGCCACGACTCTGCCGGGTACCCTGTGGGTTTAGGGATCAGATGGCAGTCTCCGTGTTTTGGAGGACACGTACCTGTCGGTCCCGGTGTTGTAGTCATTAGACAATAGTCGTTAAGCCACGTCAGAAACCGACTGCGCGGCTTGAACAACTCTGACACTAGGGTATCTATACTATATTTGAAATTAAATGAAAAAAACGTTTATTTTTGACAAAAAAGAAATCTTACCATACATCGCTAAATTAATATAATAAATTTGGTTGTCAAAAAAGGCCCCTATCTCAGCATTAGCTACGGCAACACAGGTGTATTACCGCAGCGCTGATCTTCCGATAGAGGCTGATATAAGCCACAATGGCATAGTAAATTAAATAGAAATTAATATAAATATACATATAAACTGATACTGATACACTGATAACATTACACTACTTAACACTAATAACGAACGATAGAACCTATAATTATCAAATTTAAGCAAAAACAATCAAATACCAATGCTAGCACATTTATATATATATTTTGTGAACTAATCGAAGCCGCATTACACACTTAGCAAGACGTAAGAGATTCCCACCTAGGACAAAACATATCTGTATCTTTGTTTTGTGTGCATGAATATATCTGTTTGTCCTGAGACTGGATGTAATTATCTATAAGTAGTATGTATTTACAAAAGAAAAGTAGTATATGAGTTATCTGGTTTCCATAGTACAAGCTCTGCTTAGTTTGGGATCAGATGGCCGTGTGTAAATAATCTCCCAGGATATTATTATTATTATATTTAAATAAAAATAACTATAAACTTGTAACAAAATACTTGAACGGTATTAATAAAACAAATGTACCAATTTTAGTGACATCCAGTAATAACTCCGAATGTCTCCAATCTCCATCCTGTCGCCGCCAGCCGTAACATTTATTGTATACGTCCCATAAATTTATTTGAAGCACATTTTATACGTTATGTGCCATTTCAATGCACTTCCTGTTTCGGAAACCACTGGAACTTTAACATTTATAAGCATTCATAGCGACTACATTTTGATTCCTTTCCCGAGAGGGAACGTATTGGTCTGCTTTCTTTTTATTAAATATTATTATCGTTAGTTCTGAGTTCGGTTTGAAAAGATATTTTGTGTATTTTAAGTTATTTTCTCAGTCTGCATCTTATTGTGTCGATGGTAACATTAAAATTTTAACTGCCACATATTGGGCAGCGCTGATCGCTTTGGTTGAAGTTTCATGCAACTCTTAAAGGGAACATAGACTGGACAGGAGGGATAAACAGATAAATGGGCCATTGTTAGGGGTGTAATAATAACACGTGGAGGTATATCTATATAGCTCATGGAATACGATCGGTCGCAATGACGCATTTCCATGATTTTTGTTCACCCAAAAACTGCTCAACGCGCATAAAGATGTTACTTCCAAAAATCCTACAAATGTAATTTTGGTGTAATGATTTTGTCTGATCATTTTGAGCCTCACAATCTCTATATGACGTCTGTTTCCTCGATGTACTTTCAGAATGTTGTAGCAGACAAGTTAGTAAAAGTGACTGCCTCGTTGGTCTAGCGGTAGCGTGTTCAACCGCAGATAATGAGGTCCTGGGTTCAAATCCCGGGACAAAAAGTGATTTTGGGATTTTTCCGAAAAAATTAATTTCTCAATATCAGCCCGAAGTATTGGAAGTTGGCGGTATTACACCCTGTACCTGAACTCTTTCCGGTCGTGTCGCTAGGCGTCCCATCGTATCATGAGAGTGATGGAATAGAAAGTGCCACTGTGTTTGCGCACACGCTTGTGCACTATAATATGTCCTGCGCAATTGGCTAGTCTCCATTAAGACTGGCCGCTGTGGCCGAAATTCGGTGGGGAGGACATCAGTAGTATAAGTACCACAATGGACAGAGACAACATCAGAGCTTGCCAATAGGGCTCTGCTACATTTACGTAGCTAATTAGGAAAGAGTGTTTGTTAATTACATGTAACTTGGGTAAAATATATGACATCTATAATATTATGTCACAGGCAGCTGCAGTAGCCGCGGCGGCGCCTCACTGAGCAACGAGCCCGCCTCTGTCACTTCACCTAGGAAAAGTACCCTCAAGGTAATAATATTGTTTGATTCAGCATATTTTGCTAACACTAGATATAGTTATAAAGAAAAATTTATTTTCCACTGCATTATTTTTCATCCATTTTGCTTTCAACAATGTTTGTTAAGAAACTGCTATTCATAAAATGATCCTCTTCTGTAAATGTAGTATTCCATTTTTTGTGTAATATTTCTTCATTAGGTATCTTTTAATTATTACGGTTCTGAAATTAGATACATGTACAGCTTTTTAAGTTCTTATGTGGTTTCTGCCTCCGAAAGAATACCTAACTTAACCATCCACCCTATATCATTCACCCGAGGGTGCCATAAAAGGAGCTACCACCTCCCTGTATACTTATCAACTCCTCAAGTCACCAAACGCAGCTACGTCGTGCCCCTCCAAATGGAAACGTTGGTGAAACTGTTAGGAAAGGCCTTTGCCCTGCATAGGTCAGGCTGATGATGATTCAACTTTAGAATCGTTATAAATATACGTGTATTTGTAGGTTTTATATTAAATACAACTACCCCTCTTAATATCTCAATTTACTTTGGTTGTCTGACCGATATCATATATTATGATAAGGACACTCATTGTATACTTTATCGTTTAAATTGTTATTCCTTTTGGTCCATCCATTTCTGGACAAAGGCCTCCCACAAAGATCGCCAGAACTGCCGGTCTTGCGCTGCCTGCATCCAAGGGGTTCCCGATACCCTTGTAAAATTGCCAGTCCACTTTTGCGATGAGCTTGCCCTCGCTTCGTCTTCCGGTCCATGGTCGCCACTCTAGAACCTTTCTTTCTATCATATATGCATGTATATATACATAATCAGCAACTAACATGCGTTTCGATTTCCACAGCGCAGCAGCGAGTCGGAACTAAAAGAGAGACCGGCTACCGGTGTTCAGCCTCCAAAAAAACGCGTCCAAATCCAAGAGATATCTGTATAGACGACTTCTAACTCACTTCAGCTGTAGCGCAACTGATTTGACCTTAACTCACTGCAGCTATTAGGTGAACTTCTATAATAAGAGAATGAAACTTTCTCCCACGTATGCTGAGGCTGTAGAATGTGTTCTGCTGCTATCGTTGTTACAAGATGCTATGACATGGGGCTCCCAAAACAGGAGTGAGTTTTCTAAATGGTCGACAGGACAGTGACATAAGATACCATCATCGTATACGTGTTTGCTGGTTTAGTGAAGTAGAAGAAGATATAATTGACGCTGGGAAACCTTCTGTGTTACCTCAAGATGTTGTTTTATTGTAATTTGTTTAACTTGATGTGTTTTCAAAGATGTTAGAACTGTTAACAGTGCAAGGGATGTCGTCAAATAATTTAAGATATTATAATGTAGGTACAGTATAAAGTGACAGTAATATTGAGTGATCGATTCGAAAGTGATGTTCATGTGTCGTAAGCCCAAGATAGCTGACGTGTTAAAGCGGTCCACTGCAGGCTTGCCCTTGTCGCCAATGATGCACCAGTATAATATACCTTCAGTACGTTGGATGCCTTCATGATCTAGTGGTAGTGTGTTCTTCCACAGATAATAAGGTCTTTGGTTCAGATCCCGGGTCGGACCAAAAAGTGTAAATGGCTAGAGTCGAGAGTCGGAGAGAAATTTTGCCGGAATATTGCGTAAAGCTATTAGATCTGGGCCTGATTTCTCTCCGGTCGTATTGAATAGCTATCGGATTGGATTTTGTGAGTGAAGGACTAGATAATGCACTTGTGTTTCTAGTTGGCTAATTACCGTTAAGTTTGGCTGCCGTATCTGAAATTCAGCTATGAGCACTATTATTACACTGAATGTCAAGGATATCAAGCCGAAAGTAGGGATTCTCGGCGTCGACATCGAGAGTGACGTCAAATTTCGCGGTCATCGGGAAGACAAGGCCAAATTGGCCTCCAAAAAGCTGGGTGTCCTTCGCAGAGCTAGGCGATATTTCACATGGGTCCATCGCCTCCAATTATATAAAGCGCAAGTTCGGCCGCATATGGAATACTGCTGCCATCTCTGGGCCGGGGCACCACAGTATCAACTTCTTCCTTTTGATCGCATACAACATCGTGCAGCTCGAATGGTCGTTGACGACGGGAGTCCCACTATTTGGCTTGATACTCTTACCCTGCAGAGAGACGTGGCGTCTCTATGTGTCCTTTACCGCATTTACCACGGGGAGTGTTCAGAGGAATTGTTCGAGCTTATACCTGCCGCCACATTCCGCCACAGACCCTCTCGCCAAAAGTGGAAATTTCATCCTTATCACCTGGATGAATGGTCATCTACCACTGTGCGTTTCTCAAGAAACTTTTTGCTGCTTGCGCTCTGTGGAATCAATTAGCTGCGGAGGTATTTCCGATCCGGTATGACATGGTAACCTTCAAGAAGCGAGCCTATTCTTTTCTTAAAGGCCGGCAACGCACTTGCATCTCCTCAGGTGTTGCGAGTGTCCATGGGCGGCGGTGATCACTTACCATCAGGTGACTCACTTGCTCGTTTGCCAACCTATTATATATATATAAAAAAAAAATGTTACACAATATACAATTTCAGTTAAACAATCGGTTGTTTCTCCGGACGCCACAAAAACGCGCGATCGATTCTTACCAATTGTATTGTGTCGATTGATTTGGCTCTTAAGAGGAATTCTCTTTAGCAGCTCGGGAGATGGGCGGCGTTACAACCTGTTTTTCTGAGAGACCACGTTAATACCTCGGTCCTTGTCCTAACCTCTCTCCATACGTTTCACTATCTATAATGAGGTGATTAAAATTGCACCTGTATTTACTCACACAGTTAAGCACTATAATATGTCCCGAACAGATGGTCAGTCTCCGTTAAAAATGACCGCCAGACATTAGGCATAGAAATCTCTTCGAATACATTCCAGCTGAAATGTGGAATCCGTCTCAGACGCCTGTCTCACTCTGGTGTAAATTAACATCTATATTTCTACTTCCAGACCAATTTTCTGATTCAGTAGAATTTCTTTTCTGTTATTGTTGAATTTCGTCTTGGATTTACATATATTATATAGTCTATTTATATGGTCTTCAGTGTTTAGGACTCTGTTATACAAACTGTTTCCATATTATGTGATAGTTGAATATATAATGGAATTATTATGTGGTTGAGTTGTTAATGTTTATTTACAAAATAATGTTATGAAATAAATGTGTATATAGACCGATATGAATAACTCGAAATCAATTTCTTTGGGCAAAACCATACTATAATAAACTTTGTATATACTCGTAACTATAAAATACTAGTGTCTAATTATATAACAATTTGTAAATATTAGATTGTCGTGGATATCTGTGAACTCTGATGATATTATCATCTATGAAAAGAGGTTTAATAAAGACCATTTTTTCCTGAACAAAAGTTTCATTTGTACAATCCCATTCCTATTTTAAGCTGACTTCGTAAAGTTGGTGAGTATTAAGCTCTAGGCACACTGTACCGGCACAGCGCTGTCTTGCTCGCAGTCCGCCCGACAGCCGCGAGCTTAAAGCTTCAGGTCCTCGTGAGTAACACACATTACTATGGCATTAGCGATTGAATACGTCTACAACTTTCCTAGGGCGACAGTTCAGATTGTTTCGCGCTGGCAAGCTGCGTTGGCTTTTTATACAGACACATATTGTGTCATGACCTTTAAATCGCTTTTTGTTAAACATTTTTTTTATGTTATTTGATTCTCCATATTTTACTCAATTACTCCGTTGTCTATGAATAGATCTTTGTTCTAATAAAGCTTAGCTGGAGGTGATTTCATTTAAATTTTTTTGAGATCTGCTTATAAACTAAGGATTTGTAAAGGTAATATAAAAATAGTTAAAACTTTATTACAATGCTGGTGAAGTGGATGTAATTAAAATCGAACTTATCGGACTCGATAATTTAGGCGTCGCCTCGTTGAAATATTACCTCACCGTAGCCTAGTTGGTAGTGCTCCTGCCTACTAAGCTGGTGGTCCTGGGTTCGAATCCCGGTAAGTGCAAATATTTGTGAGATGAGCACGAATATTTGTTTCTGAGTCATGGATGTTTTCTACGTATATAAGTATTTATATATCTATATAAGTATGTATATCGTCGCCTGGTACCCGTAGTACAAGCTTTGCTTAGTTTGGGGCTACGTTGATCTGTGTGACATTGTCTTTAGATATTATATTAAGCTTTTCTCATAATCTTTGGTTACGATCTATATGATCGTCACTAAAAAGTAAAACTTCAACATATTACCTTCAAAACTTAAAGTTATAAAATAATTATACCTACATAGATACAATTTGAAGTAGGTTTCAATTTCAAAGTTTGTAATTTAATTACTGTATAAAAATAGTTAAAACGTTTTAGGTAGTTGTAACGTTTTTTTTTTAATTCTTTTCTATCTTCTATTTATTAGGAGGCGATCAAAATTTTTATATGTATGCTATTGGGGACCGAAGGGTCGGAAAGAAGGCAAGAAGAAAGGTGGGTCATAGTCTATAGTAAACACTTATATAATCAATGGCGTTGTTTGCATATTAGACGAATAAAATAAAATGTAATGGGAGAAAATTGGAAATTCTTATCCTTAACAGATTTTATGGTTTAAGATTTGATGACCTTATTTAATACTTGGCTCTTTACGTATAGCTAGTAGTAAGCCACTTCTAGCTGTAACCGCTGCAAATAAGTAAGTAAATTAAAATAACAAACAAAATGCGAAATTCACGACCTCTGCGTTAGCAGTCGCTAACCACTACACCAACACTTACAGATAACATATTTAATTGATTTTCAACTTGACGTTTTTGGCAATAAACAATAATACTAAATTCACAAAATTAAATTCGGAAGTACAAACGACTTATGTTTACTAAAATCGCGTGCAAAATACGGTAAAAAGTATCCTATATGATAGAGCAAATGTTTTTGACTGTCTCTTTGGTCTAGCGGTAGCGTGTTTACTCACAGAGAACGAGGTCCTGGGTTCAAATCCTGGGTCGGGCCGAAAGTGATTTTGGGACTTTTCTGAAAAAGGAAAATGTCTCAGCATCAGCGTGAAGTCTGGGAGTTGGCGGTATTATACCCCCGTGCCTCGGAGAGCACCTAAAGCTATATATATAAGTATAAGGTTTTAAATGGCCAATATGTTCTAAAGAAATATTTTTAAAAACCGTCTTGAATGAACTCGTATTGAGAATAAGTTTAGCTGTTTAAGTACTACAGCTCAATCTGTCTGAGGAAATCAATTCTAGCAAAAAATGCGATCTGTAACTATCCTTGCTTTGGAAATAGAAGAGAATAATGTAATTTGAAACAGTATAATCGGAACGCTCTGTTCATCCACAATGATTTGTACTTGTTGAATAAAGCATGATATCTTTTTGGAATATCATAAATATACGTATGACTTTAGAATTGAGAAAAGACTATTCGATCAAATAGAATTTAATTTAAATGATTTAAAAGTAGAATTATCAAATTGATGGTTTTATATTAGACTGGATATTAAATTATCAGCGGCGAAGGAGTATAAGTAGCTGAGTTTGTAACGATGCGAGCTCATACCATATCAAGCGAATCACAAATCATTACTGACACGTTGCATTTTTCGTCAATCATGGCCGTAATTTCAAAAACTTTATACTTGTAAATAACTTTGGAAAATAATAAAGCTTCCCATAAACATTTTAATTGTAATACGAACTTAGCTGTGTTTATATTAATTACCGAAAGATGAGTACATAATTAACCGACCAACAGTGCGGTATTTAACAAACAAACATGTTATTTAAATAACAATTCCACGAAAATTAATCTGTACTTTCAAAATTATATAATAAACAAAATTTCCAAAAATACCTGTATGGCTCAGAGGAGGTTATTAGTTATGGTCGGGATGAGCTGACGAAAACCACAGACTATGCAATAATTAAATTTAGTTTCGTAAAAGTTACACGAAAGTTAAGTTGGATGCTAAATTGCGGTTTTAGCACTACGGCAGCTATTGGTCAACTGAATAATTATAATTAAAAACGTATATAAATCGAGTAGCTAAAAGTAGGTCGCGGCGTTAGCAATTTTGCCTGTACGTGAACCGTACAAAACCAGTGTGCTTTAGACTACATGACTGAAGTAAAACTTCAAACGTTAAAATGTGTGCTTGCAACTCTCTCTCTTTAATGTGTTACGAGACAAGTCCCTCTCTCTTTCTTACCCACCACTGCAACTCCTGTAATCCAGGATCAACAGTAGCACACAATGAAATGACACTGGGCGCAACAATTTCGCACTAAACTCAAGTGGTTGCCCATAAGACTTCGTCGGAATACTCACATTGTCACACTTCTATACAGTATTCTGTTCAATCCATCCACTCCTCTCTATCTCAAGGAACGCTTTCAGTTTCTTCACTCAACTCATTCGCGACTCTTGCGGTCTTCAGAAAACTTACGACTCAAAATGCCAATGCATTCTACTAATTTTACAGACAAATCCTTCAGCGTTCAAGCTGTCCGATTATGGAATGCGCTGCCAATACAGATTAGACGCGCTCAATCACAAAACGTTTTTAAAAATATGGTTAAACAGCACTATCTAACTTTATCTACTCGGGAATAAATCTACTGCCGTCCGTTTGTGAAATAATATCCTTACATTCTTTTATGTACTGTACCTATATATGTATTTGTATATATAAATATATATTTGTATCTATGTATTTATTTGTGTATGTATGTATATGCATAGTCATATGTATCTTATTACGTAAGTACATATTAATATGTATATGTACGTAGTATTAGATTAATTAGATTCATAACTGTTCAATTAGTACACCTTATGCTACCTTCATTAGATTCTTCCAATTTTTCAAAATTCGGTTGCCTGGAAGAGATCGCTTTTAGCGATAAGGCCGCCAATTGCATTAAAATAAACTAATTTTCTTGTTGTATCCATTATTTTGTATTACTTATTTTTGCAATAAAGTGTACTTCTTCTTCTTCTTCTGGGCGGTGACACTCAGGCATCTTACCCACCACTGCAACTCCTGTTATCCAGGATCAACAGTAGCACACAATGAAATGACACTAAGCGGTGACACTCTGGCATCTTACCCACCACTGCAACTCCTGTAATCCAGGATCAACAGTAACACACAATGAAATGACACTGAGCGGTGACACTCAGGCATCTTACCTACCACTGCTACTCCTGTAATCCAGGATCAACAGTAGCTCACAATGTAATGACACTGAGCGGTGACACTCAGGCATCTTACCCACCACTGCAACTCCTGTAATCCAGTATCAACAGTAGCACACAATGAAATGACACTGAATGGTGACATTCATGCATGTCCCGGGGAATCGCTTTAATTGTCTTGGATCCCGCAACGAATTTAATCAGAAAGAAAAAAGTACAGTTAACAAATTAATAGTTCCACTTCCCTCCAAAGCAAAGCGGGAGACAGAATAATATAACGATGCTGGAGCTACATAAAGCAAGAGAATTGCCACAAAAGAAGCCAGCTGCAAAAGCACCGATGATCAATTTTAAAGGTCCTAAGTGAGCTGTTATATTTCATTCCAATACGGTATGGCAAAAGCGCTTAAACGCAAGGAAGCTGTTCCTTGTTGCTACTAGATCCGTATAATTAACTACTCCAGATATTGATTGCAAACTATTTAACATAAAATCACGCTCGATTTGTCAGAGATCACACTTTCAAAGTGGTGGGTGGTTTGATGATATTCGTTACAGGAAGTTGAGCACAGACAGATTGGTGAAGATACTGATATGAAACTAAACAATTTACTTTTAAAATTGCCATATCCGGTATGAAATTGTGCAACATAATGGTTTATGATTAGCCAAGTTTTATTTTACCGTTTGCGTACATCCGAAAAAAACTGGTGCACATGGCGACCCTTGGTTGAGGCATTCCATCTAAATTGCCATTAATTTAGTAGTTCATCATTTAAGTTAGCTATTGGCATAAATAGCCTGGATATTTTAGCACGGTCACGTAATGATAACAAATCATTATTTAAATTTTCGCGCGTAGAATAATACATCGCTGCTCGTCTTTGAACCTCAAGATCAACCGGAAGTACACCCGCTAGTACAGGTAGGGCCTCTGTGCTTACTGTTCTATAGGCTTCACACAAAAATATCAACGCCAACCTTTGGCTTTGTAGTAATTTACGGCGAGCAGCTCCCATGGTAGCCCTATCACCGTCGCGACCGTAGACTCATTTACGGGGCAACCAATCTTGGGTGTATATGCTACGGCTCACCTGTGTGGGACAGGTGAGCCGTAGCATATACACCCAAGATTGGTTGCCCCGTAAATGAGTCTACGGTCGCGTAAATCCTTTTCTAAATTTTCGTAAGTAGAGGTACAATAAAACTTCGCTGCTCCTCTTTGAACTTCAAGTTCAACCGGAAGTATACCTCTCTCTCTCTTTCGAAAAATATACGACACGTAACTCTTTCTTTCTATCTTCACTGACTTACTACCCCTTCAACTCGCTCTCGTCACGCATTAAACAGCTCCCCAAGTCAAACGTGCGAAAACAAGTTTTATTTCCAAAAATACCAATATTCCGAAAAAAGTAAAAAAACGGAAAACGTATTCCGATAAAATAATCATTATCATAAGCTGTATTGAAACTTACTTAATTTCTACTGTTGGTTATATAAAATAACATCTTAACTCTCTATTTTAATGAATATAACTACCTGTAACGGTCAGCGGCGCTTCGTATGTGCCTATATATTAATTGAATGAAGTGGAAGAAATCATTTGTAATATCACAATTATTTAACAAGCCCTTCTACTAACTTATAAAATGCCTAAGGTTAATTCTATATTTATAATAAGTGAGTTACGATGAAAATTACTAACAGAATAAAGTTATCTCAAACCTGAGTTGCAGTTTTCGATAAAACACAATTTAAGCTGGTGGATAAATATTAAGTTAGCAAAAGCTGTATTGAGTTTTATGGAGAAGCGGATCAGCAATATTAGTCAAGCAACGAACAGGTAGCTTTATCATCATAACCAGGTAATAACAATAATCTGTGTTAAGGATAGTCAGACCGTACATTCGCCGAACTTCAGAATAATTAATTCCGTACACCCCAGATTAAAGATAAAATAACTTTGAACTTTATTATTTCCAAAGTAATGTTATCGGTGGATCTCGACCCTGAGGTGACTTTGCACAATCCGCGAATCACCCGAAGCAAAAGTTTTAATGCGTTGCGTCGAAAAAATGATTCAAAGAACTCGCGCCATCTACAAAATTATGCTGATCTTTATTGTGCCGTGTTTTTAGTATATTCACCTTTTAAGAGTTTTTATTACTTTGACGGGCCTATTGGTGTGGTTGGTAAATGCTTGCTTTCACGCCGGAGGACGTGGGTTCGATTCCCACCCACGACAGATATTCGTGTGCATGAACATGTCTGTTTGTCCTGAGTCAGGGTAATTATCTAAATAAGTATGTATTTACAAAAAAAAAGTAGTATATGTTGTATATCAGTTGTATGGTTTCCATAGTACAAGCTCTGCTTAGTTTGGGTTCATGACCACGTGTAAATGATGTCCCAGGATATTATTATTATCAGCGTTGAATTTAGGTTAAAATTTTTTCCTTAAAATTTATAAATATTAAGACTCAAATCAATAAATATAATACATGCATACATCGTCATGCTCCCATTGTGTGTTAATGCTTGCGGTGGCGTTGTGGGTCGGGTCGTTTCCTTCCCTCTAATATGGCGAGGGAGGCGATGGCTGGCCCTCAAGTCATACTCCTGAACGGGTGCTGCTTGCGGTAACTGGTCGAACTGCTGTTGGGGTACTCATAATATTTCATTTTTTCATACAGTCGTTGCCTCTGGTAGACTTCGTGTGACTTGTTAATTTTGTAAATGTGCGCGGATGTACCCACCGGTTTCTCATCTAGCAAGAGGTTATTCTAATTGCTTGAGTGAAATTTAATGTTACTTTTTATTATCTCACAATTTTTTGATTCATTAGATGACAACGGTTCTGTGCCTGCATTAGCCTACATAACGCCCATCACATTGTAAGAAAATACATGATATAAAAAAATAAAAAAAAACGAAAACAAAAAGCAGAAGAACGAAAAAAGCAAGCCCGGAGTTTCTTTGTGGCTTTCTTCTCCGGGTCGTCCACCTAGGTAGCTAGAGAAAGCCGTAGGTTAGCTAGGGTAGGCTCCTCAGCGGCGAGGATCGCTTTGGCCCCTTAACGCGTCATCGGTGATCCCGTGCAACTGATCACACCCTCTCTTATAATTCTGTCCTTTTGCTTCAGCGGCCCCCTGAGCTGTGGCCCGCACCCCAAAAGGGTGGCCTCGAGTATTAGTCGTTTCACTGCCTTCAATTCTTTAATTTTAATATTGTACAACTAAATTTCAAAATAATAGATTAGTAACTTGTTATTTATTTTAGGATTTAAGAAAATATATCTGATAAAACAGACCGCACGGACGGACTAATTAATTTTTTGTAATTTTATACTGTATTCGACTTTGTTTATGTACTGCATTGTGAACTTGACAAGTACAAGTGTATGTTAATACCCAAGTGCTGAATAAATTTCATTATTTCATTTCATTATTTCATCATGCTGGTCAAACATATTATTATGTTTGACCGGCGACTGTGGAGATATTTCGAGAAGGCCTTTGTCCAGCTGTGGACGTGTTATGGCTGATATTATGATGAATATATGATTGATTTGTGCTAAAACTGAATTGTGTTAACTTCTCTGCATTTGTGGTACAGAGTTTTAGGTGCTACGCTATGATCTCCGCGCCATCGGTTTCCAGGTTCTTCCATGACCGCACAGGACAACTATTTGTATGAGTGACGTCGTCCTGAAACTGGGTATGCTTCGTGTTCGTGAAGTGCATGTTCTTAATACAAATATTAATTTTGTTAATGCGAGAAAAAAATAGACACATAAAGACATGGAACAGAGTTAAAGTGTCATTAACAATGAAATAGTAATTTCTGTATTAAAAATATGCAATACAAACCTAAAACAGTTATTATAAATTATGTAAAAAGGGCGGTCTTATGGCTAGCTGCAATTTCTTCCGGACAACCTTGGGATGGACAAACTAGAAAGAAATTAAACACGGGTTACTGCCCATTTTTTATTTCTTACAAGTTTTGTCCATTAGGTAAGGTAACAAATTATAATAATAAGTCTTTATTTTCAGACCAAATTAGTGTCCAATTAGTTAGTAACAATTTTCTTATAAACTAGTGTTAGTAATTAGTATTTTTTAAATATGTAACAAGTTTACCTTTCATTGCTGCGTCATTCCATGCGAAATGGCGCAGCAATGATTGACGTAAATACAGTCTAGCCGACTAGCGATCATGCGAAGGATGCTGTTGGTGCTGCCACGTATTCTGCGCACCAGAGATGCGCATCTCTTATCGCATCTTCGCGTTGAAGAATAATAAGGTGAAATCAATTCGAAAACAATAATGTAATGAAAATGTAATAATGTAATTTAATGCATATTGGAGTGAGGAACAACCTCCAATATGTCGGTACAATATATATACAAGTAAATTTTCTTTATAAATCATGTCTGCGCTCCTATTTGAACAAAGATATATTATATGAGACCATCTCAAAAGTATTTTTTATCGAATGAATAAAAATAATACCATCGGTTAATAAACAACGCGAAAAATTGCGTAACATACTTTAAAAACCATTAATCGCATTGATAACCTCGTCATTATCATTCAATGGTTGACCGTCATAAAATCATGGAATCTTACTTGAAAATTATGTCGCAATACGAGCAACTAGTAAAGATAAAATTCCTGTTAGTTATGACAGAGAGAAAATATGGAATGTTCGAGACGAAGTTTGTGATTCAACGACTTAGAAGAGTTTTGAAGTGCGGGGCTAAAGATATGAATCTCCGGCACAGATAAACTTGGCGAGTTTTTTTAAAGACTACCTAATCTATAAAGCCTGAAGCTTTTGAATAATTTACTTTAACACACTTTCGTGACTTTATTTTTCCTCGAGGTTTCGTTATTTTCGTTCTTGTAAATGTAAATTCAGATTAGCATTGGGAATTTTTTTGTTATATTTGTCTACTCTTATGTTTGCCTCGCTAATATGGTTGATTGAAATTTCGACCGGCCGCTCATTTATTATACTCTGAGCCGTCGATGTCAATCTGCATATTGTCGGCCTAATTCACACAATTCCAAACACTGGAAATATAAACAAAATTCTATTATTGGAGCTACTAAAAAGTGTTATATATATGCCATACTTACGCTAATTTTGTGCCATATTTTTAATGCGAAAAATCCTGTTATTAATTTACTAAAATACTAAGAACAGCTGTTCCATATTAAGATAAAACATATTTGAGAAATAATAACAAATCATTTTTAATTCAAAAGTCAGTCAAATTGTAACACTATTTCTCAAAAAAGTTATGTCTGTGAATGAAGGAATTATGGAAATGGACGACTATTATAAAAACGAATGTTTAGCTAAGTAATTTTCCATTTGCCTTGGAAAATTATCTAACTAAATATTCGTTTTTATAATAGAGAGGCGCTCTAATGGACATTCCAATTCAAAAAAATATCTAGACTACGGTATTTATACTTTTATGGATTATGTAAAAAGGTACAGAGAAAAATAGTAGTAGACACAAAAATACTAGTTAATAGCTAAATTATCGAAATTATCATCATCATGTCACCCAATTGACATCCACTACTGGACAAAACCCTTCCTAAAATATCACCATGATGGAATGTTGTCCATCATTCCCCTCCAAATTATGGACTAATATGCCACAATCGTCACGCTTAGCGATCGCAGTACACAAAATGATGCTGCTGCCCGTTTCTGGTAGATATTCCCTGGGTCGAGTTGATATGGGGTGCTGATATTCTTTGCCGTCAGCCACACAACACATGATCGAAATAGTCCTAAAACATTGGTAAAGTACCTATATCTTACAAAAATATTATGAATCTCTAAAAGGCCACAGATCAGCATAATGCCACAGATAACTGTAGCACTGCTGTTATTGTTATGATATGATTACAATATCGTGGCGCTGATTATATTGAAATAGTATTATCATATCTTATGTAATTATGGCAGCCAGTTCAACGGATTCCTCTATATCATAATTAATTCACATAAAAAGGAACCTGAACAATAATATTGAATCATCTTCATTATCCTGCCCACTATCCCTGGTGGAGTTTTTCCACCTCCGCCAAACAATGGTACACCATAAAATACTAAACTTTGATTACTCACGACCCATACAACTGGAGAACAAATGGTGGAGTTTATTAAATCTGCAAACAAGAGGGGGGTCGTAATAATTGCTATTGAATATTACCGCCCCCCCCCCCCCCAACGTTTCACTGTGGGGTAAATGAGAGTGCAGTTAATTTATGATCGAGCTATGAATAGTGGACGAAGGAAAAGTTAAGGGGGGAGGAGGGAGGTGAGAGATCATCAATCAACCGTGAGCCTGTGAGGTGGAAATGAAATAACAGATAAGTAGGTACCTAATACTCGATACGCTTTTAATGGGAATTACTTTTACATTTTTTAATTACATTTACAAATAATTTGAAATTTTATTAAATTAAAAGTGTGTTATGCGCAAGAGAAAATTCATAATAATTAATATTTAGTTGTCATCACATTACATCAGAGTTTGTACTATAAATGTGTTAAAATCTCACAGGTAAAATAATATATCAATCAAAGTTTATATGATACATATAATATTTGGAGCTTTATTTTTCGCGTTAAATTATGCATATTAATATCTTACAGATGTGCTGGCTAGCAACTGATGTAACTTTGTTCAAATACCATGTCATAATAACGGTACCTAGGTACCTAGGTTTAGGAATTATAGTGCTGTACTTAATTTAAACATGGTAATTTTAGGTTTGTAAGGACGTGATTATCAAGTGAAAAGAGGTGTTTCTCAACTGTTAAGTCTCAGTTATAAAACGCTGGAATAGAGCAATTTTAATTAATGTCCAGTTTCAAATACCAATAGAGAGCCAATGAATATCAAGATGGCATTTTAAGCAGTCACGGAAATCGTTGGATGCGGATAGCGCAACACCGGCAATTGTGGAGATCTTTGGGGGAGGCCTTTGTCCAGCAGTGGGCATCGGCATGATGATAAGCAGTCTAAAATATTCTAATACTTAAAATGGGTCCAATCTAACCTTATACTCCTACAAGATTAATAATTTATTTGTTAGAAAACAGAGCAGCAGCCAAGGCCTCGTATCACTAGAGTTCCATTCCATCTTAATACATTACCCATTAGAGGTGGATACTAAAGCAAGTTAGCATAATTGCCCGATATTTTTGTGGAAGAACTGTGTGCGTATAGTTAGCAGCCTCACACTTGAATTTGATCGTTTTATATGTACGAATGTACGAATTAATTCGAAAGAAATTTCGTAAAAATGATTGAACCATTTTTACGAAATTTCTTTCGAATTATTTCGTCAAAATAAGCATAGAATTAGTGACACAGTATTTCAAAAGATATTTAAGTATCTCAATGAGGCTGTTAACTTAACGTTAAGTTGCTACACTCAGTTCAGAGTAATTTAAGTAGACAATAACTGTGAATTTAAATCACATTTTTTGACTTGTGACTTGTAAACTTTCAAATACTTTCAATCATACTGCGCCGATACAATCCGAGATATTACAGTCTATTGGTAAGGCTTGACGTTTATGGCAACGGTGATTCCAAAGAAACGGGCACCTACCTATTGCTTGAGAATAGTAGTAGTTAGTTTGATATTAACTTAATACAAGCTAGCTGAATATCATTGCTATTATAAAATTTATTTTACAAATGTTTTCATACAATCCGTGTACCTAAATATCTATGTTACTAGAAATAATTATGTTCTGACTATTTAAAAGCACTTTTTAAAAGTCTACTTGAATAAAAACCTTTTTATTAATTATTTTTTTATTTTCGTGCGAATTTTAGTTCTGAGTCTATTTTTCAACTTGACGTCAAGTTGACAAAGATACACAAATATCTATTGGAATACTGTGTCTTTATTTACACACAGTTTTTGACGTAGTTAAAAAAATCAAGCGTGAGGTTGCTAACCATACGCACACTACAAACTTATTGCTTTCAGTGCCTCTAGCACGAGTTCCTGCAGTTTACTTACTCGATCACACGTACAATTTCGTCCCATACATTGAGCACCAGGGTTTTAGTTCTTAATAGTTTCCGCGAGAGGCGCTGGTGCTCAATGTATGGGAGGAAACTGTACGTGTGATCGAGTAAGGAAACTGCAGGAACTCGTGCTAGAGGCTCTGGGCGTTTGTGTACCGATCGATGACCAATAAAGTCAAAAACGTTGTCGACACACCTGTAGTACTATTAGTATAATAAGAATATCGTCGACGGTACACAAGATGTACACCAATACAGACATAATTTTAATAACATGAGCAATCAAAATAAGGTGCAAAATTTCGATTTAGAAAATGAGTTTTTGAAAATGAAATTTTAAGTTTACATGTATGAAGTTGTAGGTATAAAATGTGTGAAAACCGTATTTTTTACCATAAATCTCAATACCAGAGAGGTTTGCTCTTTGAAACGAGTATTCCTGGAATTAGCAACTACACATTTATACCCCTGAAATTAATTCCTAAGAATTCTAACGGAATAGTTAAATACGTTTCTTAGAAGCCAATTTCTAATTAAACCTAACCTAACCTTACGTTTCTAGTAATAATAATAATATAAGGTGTTTTGAAAATGGGTCGACAGAATCTTGTAGTTAAGTAATATTGTAAATATTGAACAGAGTCGTCATGTTTGGTTTTTAAATTTTTTTTTCAACTATTGTATTTTTAATACACAATATAAAATCTAAAAAATATCCTTATATTTCAGATTCGTGTCACATCAAATATCGGAGAACGTTAATAAAATACCATTCTGTCCGCCAAGCCACATAGTCGGTCGATATAATTATCGACACATTGAAAATATATAGAAGTATAATAGATATATTAATGTAATAGATATTATGTAGACTGCTTCGTTGGTCTAGCAGTAGCGTATTCAACCGCATATAATGAAGTCCTAGGTTCAAATACGGTCACCGTAGCCTAGCTGGTGGTCCTGGGTTCGAATCCCGATAAGTGCAAATATTTGTGTGATGAGCACGAATATTTGTTTCTGAGTCATGGATGTTTTCTATGAAGTATTTATCTAACTATATAAGTATGTATATTGTCGCCTGGTACCCATAGTATAAGCTTTGCTTAGTTTGGGGCTAGGATGATCTGTGTGACATTGTCCCTATATATATTATATATTTATCCCTATATATTTATATTATATATAAATCCCGGGTCGGACCAAAAACTGATTTGACGGATTTTTCTGTAAAAAAAATTCTCAATATCAGCCAAAAGTCTGAAAATTGGCGGTATTACACCCCCGTACCTCGGAGAGCACGTAAAGCCGTCAGTCCTATACCTAACCTCTTCGCGGTCATATTGATAGTCGTCCTATTGGATCATGAGAGTGTTGGCAAAGAAAGGGCACACATGTGTACTATACTATGTCCCGCTCAGATGGCTAGTCTCCATTGAGACAGGCCACTGAAGCTGTAATTCAACTTAAATAGATGTTATTCAGAAAATACAAAACTACACGCCCTTCAGCAACTAGCTTTCAAACATTCTCTGTAATCCATTTTGAATCTCGCCTTTTCATTGGTCCTTATCCTTTACTTAGTACTAGTTTCTTATTTATTTCTTAAGTTAGTATTTGCAATAAGATTCCATGTTAGTCTACAGCTCTAGCCTAGACACCGCAGTACCGTTAGTATTCTACGCTAGTTCTGCGCGCCGGTAATGCACCCTTTGTTCCAGATATAACTCAATTGTGTACTGGCCACTCTGAATGCTTTGCAAGATTATGTATACCCTCCTACTCATATCGCCTTTGTATCCAACATTTACAAGGAGTTTGGTTTGAGGAGAAACTCCAAGATAAGCATAAAGCATTGTAAACTAACGGGAGGGAATCAGTACGAATAAAGAATGTCAAAAGATTAGGTAGTGTAGTTAGTAGTTAAGTGGTTAAGATATTATTATAAAATTTGCGTGTTTTCAAGATTGTTTATATTCTCACGTGTAGTAAAATATGTGAAAAATTTCCTAATCTCAATCAATTTTGCAGGATAACTATACAAAAGAAACAATCAGTACAAATTTGCTCTTCCTCCGATAATAATAGTCTAAGTAAGTATTTAAAATAAAGTTTTCTGTGTATGAGTATTGGGACTAGTCCCTCCCTCTTGCCCACTACTGCAACTCCTATAAGCCAGGATCAACAGTGGCACACAATGAAATGACACTGAGCGGTGAGGCTCAGGCATGTCCCGGGGAAACGCTTTAACTGTCTTGGACCCCGCAACGAATTTAATCAGAAAGATAAAAAAAGAGGAGTTAGAAAATGAATAGTTCCACTTCCCTCCAGAGCAAAGCGGGATACAGAAAGATGTAAAGAGGCTATGGCCTCATGAAATGAGAGATTTGCAACTAGAGAAGCCAGCTGCAAAAGCAGCTAGTTCTTAACGATATCCCCAAATCCGAAAGGTATGCAAACAGTTGCCTAATCATGTGTGTACGCGTCTATAATAAAATCCCAAAAGGAATGAAATTAATAAACAATAGTAATCTTTTTAAAAATAATTTATTTAAATTGCTTAATGAACATAATTTTTATGACATTAAAGATTTTTTGAACTTGAAAATTGTTTAGTATATATGTTCTCTGATTGCGAGTATAGTTTATTGTTTATTGTAAAAGTCTTTCTTTACGTTGATAATTATGTTATGTCTCTTAATACGTGTATAATTTAATGTTTATTGTAATTCATCTTTTTATGTTGACAATTATGTTGCATGCAAATGATACTTAGTGTAACATATGCACTTCTTATATAAACTTTGTAACACCTGTATACCATGATTAATGCAAAAAAAAGCACCGAGGATCAATTTAAGGGTCCTAAGTGAGCTGTTATATTTGATTCCAATAGTAGGTATGGCAAAAGCGCTTACACGCACGGATTGGTGAAGATACTAATTTGAAACTAAAGTATGTATGAGTAGTGGGAACAATAATGATTATATTATACGATTGGTTTTCAAATAATACTTATTCTGCTGTGTGGTGACGGCGTAGAATATCATCACCCCATCTCATCCCGCGGGAGGTGTAGAAATCGACCGAGGGAACTCGTACCTACCCGGGAACGGGCAGCCGCATTTTTCTGTGAATTATGACCATTAAACTGCGATCGCCAACCCGTCAGCCAAGCGTGGCGATTATGGCATATCCCCCCATTCTATGGGGAAGCTTTTGTCCAGCAGTGGACGTACTTTGGCTGACATGATGATGATGGCTTATACTGAAACCGTGCTAGTGGATAATGTTCACATATTCTGTGAACAGTGTGCACTGGTCATTCCGAATAAGTCTTTTATTTTTAGGATTTAGTTTTTTTTTGTTTCTTATTTGTCCGAGTATGAGTCTTATGATATACATATTTTACGTATTAAAATGAATACTCTCTAAGTGGATAAATGATTTCGTTTAATACATTACACATTCTCATAAACATTGTCATTGATCTATTAATAAATGAATGTCGTATCTGTGCTCAAAAGTGACAAATGTCTTCTCCACTGATGTGGATTGCAAGCCATGTGATTGGTGAACGCGGTACAGCTCGTCTCCGCTCTGCTCCGCTCCGCCTCAGTAGAACCGCAGCCTTAACCATGTTGTGGGAAAATAATAAACAAAAATCTCACACCCTGTAAGAAGGTAAACCTATTTTATTATACCCAATAACGAAAAAAGAGTGAGTCGTTTTTAGTCGACGTTTTTATAGATAATGTTACGGAAGCCTTCGTGCACGAGTCCGACTCGCACTTGGCCGGTATTTTCAGGTTTCTTTGAGTTAGAAAAGTTGTGCTCAATATATTTACGAACGAGTATATAAAACGACCAATCCTAATACGGATTCCAAATCATTAAGTAGGAGTCTAGCCTATTACGGAGACTATTTATCTCTATAATATACTTAGATAAAAGTAGCGTTATAGAAAACCTAAAGTTAGTCTTTCAATTGATTTAAAATCGAAATCAATCGAAACCTGTCAACCCAGTAAATAAACTTCCAAACTCCATAAACTTGGTCCCGGAGCGGTACCAGCTATTACTAGATAAATGAAGCTGCGAACCGTTTAATAGCATTTTACGACTCCCTGGAGCAATGGCTCAACAAACCCTCTACAAGAGCGCTTGGAAATACACATATACAATATAAAATTACTAAATTTTACTAGTGTGTCTAACTATCACACTAGTTAAATTTGAGTAATTTTATATATGGATAGTCAAAAAAAATACTATAAACATCCATATGACCTGGATACCGTGCGTTTCACAAGGTAGTTCTTGTCCCGCACGACAACTCTGTGGAATCAATTAAATTGGGAGGTATTTCCAATCCAGTATGACATGGCATCTTTTAAGAAAAAAGAAATTTGCGCACTTGCGACACCATGGCTGTCTTGCTATTCTATAAAAATATACCACTCGTTTTTTTTTTAATATATGAACTACTCTGCGTTCTTTAAGAATGATAAATTTATCTCATTGAAGCGTGACAATCAGAGTTCAAATTGAATTAGAAATTATTTAATTAGTTAATACTTTGGTGTTAAGAAAGCATGAAAAACGTAAATGTATAACGTATAAATTAAATATATTTACGCCAAATTAAGCAACAACTGCTTGACATTCTAAACCTTAATTAAAGAGAGATTTTCGCAAGTATCTTATTTGAAATATTTAATTACCCACTCAGAAAGGCAATTAACATAGCATTATTGAAATTGTTATTCATCAAATATAAACCATCCCAGGGATGACAAGGGATGAAATCGTTAGAAGATGGAGAAACGTAAAAAAACTATCCAGCACATACCTGTTTACTTTACAATACAATACAATACAAATACTCTTTATTGTACACCAAGATTTACATATAAAGTATAAAGTTGTAATAAATCTACTACAATGGGCGGTCTTATCGCTAACTGCGATCTCTTCCAGACATTACTGTCTGAAATGAATGGCGAAAAATATGAGACCTTTTTTAATTCTTTATGTAAATAAATATAAAATCCAGGACCTCTCCTTTTGAAGAGTATTAACTATATTTCTCGCGTGCTAATTAATCATATTTTAAAATCTAGCTATATTTTATATTCTAACAAATTAACATAATTTATAACTATGCGTCCAATAACCATGAAATCAATATCTCAGAGATAATCGGCCGCACGGTATTGTTAATCCGGAGTAACGTCGTGAGCGCATTAGTGTAATAACAAGCCTCGTCTGTCATGTTTGGGTTAGTTTACATAAATTACCTATGTTACGAGTTTCCCAATTGTTAAGAGGCTGACAACACCAAATTTTACTGTTTAACCGGCCCGTTTAAGTTAAATAAATAAAATAAAAAGGTTTTTATTCACGTAGACTTTTAAAAAGCGCTTATAAATAGTCAGAACATGTTTGTAGTAATACAGTTATTATTTCTAGTTACTTATAACAGATATTTAGATACACGGAATGTTAAAACATTCATACAATTTATTTTATAATGGTAGTGACATTTAGCTAGCTTATATTAAGTTATTGTCAAGGAGATTATGTTTAGGTTTAATTATTGAAATTTATATTTTACTACATATTGTCTGAATGGTTCTGTCTATATTAAGATATGAATTCAGTATTATTATTAGAACGGACCTTGTGTTTAAAACGACGGTCGCGCTTTAATGCTACCACCGGATCCAATGCGCCCCAACTGAGAAGACCCAGCGAAACAAACTCAGCAGGTTCATCTACAGGTTCTAACATACAATATGTTCTGATATATATACTCAGATGGCACCGTTAGTATATTTACTATTTTAAACAAAGTTCGCAAAGTTTGACTGCTCTTTTTTGTAAAATGAAAATAGTACTTATGTCAGCTGCCGAACCCCACAGCAGAATGCCATAGGACATAATAATATGGAAGTTCGCGAAATACTGATCAAAATAAAGGGAACAAAAGTTGTCAACACAGTTAAAAACATGGAGAAATAGAACTAACTCTTGTTCGGCCGAAAGACTTCCACTACTGGACGAAGTCCTTGCCCTAGGATCTTAACAATAGCCAGTCGTACGCTACCCGAATCCAACAGCTTCCTGTTAACCTTACTAGATTATGGATTCACTTTGTGTGTGGCGTCTTCCGGTTCGTGGTCACCGCTCAAGAACGTTTCTTACCCAACGACTAGTATGGTATTGGAACGAAGTTCCTTATTGCGCGTTGTGAAAGGGGGCTAGACGGAAAAAAATCTTACGAAAAGTTGTCACGACACTTTTTGCAGCTGTGCGGCGTGCGCATGTTTCTCTGTCTGTCTCTCTCTCTCTTTCTTATAGAAAGCAAGCCAGATATTTTCATTTCTATTTCGCATTGAACAGTGTGGTGTCGCGACGATTATTTTTGTTGAGAGTATACAGGCTTTTTGTACATAATAAATAGTAAGAAATAACTTCGTTCCATCCGGGTGTCCCTTGACACCTCTCAAGTTTTTTTTTTCTTTCCCCGTGCTTATTTATATATATTATTATAAGTCTGGGTTATTAAAGCAGCCTCTTGCTGCTAGAGTCAGGTCGTATAACATTTTCAAGTTAAGTTTCTCGATGGATTGTATTGAAATCTCACAATCACAAGTATAAAAGTCTTTAATGCCTTATGTATGTAACTGGTAGGTAATTGCATATTCGACGCAGCGGATCCGGTAGACCTGAGCTGTTAGAGCAATACAGTCGTCACGAAAAACTATTTGCAATAATACCAATCAAACCGGATGGCTTTAGAAAAAGGTTACTCCAAACGATACGTTCGAATTGATGAAATTCCCTCCCCGAACCTAAATCGAAAGAGCGGCCCGCGTCGCGTATTAACGTAGAGCGAAAGTTGCACAAAAGTAACCGCCCAGAGTCGAGGTTCAAGACCCTAAGGGGGAGCCCTCCGGCGCGGGTACTTAGTTTAGAGTTTATATTAGCTAGACGGCTGGAGCCCTCTCTCGCCTCTATAATCCAGTTAAACAGTTAAAGGCTCCTAGGCTAACTGCATACGTTATGTAAAAAAAACGATAAACCAATACGAGATTATTACGCATACTTTAGTGGGTGCCAACGATCCCAATTCTGGTCATTAGTGAATAAATAAAATAAAAATAAGTCGTTAAATGTATCGCAAATACCGAGACTGTGACATTCTAATATTTATAAAATACAATAAAAGAACAACACGCTTAACTGACAATGGTTTATTTAGTTTCAAGTCTTCAGGTTTTGTTTACCATGCATTTATTTACGGCAGATTGAAATAGCCTTTTTTATATTTAGAAGTTCAACCGCCTCCAACCTTAACAAAAATAATTTTATACACAAAAACAAAACGGTCGCGCTATCATGTGGCAGGTATATAAAACTAGGTTTTGCGTTAAAAAGTTTGGTCTTATCATAAAATATAGTCTAGTTAAATAACAACATTGATCCCAAACACTATTCAACTAGTTATCTCGACAGAAAATCACCTCTGGAAAATAAAAAAATATATATGTCGTAAAATTAAACTCTATTTTAATTGTTATTATAATAAGTAGAATACGCATTAATAATGAGAGTAAACAAGGCAAAAGAGGTGTTTAAGGATCGCGATAATTGGAAATCCTTTTTATCTGCCTACCCCTTTAGGAAACAGGCGTAAGTCTATGTATGTATGTATAATACGTAGTAGGAACTATTTATAAAAAAAAATTATTAAAATATATTTATGATTTTGTTTTATATTTCATTATTTATTTTCATGTGTTATCTATTCATTCTAATTTGACCCATACCTGTAATATTACCCACAAAATTGGATGTTGCCAACTACTATGTAGATACTACATAGTAGTATCTACATAGTAGTTATCTACATAGTAGTACGGATGTTGCCAACTACTATGTAGTTGGCAACATCCAATTTTGTGGGTAATATTACAGGTATGGGTCAAATTAGAATGAATAGATAACACAAGAAAAATTACCTAACATCCACGTTTATAAATAGTTATGTATCCATATAATTCCTAATAACTTCAGTCTATGCTAATAAAGGCCTTAGAAAGAAGAAAGAATTAAAGGACTAAAATCCGTCTTGACAAGAATATATATTTTCTTCCCAGTTGAAAACGCTGAAAAGTAATCCAGAAATTTAAAAATACTTCAAATTTCAGCAGCGAAACCCTAGAATACTGCTTAACCTTAGGTATAAGATCTCGTCACGCTATGTCTTACACTTTGTATAGACTTTTAATATTAAAATACTTTTGTAAAGTATGTCAGCGAAGCGCACTACATTAGATTGCCTCTTATGTAGGTAGTACTGAATTATGGTAATATAATTCAATACTACCTACATATATCGATCCTGTTTTACAACAACGGTAGGCTCGAGTAGAAGAATGATATAATACATATCAATATTAAGAACTAGACCATGCATATTGTTGACACATTTTTTTTCTTTTCAAGGCATCTAGAACGTTTTTTCAACTTATAGCATTGTTACTTTTTCCAATTTAATAAAACCAAGATTCTACAGCATCCGTAGAAGTTCCTCTGAAGAATCCTCTGGGTAGCGCTAAGGTGATTATAGTAAAGTGGGTACTGAATTAATTGTGTAGTACTTGTGACGTATTATATTTATAAATTAGTTAGTAGATTATCTTGAAATAATATACCTACGTATAAATACTACATGGTTGATAATAGGATATGTAACATTTAATTTTATTGCATACAAAAACTATGATCTAAAATTAAAATCTACATAGCGTAATAAATTAATAAAAGTAATAAATGCGTTCTTTGTTTATAAGTTTTTGTAGTGTAGAAAACGCCCTACAGTAAGACCTGAGTTCAAACTGTGCGCTCATTTTACTAATTTCATACCACCACCGCGCCCCGTCAGAAAAGTATTCTCTGTCAATGCCACCAAAAACTTTAGACAATTGTATCTCATAACCAAAGTGGCGGTTAGGACAGGTAGGCCTTTCTTAGTGCGGGTAGCTTTCATATGGTGTCGAATATAACTATAGAAGTATATTACATAAGTAATTATAAGAAATCATTTTGTGGATGGATTACAATTGGTTGCTAATAAAGCTGTGAATTTGCTGTATAACATCGTTGGGATTTTTCGATGTGTCATTTTAGATGAGGTTGAGATGCGATGCGAGTAGGTAAAGACCGTCAATGTGGACATCTTTTGGGAGGCCTTTATCCAGCAGTGAACGTGATTCGGTTGACGATGGCGATGTTTGCCAAATTCCTTTATTGCGTACTACACTTCTCATTTGAGTGCAACGTTTCAGTCACCATTTATTGAGGAACTTGCATAAGTTGATCTTTAAAATATTCTTATATTCTCCCCCAAGGATGTCTACAATAGCCGGTCCTGCTCTGCCCACAACCAGCGGCTTCCTGCTACCCTTGCTAGTTCGTCGGTCTACCTTGTAGGAGGGCTGCCCACGATGCGTTTTCCGGTTCGTAGTCGTTACTCAAACACCTTTCTGCCCCATCGGCCCTCGGTTGTACAAGCTATGTGCCCCGTCCACTGCCAATATAATATATTATTCACATATGTTTTATAATCTATACATAGAATAAAATGGTAGGAAAGTCAAAACTATACATTGAATATTTTAAAGAAAGGATACTTGGGGCATGATCTGCAATCGATATCGAAGCCAAAAATATAGTTTTTAATGTCCGGGCTAAACTCAAAAAGTACTGCATGGATTTATCAAATTTTGAAAGAATATTACTAAGAGGTCCGATCAACATATAGGCTACATATTATCTCGCTATCACCTACGGGGGAGCAACTGTGATAATTTATAAAGTTTAACGCGGGTAAAACCACGGGCACAGCTAGTCCTTAATAGATTATTTTATTGGTTAATAGACATATAATATAGTCAATTATATAATTGTTATCCACAATTTTTGTTTTAGTTGAAGTTCTTATAATTATTCTGTCATTGCTTTTTATTGGTTTCATTTAAAGAAGTCGTTTTGACGAATAAGAGGCCTTGAAGTCGAAACGTTGACAATTTCTATTGAATCATAGTCCATATAAACTTTCAGCTCATTCCATAAGCCGAATTACTTTCATATTCCAGATAAATTAAACCCCGGCACAAATAAACGTTTTTAAACTTTCGCGATTTGTACACATTTTAATATACTGTGGACACGGGTCTCAATCGCGATAAAGATAATAATATAGGCAAATCATTACCTTGGTTACCCGACGTTTCGGCATGGATCCGTCGACCCGTGACCACGGCTGGTGCAATCCATGCCGAAACGTCGGGTAACTAAGGTGGATAACTTGGTAATGATTTGCCTATATCTTTATCGTAATTGAGACCCGTGTCCACAGTATATAAAAACAAATAAACGTGTTCATCACATAAATATTTGACCTGGGCGGGGATCAAACCTACGACATCTGACTTAGCAGTCAGGGCCACTAAGCACTGAACCGACAGGCCGGTAATTACTTAGAATGTGTTATTATTATTATTATCTTTAGTAAGGTTCCTTTTGATACGTTTTGTGTTCCTCTAGAGATGAAAGGGCTCTTCAAAACATATTGAATATACTGAGTAGGACGAGTCCTTGAACCGGGTGCTCGAATACGTTAGGGAACCTTTATGATCGCAGCCCTGAGAGATGAACTGACGATTTAAATGAAGTAACTGGCTTGGCTAGGTGTACTACTAGGTATACTCTGCTGTGATGATTAAATAACTAACCATTTAGTAGCTGTTGACGCGCTCATAGCCAGATGATCTCACCCATCCGTAAACGATCGACGAGGTTAAGCACCTAGGCTCGCGGCACCATAGATGGGTGACCGCCAAAGTGGTTTAATTTATGAGAGTCTCTGGGCTTCGGAGGCCATGTTCAGCTGTCGGTTCCGGTTGTAGCCATTAGGCAACAGTCGTTAAGTCATGTCAGAGGCCGACTGGGTGGCTTGAACAACACTCCACTCTGTCTCAGAATATAAATAAAAAACCGGCCAAGTGCGAGTCGGACACGCCCATGAAGGGTTCCGCAGCAGCAAGTATTTCAGTTGATTAAATGAAAGGTGAATTGCGGTTTACTATTTATGACGCATTAAAAAATACTACTTACTAGATCTCGTTCAAACCAATTTTCGTTGTGAGTTTACATGGTGATGTACATCATATATTTTTTTTTAGTTTTATGATTCTCTTATTTTAAAAGTTACAGGGGGGAGGGGACACTCATTTTTCCACTTTGGAAGTGTCTCTCGCGCAAACTATTCAGTTTAGAAAAAAATTATATTAAAAACTTCAATATCATTTTTGAAGACCTATCCATAGATACCCCACATGCATGGGTACGATGAAAAAATTCTATACGATATGTAAATGTATTTTTACGATAAATAAAATGCGGTTCACAGAATACATCTACATACCAAGATTCAATAGTACAACTCTTATAGTTTCGGAAAAAGTGGCTGTGACATACGGACGGACGGACAGTCTGTCTGTCCGTCCGTCCGTATGTCACAGCCACTTTGTCCAGCCACTGACGAATCTATAAGGGTTCCGTTTTTTATCTTTGCATACTTCTTTTGCCTCGATTACTGTCATTATGCTAAGCTGCCTTGTAAGCTATGTGTCATACATGCTCGCCGGTTTAGGGTACTTCTGACCTGCCCTTTCTTGAGAACATCTCCAATTTGGTCAGAGAATGTTCGACGTGGTCTTCCCCTTCCGGTTGTCCCATTCACACAGGCCAGGTATACTTCTTTTGTCAATCTTCTTTCATTCATCCTTTCTAAATGGCCAAACCATCTCAGCATGCCTTTTTCAATCTTTGTGACTACATCCTCTTTCACACCACAACGCTCTCTTACATCAGTATTTCGAATTCTGTCTCTCAAAGTCACACCACATATACTTCTCAGAGCTCTCATTTCCACTGCATTTATTTTACTTTCATTCTTTTTCTGCCATACCCAACTTTAAGAATAGAAGATGAAGGCCAATTTAAAGATTTTAGGTATATACAGGTTTAGGAAGAAAAAGTAAAAGTAGGTAGCCAAATAGACATGGAAAATAAAGAATAACACAATATAATAGAATAAGTAAAATAAAAGTAATATAAAAGTAACATAAATCTAATTTATTATATTATCAATAATTAATATAATAAAATAGAATAAGAGTAATAAATAGTACGGCTTATAATACACTAAAAAAATAATCCGCAATTTGTTTTTAAATGTAATGTATCTTTATGAAACAGGTCAACATCCATTTCCTGACACACCATATTGAATGTCCTCCTTGCCCTGACCATGTAACTGTTCTGTCTATAGTTGACGGGTTGGCGATCGCAGTAAGATGGTCATAGTTCACAGAAGGAAGCTGCTGATCTTCTTTTTTTTACTCACGTAGACTTTAAAACAGCGCTTGTACAGTTATTATTTCTAGTTACTTATTACAGATATTTAGGTACACGGAATGTTAAAACATTTATGCAATTTATTTTGTAATGGTAGTGATATTTAGCTAGCCTGTATTAAGTTATTGTCAAGGAGATTATGTTTAGGTTTAATTATTGAAATTTATATTTTACTACATATTGTCTGAATGGTTCTGTCTATATTAAGGTATGAATTCAGTACGTTATGTATTATGTATTCAGTATGCTACCATTGGATCCAACGCGCCCCAACTGAGAAGACCCAGCGAAACTTCCTCTGTAGATATTCCCTTGGGTCGACTTCTACGCCCCCCCCCACGGGACGGATTACTCCAATAATAATAATGTCCTCCTTTTAATTTTCGGCCACGGCGGCCAGTCGCAATGAATACTCGCCATCTGCGAGGGACATATTATGGTGCACAAGTGTATGCGAAAATACAGCGGCACTTTCTATTTCATCACTATCAGTGACATGAGCGGGAAAAGGTCAGGGACAGGACAGGCTTTATCATCTTCTGTCAAATGTTCCGAACAGATATGTGTGGCGGCGACGTCGGCCTCAGCTGCTGGCCGTACCTAGTGGCCGCACAAATCTCCTAAACAAGGCGCCCCTGACCCAATCACTTCACACTCTAAACAGGGTAGCAGAGGATATAGACATTTTTGCCTGTACACTGAGTCGATTCACAAGATAACATTGTATATAATTAGTTATAGAAATTAGATTGTCTAAGTTTTTTTGCTACACTATTGTATTGGGTTGTACCTGTAAAAATAGTTGTAAGTGTGGAGAAATAAATAAATAAATAAATCTCTGAGGCAGGTGGTTGAGATATTACCAACTTTTGGCCTTTGGGCTGATACTGAGTAATTTTAATGAGAAATCATAAGTTAAGCCACACATTTCTTAATTGGCCATGTGATCAAGCTTCTAATTTAATAACTAAGCCACGGGAAAATGAGATAGCCTCTAATAAAGTAATTCGTCTTTTATTTGGGTTAGGTGAGGATAGAATTGTGACCATCTAGCGAAATGGGTATTTATATTTATATTATATTTATATTATAAAATGGGATTTTTGAAAACTTTCCACCAATCTTCACCACTGTATCTAGAGTGGTGAAGATTGGTGGAAAGTTTTCAAAAATCCCATTTTATTGGAGTTTTGCGAATTTAGTGTCTTACATAGAAGATAACTAGTGGCTAAGATAGTATCATTCAGACGCTCGTTAATTGTGGCTGACTTAATAATTTAGATGGCAATGTAATTTTTTAGAGGCGAATAATGCTCTTAAAAAGAAGTATGTTTAATTGGCACCCATTTTAATCTTTTTAGCCACTTTTTAAGCCTGTTCCGGGAATGGAACCCAAGATCTAATCTGCGATTGAGCACGCTACCGATCAACGAGGTACCGCTACTCAACATTTAAGTGAGATGCAAGATAGCGTTCTTTGTTCTATGTGCAACAGCAAGCAGTTCAACGAGATTAGTTTCTACTCCATACAAAATACATGTATTATGTATTATGTATTATGTTATCGCTATGGTCTTGGGTGTGACAAAAGTGGGCACAGGGTGACGGAAGAAGGGTCAGCAATCAACCGGTACTAACAGGTAAGCCGTTTGCTTGTCTCCTGACTGATAGTATAAATAAACCGGCCAAGTGCGAGTCGGACAGGCGCACGAAGGATTACGTACGTAATCTATAAAAACGAGCAAAAACTTCACGTTCGTTGTATGGGAGCATCCTTAAATATTTATTTGATTTTGTTTTTTTAGTATTTTTTGTTATAGCGGCAACAGAAATAGATCATCTGTGAAAATTTCAACTGTCTAACTATCACCGTTCATGAGATACAGTCTGGTGACAGACGAACAGACAGATAGTCAAACAGCGAAGTCTTAGTAATAGGGTCCCGTTTTAGCCTTTGGGTACGGAACCCTAAAAATGTCCTCTGCTTACGTTTTGACCTAACCATTGTTCCGCCCATAAAAAAAAAACATAAAAAAGCTAAGTATAAGTACAAAGAACCCCAAAGTTTTGTCTTTTCCCCAATCTATCCCATTTCCTTTTATCAAAGACATTTATCAAATAAAACAATACAGTTTATAACCTTTTGTAACTCACAGTGACAAACAGCGTTCACATATTTATGCCCATTCGGTCCGGGATGAAAAATGGGCCCACTTGTGTGATGACTCAGTTTTATGTGGAGCCGAGACCAACTACAAAACTATTGTTCCGAATGTTAGAACAGTCACAGGATTTAAACTCGTTTTGGGGTGTTCGGTTTCCGAATTTCTATTCGAAAAAAGCACATTTATGCTAATATACATTAATCATTAATATTGTGGGTTCATTGTATATTGTCTAAACAATTTGAATAGTCGACGCTACGTTCTTTAGTACTTATATAAAATCTTAATTTTCCATTGTCCGTCATTTTTACCAAAAAATTCACATATTTTTAAGTAATTGTGTTTGTGTAAATGTGGTCGTCGTTATTTTTGTCAGACGCAAAGCACTCTCGTAGAGATATTTTTTTATTAATTATTTGTGTAATGAAATAGTAGACCCGTATTACAAAAATTCTACTTGACTATGTGTATTATGCATTGTGAGCTTGACAAGTATAAGTGTATGTTAATACCCAAGTGCTGAATATATTTTATTTTATTTTTGAGATCTAATAACCATACTTACCATTATTATCGATGCGAAAGCGACACGAAGCGGCGAGGCGACTGTCTTAGCCGCTGGGTTGATCATTCAGCCTTTACGAAACTATGTGGCTAAACTAATCATTTCAGCGTGTTTATAAATAACGTAAGATCTTCACGCCTCGGTAAAGACTGAGTCATCCCTTAAAGGCCGATATCAAATAATGTAAACAGTATTTGTCTATATCCCGGATATTGACTCAATCCGTTTATGTCCGTGTTATTGTTCAATATGGCTAATGTGCGATTGAATTGGAACGGGGATACTTCTTAAAAATTGATGTTGAATGTATTGCGAGAGCTGATGTGTAGTGGGTTCGATCCAAGCGCAGCAACGGATAAATATCTATGTGGCACATATTTGGGTGTTTGGGTTAGATCTGTGTTTGTGATGTGTGTATTTGTGAACCCCCGTGACGCAAGGATTGCTGTTAGGCGGGAGTTGGATAATATAGCAATTTGGAACTGGGTTCTTTATGATAAAACATTACTTGACTGTTCAAATGGTACCTACTCTTAAAACTTTTGCAAAATATCGTCGTTGTACGTTTATTCGTTATTCTTTTTGGTGCAGTAAGATTTCTACAAGTTTTCCAATTTTGTATGAGTCTGAAATAGTGAAATCTGACGAACTAAATTTACTAAGCCAAGCTAAGCTGCAAGTTCAATGTTATCATTATTTATACATAAAACATTTTCAGTGTTTTAGGTGCACTATGCTAATGTTTTTCTCATTAGATTGTGGTGTTGTGGCATGACAGTTTGAAGATGACACTTACCCGGATTTAGTTGAGGGTACAGTTAAATTACTGGTATTCGTCCAAGTTTATCATTTCCCATATTTTAATAGCAAGATAATGTTATGCGCATCAAAATACACTCAATATAAAATATTGTTTTCTTTAGATTGCTAGTTAATTGGAAATAATAGTTAATTAACCAGTTAATTGCAAATACTAGTTAATTATATAATAGGATTTTTCAACTATACCTAGTTCTAAAAAATCAGAGCAAGCTTAAGTTGTTGTTGCGTTTTTTATGAAGACTTTTAATCTACACGACTATTATTTTAGTCTTAGATAAAAGATGTTCATAGCAACTCAACCATCTATCATCTATCCGTAAACGATCAATGATGTTAAGCACGGTAGTTCTAAAGATCAGTGGCTGAAAAATAGTTGAATTACTGAGTATATCCATGCTTTAGAGAACGCGTATAATAACTGTCGGTCCTAGCTGCATTTTACTGTCATTTGAGACATTATCAAGTGCGACCCATATTAGGTGCCGAGCTAGGCAGTTTGAACCACTCTGATAATATGGTTGTAACTCATTCCCACCCATTCGAATTAATCAAGTTACAGAAATTTCTACTCTCGCAAAAGTTTTATTTAAAATTATAATTATACCATTTTAAAAATTGAAAATAATTATATTCACCACTTAAGCATTTCACTGTTGGTTTACTGAGTATTTACTGAGTACCTACTTCCGTTTGCAACGCTGGAAACTTAAGAATTATTAAACTAAATTTAACTTAAAGTAATAACACTTCACAACGTACTATTTAAAGTAAAATGGAGGACGGTTAAACTTTTCTAAAAGAGCTGCGATCGCTTGAAACTTTTTACTTTATAAATAAATTAAATTTTAAAGCTTCATCAATCATCATGTTAGTCAAATGACGTCCACTGCTGGCCAAGAGCCTCGCCCAAAAATGGGGGCATATGCTATAATCGCCACAACAGATGGATTGAAAATTGCAGTATGGTCTATTTATTCTGTGGTATGGTACCCATAGTACACAGAGATACGCCGCTCCCCATTCTCTGGGAAATATTCCCTTGGGTCGACTTCTAGACCCCCTGCGGCATGAGATGGGGTGGTAATATTTTAAGCCGTCACCTACACAGCAATTAATAAATAAGACGCAAAAATTTTATCCAGATTTCAATGGAAAAGTAACACTTTTCAATACACGTGCCATATGTCTATCGATTTTGTGGTACTATTGTCTTTCATGTTCAGTTAATAAGTTAAGACATCTTTGGCCCGTACGCGGCTTGAATCTAAGCAAATACCATAACCTGCCCTGCAAAATAATATCTAAAGCTTAGAGTGGTGCAAAACTGCAGAGCCATCATTGTGAACGAAATGCACATCGTGTCTGGACGTGACCCGTCGAGACGAGCCGATATATTAGGCTGTCAGTTCGGCTGGATGTTCTGATGCGATATAAACTAGCGGATGAAGGAAGTCACGATATATTATTAAAAGGTATATTATATATTAGTAAGAGAAAAGTGATGATATGTTTTTTTTATAGACAACGCCCGCAATACGGAATTAATCCATGTGTCGCGGGGTACTTTACAAACATGTCGCACATTAATTTCCTTAACGTCATTAAACAAAAATTATCAATTTTGAGCTAAGTAACGCCATCTATACTATGAACTATTCCCTATTTTTTCCAAAAACACTGGCTTTAATAGTTCACGTAGAATCCGCTAGATGGCATAATGACGTTACGTTGTTTCCCGCGAAACGCATGAGTTGTGACTGCAGAATGACACATTCACCATTACGCAACGAGTTGTCAACAGTGAATGATTATTCAGTGCAAGGAATCGTGACACTTTACGCATTGAGACGTTGAAGCAGTTAAAAAATCGGTAAGTTTTAGATCTATAATGATGTCATAACGACATTTTTTGTTTAGTGTCTTTAATTAAATAACAATAGCCTGTTTTTTTTTTAACAGTTAACAACATAATGACACTATAATAAAAATGTCGTTATGACTTTTGCAAAGTAGCTTCATTTTTTAATGTATATTGACATAATAAGCTTACTGACGTTATACCTCATAGTTTAGTATAGAATTTATGTGCTTAATATCGACACTATACGCATAGTGACATTATGCTTTCGAGAGTTTTAGTTCTCGCTTTACTGAATTATGTATATTTTTGTTTAGTGGCATTTGGTACCCATACATTTAAAATGGAAATGCATCTAATTATGACATAATTTGCTATAAAGGCACTAATAACAATTACATTATTGTGATCTTGGTAAAAAAATTAACCAATTTCGTTGAGCCAGATACGAGTATATAGTACTTTGGTTTATTCTGGGCAATTTGATTTAAAATATTTTTCTCTTCATTTATGGTTCAATTATTTGTTTAATTTTTACGAATATAGGTAGTAATAATTATTGATAATTTTCAAATAAAATAACTTTTTTCAGTAAACGATGCCACTACCTTCTGAGCGAATTAAAAAGCTACGAGACATAGTTGGAAGCTGTCTTGAAAATCACAATGCAAGTACCAATGAACAAAGATCTCAAGATATTCCGCACATTGAACAATTGGAGTATAAGACTTCATACAATCCATTGAGTACTTTGCAGTTAAGACGCCGTGTAACTAATGACAGTGTAGAACGGCTAAGAAATGTCAAAAGACAATTATTTACAAATATGGAAAATGACTCTAATAATTACAATATAGAAAATGAACCCATGGAAGCAAATTATATTGATGAACAATGTACATTTATTGAAGAACAAAAGAGCCTTGAACAAAACTGTGCACCATCAGTATCTACTTTGCCCGAGTATTCAGGTGACAACATAATATGCAATGAACCACTGAATATCGCGGTTAATAGAAGAGATTCATCCACATCAAACCTAAGTAATGGATCAAACGGCGATTTCTCACCAGCTTCTGATGATGATCGTACATACTTACCTTCAAGAAAACGACGTCGTCGCAAGTGTTCAGTAACGTCCTGTGATTCATCCACGTCATCATCATCCTCGTCGACGTCAAGTTCCTCATCGTCAGACTCTTCATCAACAAATTCCACTGTTACCAGTAAAGCACTCAACGAACAAGGCAATAATTTGATGCCAGTTATGGAACTTGAAGTTACTGCAAGCAATGCTGTAACCGACACACATTTACACAATATTCCATCAAACGCAAATAATATTGTATCAGACATTGAAAATAATGAGACTAGCTTTAATGAGCCTGTTCTTGCTGTCCGTGCCCAAAAGAGAGCACGTGTTCAAAACAAAAAAAAGTTAGCCAAGATTTTACGAAATAAGGGTCAATCGTACGTCTCAGCTTCTTTAAAATTCGTGCCTGAAAGAAAAATAGGACCGCCGTGTAACGAAAAATGTCGAATTAAGTGTCGTGAGCTTATTTCAGAGGAGATTCGCCAAGGTCTTTTTGATAATTATTGGAAGATGGGGTCACTGATGCGACAGCGAGATTATATTGCTATGCATATGACCAATATTGTCCCAAAGTACCAATATAAAAAAGTGGACAGCAACAGAAAACTTAAAAATGCATTCTACTTTCATGTAGATGACAAAAAACAGAGGGTCTGTAAAACTTTTTTTAAGAATACCCTTGGTATAAATGATCGACCTATAAGAACTGTTTTAGATAATAAAAATCAACAAGGAACTGCGGAGATCATTGAGAAAAGGGGAAAGCACAGCAGCACCGGGATCCCTACACAGATGATAGACATTGTTAAAGAACATATCGAATCTATACCAAGAATTGAAAGTCATTACCTCCGGAAACAAACGACAAAACAATACATCGATGGTGGCAAAACCTTGACCGATTTGTTTAATGACTACAAAAAAGATTGCATATCAAGAAACGTACCTCATGTTAAAATTCATACTTACCGCAAAATATTTAAATCAGAATACAATATTGGTTTCTTCGTACCTAAAAAGGATCAATGCGATGACTGTGTGGCCTATAAGAATGCTGATGCTGCTGGTAAAGAAGCAATGAAGGATCTCCACGAGAATCATTTAAAAGAAAAACAACTGAGTCAAATGAGAAAGAACAAGACAAAAAAGATATAGGACCAACGCGTATTGTTTCATGTTACGATTTACAAGCAGTGATGACTGTTCCTAAAGGCGATGTGTCTATATTTTATTACAAATCTAAATTGAACTGTTTGAATTTCACAATTTCAGAGCTTGGCAAGGATCATACAGAATGTTACTTTTGGACTGAAGTAGAAGGAAATAGAGGAGTGAACGAAATTGCATCATGCGTGTACAAATATCTACAGAAGATGTCGTCTTCCAACCCTGACGCCGAATTTATATTTTATTCAGATAACTGCTGTGGTCAGCAAAAGAATAACTTCATGTTTTTCATGTATCAGCATGCTTTAAAAATGCTACCAATTAAATCAATTACCCATAAATTCCTGACAAAGGGACATACACAAAATGAAGGAGACGCGGTTCACTCCACAATAGAAAGAGAAGTAAAGAAAATGTTGAAATCGGGACCGATCTATGTACCAGCTCAGTACATAGTTGCCATGAGAAGTGCCAAAAAACGAGGACAACCGTATAATGTAAATGAAATGAGTCACACGGAATTTTATGATATTAAAGCAGTAACTGACAAAGCTATTTCGAAAAATATGGATGGAGAAAAGGTGAAACTTGCAGATATAAAGATAATAAAAATCATAAAAAATGAAAAAGAAGCAAGTAAAATACAGTTTTTTTATAAAACCTCTTATGCTGACACTGATTTTAAGGAGATTAAGTTAGAAACCAGTAAAGTCGCAACACGCAGACAAGGGACAACTGCTACAATATCTGATCTGAAACCCCTATACACGGCTAAATTACCATTAGCTGAAAGGAAAAAAAAAGATTTGAAGGCTCTTGTTGATCATAATCATATTCCTAAATACTACGCCTCATCTTATTTTGACCATATTTTTTCTTTGTAATTTAGTATTGTTCTTATATTAGTAAATTTAAAAATAAAACAACATACTTAAAAATATTTTTAATAATTTAGAAACGAGAATATTGTTATATTTTTCATACTTAAGTTAATTTTTGATCTCAAACATTGTGTATTTTAATTAATAGTTTGTCATTGCCAACCAAAGTGTTATTCTAATGATAAGTATAGTACCTAAATATGACAGAACTGATTTTTTAATACTGTTTTAAGTATAATTAAGGTAAAATTGTTATTGTTTAAGACATTATTGTTTTATAAAAACTTATAAAAGGGCCTGTGCATCGCGCAGAATAGTGACACTATATTAGTTTTTTCAGTTTTTTATTACCAAGAAAGGGTGTTTTCGTTTTTCAGATTTTTTTAATAAGTACTGCTACTTTTATTCCATAATAAAAACAAAAGATATGACCGACATAATTACTCTACTTTTATTTATACCCTTTCCAAAATAATCAAAACTTTAAACGCTTGTACTGAAAATGTGTATATTTTGTTTAGTGACGTTAAGGAAATTAATGTGCGATGTGATAGACGGACACAAACACTCGCCGGATATTTAACGACTGCTAGTGCTTTCTGTACGTGCAGCACTGTACAGGTAACAGAAGGTGAACTACTTAAAGTAATCCAATGTCTGCGTGGAACCTCAGCTGTCCATATGTTGCGATTGAAACGTGTGATCTTAAACACTCGTGTGCTTCGCACTGTCCCATTATATCATTTTGTATGGCTGTGTGTGTATATGTTGATGATTCTCTTCAAAAAACGAGTGTGCTTTAGACTACACGGCTGAAGTAAAACTAGTAGACGTATGAAACGTTACCGGCTATGAGAGAATTATACAATTATAGGTTTAAAGAACTTTATTTCTCATAAGAACTTTATTTCTCATAAGAACTTTACAGCTCGCTTGAATGAGATACATAGTTATGACATATTAAGCATGCATAGATCAAACTAGTTACATCAAAATTTTAAAATTTAATTTTTTTTTTAATTTTCTTAAATATTTTATTTAAACGTGCACAGTTGACGTTACTTTAAAATATGAATATGTAATAAATAACAAAAAATAATCAATGAACAAACTGCACGTCAGAATAAATATTAAAAATCAAAATTAATTAATTCTTAGCATTTATACTTTAAAATTGCAATATAAATTATCATCATCATATCAACCTTAAGATGTCCACTGCTGGTCAAAAGGCCTCCACAAAAGATCTTCACAATTGAATGCTTTGCGCTGCCCTCATCCAGCGGCTTTCAACAACCCCCACAAGATCATCAGTCCATCTTGTAGGGGGCCAGCCCATGCTACGTCTTCTGGTTTGTGGACGCCACTCAAAAACCTTTCTGCCGCAACGACCGTCGGTTCTACTATGGTATGTCGGTATTCATAAAATTTATTTATTTATTGGCTTCAACTTAATTCTACCATTACAGGGAACGTATTGCGATAGAAAAGTTACAATACAATTGTCTATTATGTACATTTCCAGTCAAATATTAACGTGATATCAAATAAGCAGCCCTTATGGGAAGTCGTTCAGTGAGCAAATATTATTTGTATATACACACGTCAGAAGAATCTAGGGAAACCTTGACTGATGACTTTATAGTTTAAAATCCAGAGAGAATTAGCCCTCAAGAGTTCCACTCATACCAAGGCGGGACAATTATGGTGTGGGTAGGAATACCCACAGCATGATTGTCCAGCTAGAACACCTATTAGTATGTCTCATATATAGTTGTACATTGTGTCCGTTATTTGCCAGTTAGTTTTCTGCAATATAAAGATTTATTTCCATAGTGTGGGCGTTGTTTTTTTTTTCTTAAAAACGCTTAACTGAAATTGCGTATCCTTTTGCTTGCAATCGTGTTGACAGACGCCCCTGTTATTGTCCCGCATAGAATCGAAATGGGCTCGGAATTTCTTCTCCTTCACGATAATGTTCCTTTCCATAAGTCACACCTTGAGCCCGCCCTCCAAGACGATATACAAGTTTTAGATTGGCCTGCCCACATCCTATCGAGCATGCCTGAGACATATTACAACGAAAAGCTTTGAGAGATTTCCCGCCAAAACTGACGACGGAACAACAAGTTTACGAACACTTGCAAAGAATATGGGACCTCATACTGCAGCAAAACATTGACAATTTAATTTTAAGGAAGTACTTAAAGTAACTGCACGTGTGGCGCAGCGGCTAAGACAGTCGCCTCGCCGCTTCGTGTCGCGGGTTCGAGTCCCGCGCCGGACAACTATTTGTGTGACCCATAAATAGTTGTTCTGAGTCTGGATGTAATCTGTGACCGTCTGTTATATGTTTGTAAAGTACCCCGCGTTACAGGGATTCCCTAATGAGGGCGTTGTCTTTTTTAAAAAGAAAGAAAAAAAAATATGAACATCGATGCCGACGCGTAATACTTAATGTATGAGGTGGCAACACTGATTATTAATAATTTGTCTTTATAAGGTTTTTCCATTTTAATTAAAATTAATAGTTTATAAGAAGAAATAACGTTTTTTTTTATTAAAGTACTTAAGATTTAATCTATCGATATTCGATACTAGCTGGTGCCCGCGACTTCGTCCGCGATAATTTTGAATGATAACCAATATAACTACTTATTATATACTACAATGATGCACAAAAGCATATTTTGCAGAGCACCTCTCATATATAATAAATTACCAATTAGTATTAGAAATAAAATAGATCAGCAAATATTTAAAAAGGAACTACATACATTTCTGACAAACAAATGTTACTATTCGGTCCAGGAATATTTTGATGACAAATCTTTTAATTAGTGTTAGTAAGCTTAAATAAATATAATTGTTATGTATGTTATAATAATATTAATAGTGTAATGATAGTAATTGTAATGATAATAATAATGTAAAATTGACATGATACTAATTGTAATTTATGTGACTAAGAAAACATTTTTTTTGACTTTTAAATGTGTACCCAAGCAACATTCGCACACCGAAATGGTAAAATATGGAGAGGACATTAATGTTAAACTAACACCACTATGTACTCATATTTCGCAAATTATTTGAATTTGAATTTATTTCTAGCTAAATCTAAAAAATATAACTTTTAAAAGGAATAAGCAATATAAATTAAAGAAAACCTAACCTATAAATAACCTAGCTATGAAATAAACTAAAGACTACTTTTCTACTGTTATTTAAAAAATTACCCGATGTCATCAATTGTCCTTAAGTAAAGTCAGTAAGTCAACTAATGTAAAATAATAATCAACGATGCATTAATCACAAAGGTTACTCCCATTAGATTAAGTTGACCCGACCGATTTTATTATATGTATAGATAAGATCACAGCTCCTCCCCAGTAGGTGACAGCGTGATAATATGTAGCCTATATGTTGATCCGATCTCTTAGTAATATTAATGCAAAATTTTAAAGTTAATCCATGCAGTCGTTTTTGAGTTTAGCCCGGATATACATACAGACAAACAGACAAAAATTCTAAAAACTATATTTTTGGTTTCGATATCGATTGTAGATCACGCCCCAAGTATCCTTTTAAAAAAATATTCAATGTACAGTTTTGACTTTCCTACGATTTTATTATATGTATAGATGAGATCACAGCTCCTCTCTCGTAGGTGATAGCGTGATAATATGTAGCCTATATGTTGACCCGACCTCTTAGTAATATTAATGCAAAATTTGAAGTTAATCCATGCAGTAGTTTTTGAGTTTAGCCCGGACATACATACAGACAAACAGACAAAAATTCTAAAAACTATATTTTTGGTTTCGATATCGAATGTAGATCACGCCCCAAGTATCCTTTTAAAAATATATTCAATGTACAGTTTTGATTTTCCTACGATTTTATTATATGTATAGATACTACATCAGAAAATTATTGGTAGACATTTGATGTTGTATGTATATTAACTGCCGGCTGCTTATTTAATAACTAATAATATATCAGATATAATAAAAGCAGTAAAAGTTATTTTGATTTTATCTTAAATACCTATATACCTTAAACTATTCTGTTGTTTGCATCAATTTCATACAAAAAGAGTGCAATAACAATAGATCTGGGCTTACTATCCTGGTGGCAGCTAATCGCCGGGTTTCCGAATCGTACAAATTTCTATCAGGAGGCTTTCCCATGCCTAAATAACTTTTTACCCTATTCCACATGTTTTAGAGTAGAAAATAGTTTGGAATATATCTGGCTTGGTGCCAAACGTAGTCAATTGATGGCTGTGGCCGACTTGCGTGTTACGGACAGCGCCGGGTGAGCCTAGTAGTCTAGGAGTAACATTACGTAAATTAACATTTAGTATTCGTTTTAAATTACGACTCTATGCTGTAGTTTAGAGCTTTGAACATACTTAAAGGTTTCGAAATGATTAATGTCTCTTATCTACTTAGGGCGAGTTTTTTGGTCTTACCTAAGATTAGGACAAATTATGGCAAGAAAATGCTGACTTATCAAGGGGCACAGATGTTCAACAAACTACCACCAGACATAAAAAATATACACTCGTATTCGAAACCCGATTATTTTAATATGCAAGTACCCACTTAGATGAGTACCACACCTTATCATAAGAATAATGTATGTACTTAGGGAAACTACAAACTCGACCTTATGTAATTTATTATAAGTTATTATTTATTGTTCTCAAGTATATAATATAATATCTAGAGACAATGTCACACAGATCATCCTAGCCCCAAACTAAGCAAAGCTTGTATTATGGGTACCAGGCGACGATATACATACTTATATAGATAGATAAATACTTAAATACATAGAAAACATCCATGACTCAGAAACAAATATTCGTGCTCATCACACAAATATTTGCACTTACCGGGATTCGAACCTAGGACCACCAGCTTTGTAGGCAGGAGCACTACCAACTAGGCTACGGTGACCGTCAAGTAAGTGACTTATTTGTTTTTATTGAGAATAAAGAATCTTTAAACCTAAACCTTCTTGAATATTTTGTTCTTAGTATCCAAAATAATGAAATAGTATACATGCAATAAAATATGTATACCTGGAAATTTGGTTTTGTTTGCATGGATGTGTCTGTGGACGTGGTACAGTGGAATGGACTGCCTTACTAATACCTCGGTGTCCTTATGTTCCAGGTTCGCTCCCTGTATCGTACATGCTTCATACCGATTTTGAACGCATTGAAGTTGACAATTTCTGAACGCATTCAAACGCGTTTTCTGGCGACCATTATTTGTTGTTGTAGCAATTTTAGCTTGAGAAAAATATTAAATCAGTTAGTTCCAGTGCTTGTCAAATGATACTTGTTGAGTATTTTGTTAAAAACTCTTACAGAATTATTTCTTCGTGTTTGCACTGTCAGGGTACGTGTTCTTTCAAATCTTGTGGTGAAGTGTTTCATGCCTATAATGTCCATCCGAAACTTATGCACATAACTGAAAAAGATTGGTCCCATTATTGATAGTCGCGCGAAATAGGCGTGATAACTTAGATACTGAGCGGACCAAGAAATAATTGCTCTCCATAATTTGATAGTTAAATAACATTTGTATGATAACCAAAATCCATTCAATAAGTTTATCCCTGTCAATTTTCTTAATAAGTGAGGTACACAGCTAATAACTGTACGGGAATAGAATAATCTTTATGGTATAGAAATTCATACTAAAAAACAAATTGCTTTCCAAAATATTAATCTTAATGTAATAAAGATTTAAATGTGTACGGGTCCGAACCCAGTACCTTGTCTCCATTTCGTAGAGCTAAATACAAAACAGAAAAAATAGGTTCCGGAATATTTTCCACCGCTGGACAAACCCAAAATAAAAAACTTAAATAAAATTATGACAGGCGTTTTATAACGCATTAACAAACAGAGTATAGAATATATTTGTTGAATACTTGCCGCCTCCTAGCACATGTGTCAAAAAGTGACAATTTCACAAATAATCGTCTCTTTGATGTTTTAATTCACTTATATAATAATAATACTATCCTGGGACATTATTTACACACGGCCATCTGATCCCAAACTAAAGAGTTTGTACTATGGAAACAAGATAACTGATATACTACTTTTATATTGTAAATACATACTTACATCCAGACTCAGGACCACAGACATTTTCATGCACATAAACTGGATGATGTCCTTTGAGTGAATATTTATAACCGCGTATTAACTCAGTTTTATGTAAAAATGTAAAGCAAGCAAGTCGGTCCAGCTCACCCCTGCATTATTACAACTGTATTAGAAGACAGATTTATTATTTTTTGCTGCACAGTCACTTTGTTGGAAATTTGCATAGTAATAATTATTGTGGAAGCGAAACGCGTATTATTCGTACCTGAAACGGATTTAAAATTTTTATATTTGTACAAAATTATAAAGCAAACCAAAAACTACAATGAAAGGAATAAATCAGATTGTTACGCTCACATTATGCACTTTGATGTAGAGTTTTTATACGCGTTTATTTAAAATGTGAATTCCTAATAAGCGGGTTGCTCAGCTCAAACCTTACCATATTCAAATTCGTATTGTTTGCAATTAGAAGAAAACTAATGTACAGACGCCAGCACATCAAGCTACCTCTGTCAAATGTCAATCTGTCTTGCAAATAAACTGATTTGTATTTGTATTTGTCAAATTTCTGCAATTGAAAATGAACCTTATGCTTTTGTGATAAAGTTGAAAATCTATTAAAGAAATTTGACAGATTGGGGTAGCTGGATGTGCTGGCGTCTATACATATATCAAGGATAAGTATGTATAAAAACTATTTTTAACCTTGTGTCAATGAAACATAGCATCTTTTAACACGTCTTAGTAAGGAATAACGTAGAATTCAGTATTCAGTATATGAGAATTTAGTAACATTGAAGTTACAAGGATTCCGAATAGTTTGCCAAAACTCGGCTATAGACGGTTGCTAGCCACACGGGTAAACATAAACAACTACCAACTGGACCACGCCTCACGCATTCTTCAGGTAACACTAGAAAACATGCCGGTATACTGTTGAATATCTGCCGACCAAAATAGTTTCTGTTTAGTACTTTTACACATGGTTACTATCTATGGTTTACCAGCTTTCTTACTGCTCAAATGAGTAAATTAAGTAGGTACATCTATAACTTTAACATCCATATTCTATCAGGGAACCTATTGAGAGGTAGATCATGACGCTTTTTTCTCTGTAAGAGCAGTCAGCTTGGAGTAGTCCCCCTGATATCAACTAGTCAGTGAGTCAATTAGCTCCGTTATTGTGAGCGCCTACAGGCTACGGCAAAGGATTATCATCAGGTGGGATGTATTTTTGTTTGTTGACGTGGAAATGATTATATTCATCGAAAATAATGGCCAATTGCTTTTATTTAAACTTTTTAATCCTTCATAGTACCCCCATATGGTATTTATGGAGGTTCTGTAGGTCATTTCAAGTTCTTCGATGAAATCTAAAAGTTTAGGGTGAGTGTTGTTTATTAATTAGTAAGTGTAGAGTGATTTGAGTATATATTTCAATATGTTCAGAACTAATAATAAGAAAAGCACTCAGCAGCTGTCCGCAGTCTGAAAGATGATCTATTTTGTACGCCTAGGACAGCAAGTATAGCTATCGATCGTGGATCTATACCATATAGTAGTAAACCCATTATGTTATGAGAGAAAATAGAGAATGCATCTATGCGCTTGGCAGACAGGTAGGCGACCGCATTATGTTGGTAAATGTATTCTCAGTTCACACTGACAAGCTTTTTACACTACTTCTCCATATGAACTTTAACCGTTCTAAACTTCAAACTCCTCCGGCCGCGCCATTTTCGTTAAAACTCGTGTGCCCCACAAGTATTTGCTTCACGTATTAATATTATGATTATATTAAACATTAATAATGATTAATAATAATTATTTATAGGGACAATGTCACACAGATCATCCTAGCCCCAAACTAAGCAAAGCTTGTACTATGGGTACCAGGCGACGATATACATACTTATATAGATCGATAAATAATTAAATACATAGAAAACATCCATGACTCAGAAACAAATATTCGTTCTCATCACACAAATATTTGCACTTACCGGGATTCGAACCCAGGACCACCAGCTTCGTAGGCAGGAGCACTACCACCTAGGCTACGGTGATCGTCGATTAATGGAATGATATTTCAATAGAATTTCACTACTTTGTAAAAGTACACAAAGTAATTTAGTATAGAGTTTTGTTTCGTACGTCGCTTAATATTGGGAAAATTGTATACCTACATAGTTGTAGAAGCTGCGGACTTCAGTACACCTTAAAAGGGATCCAAACTAAACCTCACGGTTTAAAAGTTAGTATGATACATTGTTATAGGTAAGTTTATCGTTCATTACATTTTAGTATAGTTCCTGCAGTGGCAACTTTGTGCCGTTTATTGCGCACTCGTTTATGAGTGAGGCCCGTTTAAGGACACTGTAGCGTATGACGAGGATCATAATGTTACTAAAGTAGTAAAAAAAACTTGTGTGTACTTATGTCCACGCGTTAGAAGTTATACTTCTTAATATACAACTTGAACATAGTTATCAATTTTCATACCACCTAGAACTAACGTCATGCTGTTATTTTTACGATGCGCGCGCATCGTAAAAATTCACTCTCATACATTTTCATACCACCTAGAACTAACTTCATGCTGTTAAATTTTTTGGTGTCGGTGTGCGCGCGCATCGTAAAAATTCACTCTCATCATTTTTCTCCATCGCGCCAAAAGAAGTATAACTTCAAAAAAATATTTTGACGGTCACCGTAGCCTAGTTGGTAGTGCTCCTGCCTACGAAGCTGGGGGTCCTGGGTTTGAATCCCGGTAAGTCTAAATATTTGTGTGATGAGCACGAATAATAGTTTCGAGTCACGGATGTTTTCTATGTATATAAGTATTTATCTATCTATATAAGTATGTATATCGTCGCCTGGTACCCATAGTACAAGCTTTGCTTAGTTTGGGGCTAGGATGGTTTGTGTGACATTGTCCCTATATATTATTATTATTTAAAATATATATATATATATCTTTATGATGGACAAGATATACGGACATTTGTTGTTAGTAATAAAAAGTCTCAGACTCTGTCGAGTGTCCCTATACTACGCGAAGAACCCGGTTTCCGCACGGTGAATCCATGGAATGCTGAGAATTAAGTCTTCTTCGTTCTTAAAATATAGTGTCAGTTATAATGTTTTACAGACACCAAAAACAATGCGACAGCCTCTGCAAAGATCTGATAAAAGGTCTCAACTTATCACTCTCTGTAGAAACTCACCGATATCTGTGAATAGAGGGTTACGCCACAGTTTTTTATGAACCATATTCCCTTATGGAGTCCGTGTTGCTCTGGTGGTTCACTAACCACCAGAGCAACACGGACTCCATAATTGTCTACATACTCTGACTGCTAAGCCAGGGTTCGTGGGTTCAAGCACCACCTAAGACAAATCTTTGTGAGGTGAGAATTATTTCTTCTGTGTCTGGGTGTAATTTTTCTATAGATATGAGACTTTCAATCAAAGCTTAAACAATTCCTTCTACAGAAATGTTTATATTCACTCAGAGACTTGTAGTAAGATGTTAATTTAATAATTCGAATCATTTCTGACTTTTATGTTATGTTTAATGTAGGATATAATTGTATAACGTATATGGCATTACAATAATTTAATTTACATTTATTTAAATTGTGTAATGTATTATTGTGTGTGTTTCTTTGTAAGAGAGGTAGTGCGCAGCGTTCATTCGCTTAAAGAGCAGCCCGACTGGGGAAGTACCTCCACCTTACATAAGACATTCTTTAATAATAACTTTAATGTTGTGTTTTTGCGTATGAGTAAGGTCGCCAAAGCTTATTGGGGAGGGGGGGAGGGTCAGCAACACTTGCTTGCTAACTCTTAAAGGCCGGCAACGCACCCGTGACACCTCTGGTGTTGCGAGTGTCTATGGGCGGCGGTGATCACTTACCATCAGGTGACCCGCTTGCTCGTTTGTCACCCTATGACATAAAAAAGGAAAAAAAGGTAGTTATATATATTAAATTTAGTATTTGTAATTCAAACACAATGTGTGTATGTATTTCGAAATATATAAGTATGTTTATCAGTTGTGTAGTTGCTATGGTTCTGCCTAGTTTTAGGTTACATGGCAATGTGTTAGTTGTCCCAAGATATTTATTTATTATTTATTTTAACAGATTGCGGATAGTGGCTTATATTCATGCGTTTAGTGCGATAATAATAGATTATACATAAATGATAAGTAGTAACTTTTATTTGATAACCCCATTTGACTTAAAGACAGATAATTTACTATGACGATATACAACATGTAACTTAATTAACGCACATCCTGAAAATAGTTTGTTCAGAATCGTTTACTGAATCGATTTATATCATTTTTAATATAGGTTTTTTTTTCCAATATAATTAAAACTACGGAAATCATTGTCATATTAACCCAAAACAGTCAAAATTAATTAAAATCGACCGTAAGTCAAATAATAAGACTTTTAAAATTGCAGTTTTATTTGTATTCCGACAAATTCCATTATTCAATACAAAATAAAGAAAAATAAACTTTATTCCAAGAAACTAATTTAGTTCATAACAATGCATATACATGTTAAATCAAAAATTCAGTGTATGTATTATGATTACACCATAATATTTTAATTGGGGTGTTATTACGTTACAGGTTGTATAAATATGACAAAAACTTGATATTTTTTATACACCTACCGCGGAATCCTTACTGGGTTCAAATCAACTGTTTCTGAAGATGATATGATTCCTTCAATGAGGCAGCCAACCTAAGAATGTAACTAATCTATAAGACTCATTCTGAGAGTAACAAAATTAGACTGCCGGTAGGATTAGAACCCGCATGTTCTATTGATCGCTTTAACCCTGAGAGTTAAGTTTTCTAAATTTATTACACTGAGAATAACTTAAGGAATATGATTTGTAACGTAAATATTTCACTAAAAGCAGCAGATCATCACATTGGTGTCGTAAAATCCACTTTGTCAAGGTTCGCCAACTTGACAAAATGGATTTTATGTGACGGTGGGTTATAAACTTGTTGGGTGTTATTTATATAGAACCAAGTGAACAAACAAGTTTACGGCTTGAACGTTGGTATGCAGTATCCGTAGACTACATATACTTGTTATAGCACCCATTGCAGATCCGTTGGTGGGAGTGAGTACTATAATAATAATAATATCTGGGGACAATGTCACACAGATCATCCTAGCCCCAAACTAAGCACAGCTTGTACTATGGGTACCAGGCGACGATATACATACTTATATAGATAGATAAATACTTATATACATAGAAAACATCCATGACTCAGAAACAAATATTCGTGCTCATCACACAAATATTTGTTGATATTTCTGTGTAAAGCCTATAGAACAGTGAGCACAGAGGCCCTACCTGTCCTAGCGGGTGTACTACCGGTTGATCTTGAAGTTCAAAGACGAGCAGCAATGTATTATTCTACGCGCGATAATTTAGAAAATGATTTCGTATCATTACGCGACCGTGCGAAAATAACCAGGCTATTTATGCCAATAGCTGACTTAAATAACGAACTACTAAATGAATGGCAATGTAGATGGAATACGTCAACCAAGGGTCGCCATCTGGACCAGTTCTTTCCGGACGTACGCGAACGGTTAAATAAAACTTGGCTAATCATAGACCATGGTGTTGCACAATTTCTTACCGGACACGGCAATTTTAAAAGTAAATTGTATAGTTTCAAATTAGTATCTTCACCAATCTGTCTGTGCTCAACATCCAGTAACGAATATGAACAAACTGCTCACCACATCCTGTGGGAGTGTGATCTCTGGCAAAATCAGCGTGATATCATGTTAAACAGCTTGCAACCAATATCTGGAGTAGTTTATTATACGGATCTTGTAGCAACAAGGAACAACTTCCGTGCGTTTAAGCGTTTTTGCCATACCTACTATTGGAATCAAATATAACAGCTCACTTAGGACCCTTAAATTGATCCTCGGTGCTTTTGCAGCTGGCTTCTCTAGTTGCAAATCTCCCATTTTATGAGGCTATAGCCTCTTTAAATCATTCTGTCTCCCGCTTTGCTCTGGAGGGAAGTGGAACTATTCATTTTCTAACTCCTCCTTTTTTCTGTTTCTGATTAAATTCGTTGCGGGATCCAAGACAGTTAAAGCGATTCCCCGGGACATGCCTGAGCTTCACCGCTCAGTGTCATTTCATTGTGTGCCACTGTTGATCCTGGCTTACAGGAGTTGCAGTGGTGGGTAAGAGGGAGGGACTAGTCCCGTAAATATAAAAAAAAAAAAAAAAAAAAAAAAAAACACAAATATTTGCACTTACCGGGATTCGAACCCAGGACCACCAGCTTCGTAGGCAGGAGCACTACCAACTAGGCTATGGTGTTGCCAGAATCCTGGGAACTGTTAAGTATGCACATATAACGTGCGGCCGGGGACAGGTGAAGTGAAAGGCGGTTATGCCCGTACTGCTTGCTTTCACGCCGGAGGTCGTGGGTTCGATTCCTATCCAGGACAGATATTTGTGTGCATGAACATGTCTGTTTGTCCTGAGTCTGGGTGTAATTATCTATATAAGTATGTATTTACAAAAAAAGTAGTAGGTATATCTAATATATCAGTTATCTTTCCATAGTACAAGCTCTGTTTAGTTTGGAGTGAGATGGCCGTGTGTAAATAATGTCCCAGGATATTATTATTATTGGCGCTCTCAACTGTCGTTGTACACACACACATGTGTCGCGGTCGCGGTCGCTCTAGACACACATACATAACAGGAACCGACCTTTGTAAGGTGCAGGTTCATCCCCAGTTGGTCTCCTTTTTCACACCATTTACGATACCCAGTTATACTGCTTGGCCAATGGACTTACATATGAAGATGGGAGCTAGCTACAGATCCAATCGCCAAGCACACATTATTTGCTTTATTTTCCTTCAAGTGGTGAGGATTATAAATTTCTAATATATATTAATATAATAAAATCGTAGGAAAGTCAAAACTGTAAAAAGATACTTGGGGCGTGATCTACAATTTATATCGAAGCCAAAAATATAGTTTTTAGAATTTTTGTCTGTTTGTATGTCCGGGCTAATCTCAAAAAGTACTGCATGGATATTTTCACTACGAGGGAGGAGCTGTGATAATTTACAAAATTTAACGCGGGTAAAACCGCGGGGCACAGCTAGTATATAATATATCCTGGGACATTATTAATACACGGCTACCTGATCTCAAACCAAGCAGAGCTTGTACTATGGAAACCAGATAACTGATATACTACATTTCTTTCGTGAATACATACTTATATAGATAATTATTACACACAGACTAAACAGAGATATTCATCCACACAAATATCCAAAAAGAAATCTAGAAGAAGAAGGGTGGGAATCGAACCCACGATCTGCGCCGAGAAAGGCAAGTCAACCACGCCAACCGGCTCGACAATATCCGTTATCAGGCTTTGCAGTCTAAAACATTTTTTGTCATGACTCTCCACATAAAGAAGATGATCAAAAAAGAAGTAGGGATTGGAAAAGTTGTCAAATAAGTGCAATCGCTTGATTATTATCTTACGTTATTAAATTTCAGCAACACGAGCGCTTTTTATGAAGATAAGAGCTCTGTTGTAATTAAATTTCAAATTTCGGAATGAAAATTTACTTTTCAGGAAATAATTCATCCAGTGGATTTCATTTTGTTTACGTTTGATGACGTTATAATATGAATGCAAATGAATTTCACGTTCTAAAAGGTGGGTATTTTGCGCGCCGCGTTCGTCTAGCAGTGGCTTGTTAAACCGTAGATATATTACTGAGATTTTGTCGGGATTCATCTAGAATGAGTTCATGAGTCCGAATCCCGGATCGAGCCGAAAATATTAATATACTCTACTCATTTGCTTCTTATCTTTATGACAATTCGAAATTAGTGTCGGCCTTACAAGATTCAATTTGAAATAATACTCGATTTTATTTAAGAGGAACTTTCAATCGATATAATGTATCGAAATAGTTTTAGTTTAAATATTGAATATTCGTTTATTATCAACGATTATTTTCAATGTTGACAAGTTTTTCAATTCGTCAAAATCTTCTATATATCTATCTAATAAAGAACAATAACTTTGACCATTCATTTATTTATTTTTTTATAAAATTAACAGTATCAAAACTTTCATAAAGTCAAATTAATTTTATCATATGTATGATCGATAAACAAATGGAAAGAGTATAAATATTTTCTGTTTTTTTTCTGAAAATCCTCAAAAAAATACCCAAATTTTGTCAATTGATGCTATTAAACTCCCGAGCTTTGGCAAGCACGTAAGGCCTTCTTTCTTTTTCAGGAGGCGGCTATTTCCACCACATGGACGTCGTGGTTACACTGAACTACTGAACAAATGTACACACCGCTCTGAATAAACTTCACTGAATAGTCATATGACAGTATCAACTTAAAATAAATATAAACTTAAAATTAGAAACGATATGTGTATATACCAGAATTATTTGTGCAGAAGTACATATATATGTTAATTTACATCAGTTGATGCACTGCCAATTACCACTTGTATCCCTGCAGTGCTTTGGTTTACCCACGGTTGTCTGGAAGAGATTGTTACATTAGCGATAAGTCCGCCGTTTGTACCTTATAGTTTTAAGAAAATTCATGTTACGATGTGATATTTTAATTTGGTGCAATAAAGTATATCTATCTATAAATATTTTTGAAAAAAGTGCCGATTTACGTTAAGTTCGTCAGTAAGGCCGTGCATAAAATAGAGAAGGCACACTGCAGGTTTGCGGCCATACTAGTGCACGGCAATATGTCCCGCGCAGATGGCTAGATTCTTATGAGATTAGCTGCCAAGGTCAAAATTCGACCAAAAGGAGTAGGTAGGTGGTTTATTACTTTTCTCTTCCAACAAATTACGTTATCAACTTGATGATGAAGTAGGTAGCAACTAACGGAGAGAGCGGACATTATGTCTCTTTGTAAGAGGAAAAACGGTCCAAAAATTAGATCATAAAGAGCACCCACGTCTATATATCATTGTCTATGTTCTGTGCAGTATATTAGTGTGATAAGATGTATGACTCAATATATAGTTCCGTTACTTCGAGCTTTTGTTGTGTTGTTAGAGAGTTTCTCATTTTTGCGGCGCTTGTGCACATTGTCGTAACTACTCTTGTTGTTAAATTATTTTCACCCTTCTTTTAAATCCGTAGTTTGACTACGTATTAAAGGTAAAAGAACGTTATAATATTTTAGTCTATGAGTTATGGTTTTGTTTTTACGTATGAAACAATTCATATGAACTTGACAAACCTAATTAGATAGTTTGAAGATATGAATAGAGAAAATGCGGGGCAGTGTTTGAGGACTGCGGATAGAAAGAAGAACTATTTTTACACTAAATCACATTTATATGAGTAGACACTTTAGATTGAGATATACTCTTTGTATATAATGTATACTAATAACGCATGGAGGTATATCGATGTACATATATTCACAAGGAAAGGTTCTCGAGTGACGACCACGAACCGGAAGACGCAGCGTGGGCAGGCCCCCTACAAGATGGACCGATGATCTTGTGCGGGTCGCTGGAAATCGCTGGATGCGGATAGCGGCAATTGTGGAGATCTTGGGGGAGGCCCTTGTCCAGCAGTGGACGTCTTTCGGCTGATATGATGATGATGATGATGATATACACAAGCGTGCGGTGACGATGACTTGAGTTTCATGCATTTTTATTTACCCAAAAAGTGCATAACGCGCATAAAGAAGTCGTGATAAATCTAAAATGGTTTCAAGCAAATACGTTTTGTTTACGTTTATTGCGATCATCTTGAAGGGAATTCTAGACCTAACTAGTATACAACTGTCATCAAATTTTAAATAGCGAAAACCGCTTGAGGCTTACATTGGATGTGTATGTGTATTGGACAGTAAATTAGCTCAGCTAGTAGGGCGCATGTTTCATCCTATACCATAAGCCTATCAAACTTCCAAGCCAGCAAAGATGTATCGTGGAGTCCATTGCCATCATCATATGCCAGGCTATTGGGTTTTTTTCGAGCACATCATGACAACAGATTTGCCATTTGACAATACAATTGGCCAGGGAAACCGAATCGATCGATGTTTGTGCTGTACAGGGAGGAAGCGATGAGAATGGTGTTATCACTGGACTGTATTTAAGAAATGTAAACAAACATTGTTAGACTGTTTGCATATGATTGTTATTCTCGATGTTAAAGTACTATATTAGCAAGAATCAACTATCATTAAAATATATTGTGTGCGGTTGTTAAGGCATTCCGGACAAATCCTCGTAGTTTTTGGTTTGCTTATGTGTATATGTTGTATATCTTTTGCATAATAATTAAAAAAAAAATACCTGAAATGTCTATAATATTAGGTGACGGCGTTACCAGACCCTCATTCATCTAGAATGAGTAGGTGGGGCTCTTAAGTATTTATTTCTCCAATTATTAGTTTATATGAATTATTTAAGTAATTCTGATTTGGCCAACCGCCACGCGTGTCGATGCAATCGCTTTTGAATATGTATTGTGGTTATCTAAACACGCGAGATAAATAAATTTTCGCACCAAATCCGTCAGTTTCATTGATTTTACGGTCAGTTATCAATATCAATAATATCTAATAATATCTAGGGACAATGTCACACATATCATCCTAGCCCCAAACTAAGCAAAGCTTGTACTATGGGTACCAGGCGACGATATACATACTTATATAGATAGATAAATACTTAAATACATAGAAAACATCCATGACTCAGAAACAAATATTCATGCTCATCACACAAATATTTGCACTTACCGGGATTCGAACCCAGGACCACCAGCTACGTAGGCAGGAGCACTACCAACTAGGCTACGGTGACCGTCAATATAAATAATTTGTACTAGTAGTATTGTAATAGGTAAATGAAATCCTTAAGATTCTAACTGAACAGAAACAGCAAGGAAACAACAAAAACAATATTGTTACAGGGTCACTTGACAAACGAATACCTACGGCGAGGTAGACACTGCGGATGAATTGGGTTATTCATAGGCGAGGTTTGTTCGTGACATTTTAACTAAAGGAGGTATAATGGTTTATAAAACTATATAATTTTCAGCGTTTATGTATAGCGTACGTGTTTCTGCGTATAGTATTGAAAGTGGGAAGATAAGTAAAATGGAGTAGAAGAAGAGTCTAATAAAGAATAAAGGGTGGTTAGTGCTCTAACAAATTCTTTTAAATATAAAATTAGGTTAACTTTAATTGCGAACCAACTTTTTGGATGTAGATGAAAATACTAATGACTTGAATCTTATTTAAATTTAAAAATATGAGTGATACCCCGAATGTTGCAAGCATGCATATGCCACTTGCGCACGGTTGAGAGCTTTCGAGGATTGTTAAACAATAAGTATTTCTCATTTTGCATCAGGCAACACAATTCCGATTTATACCTTGACACCTCAAAGAATAAAAAATTAAAATCTTTGTTTTTCCCTTAAAATAATGTTTTGAAAATGATAGGGCATTTTATTTCTTTTCTTTATATTAGCCGCGTAGTTCTGAGGAAAAATAAGCGTCCCGTTAGGACCTGTTGAATGTATTTTTATTATTTTTACAGTTCTATGTATACCCTGTACTCTTGACGCGTTCTTCAATTAAGAGAAATTAGTTAAGTTGAGGTTAATAAAAATACTGCAAGCAGTCTATTAATGATGATGATGATGTTATTTATAAAGTTTTTACATTTTACAACAAGTCAAAAGTTTTCCGTAACATTAAGTATTTATAACAGCTAAAGTCTTTTGTAGGTTTATTCTTTTTTGTCCATTGTACCATATCTTAATTTCGTTATGCACCTATTTTGTTATCTCTGCACCACCTTAAGACGAACGAAAAAATTATTTATTATAAAAGTACTTATATATCTGCTATTCATGTATATAACCACTTACCATCTGATATAAAGCAATCAAATGGAACATTGTTTAAAAAGAAATGAAAGAATATGTTAATAGAGAATGTTTATTATAGTTTGCATGAGTTTTTTTGCCAAAAAATAATGTGTTATTATTACTTAGAATAAATTAAATAGACTTGTTTGTATTGCATATCCGATATGGGTAGACTGTTGATCCTAAAAACTGTTACGTTATGATAAGACCTTATTGTACACAGTTACGCAATAAATAATTCTTTATCTTTATCTTTAAAAACACGAAAAGAATATGCGTTAGACAGTAAGTCAGCCAATGTACTTATACGTACATAAAGTGTAAATATCCATAAAGTGCAAGTATCCAAAGTTAATCACTTCATCTCTTTTCCTCAAACTTACAAAAAGCTTGTATAAAAAAGTTAAGTAACATTTTTTGCGCCCTACGTATTCGACCCAGTGCACAGCACTTACTTCCCGCTAAAACCTCTGAAATTGCAAGAAATAATTTCCCCGTATCTAAAGCTCCCGAGATAAAATATTTTGTAGATAATATCTTATTCATAATACGCATCAGGCAAAAAGGGCCGCCGGGTCCGAGAAGGGACGGTCCTCTAACAGATGACGCCCAAAGCGATCCTGTCATTTCCTTACCCCGATCATTATATTCCGAAACTGATCATATTTTATCTTATTGGAAATATTGCAATCAGACAAAAATATAATCCTGAACGTATGCCCCACAAAAAATAAAAAGTTTGTGGCTGTTGTATTTTAATGAAGACCTTATTTTTTATGTTTTAGATTGAGGCGCTCATCGTGGGTTGCTCTTACCGGTCTGTAAACAACCGGTACTTAGGCTAGTAATTTATAGCAGACTTTCAATGTGTCTGGCAACATGTAAAAACCATTAAAGCAATCCGGCTATTGAGCTAACAGTTTTTTTAAAAATCCAAGTAACATATATGGATTTAGCTTTTATAATAGGTCTTTACCTATGAAATTGCCGTTTTGTATGAAAAAATTTAAACGAATTTTTTTCATGAATTTTTTTATTTGTATTAATCGAAGTAATCACCCATGCAATCAATGCATCTTTGCCATCGCAGTGGCAGTTTATTGATGCCCTTCTTAAAGAAATCAGCTGGACGGGAGGCAACAAATTCTTCAAAGGCATTTTGTACTGCCTCTCGGGTATTGAATTTTTTTCCCGCCAAGAAGTTATCCAAATTCTGGAAAAAGTAGTAGTCTGTAGGCGCAAGGTCTGGTGAGTAGGGCGGATGACGGAGAGCTTCCAACCCCAGTTCTTGCAACTTGGAGACCGTCTGCTGTGCAGTATGAGGTCGCGCGTTGTCGTGCAGGAGCAGCGGAGACGAGCGATTGACCAATGCTGGTTGGAGATGCGCCAGCTTCTCCATCATTGTGCTCAGTTCTTCACAGTACACATCTGCAGTAATGCTCACCCCGTTTGGTAAGAAGCTGTGATGAATCGCACCGGCGCTAGACCACCAAACAGTGACCATCACTTTTCTAGGGGTAAGTTTTCGTTTAGGGCATTGTTTAGGTGCTGAACCAGGATCCAACCAACTTGCTGAGCGCTTGCGGTTATCAAACAGAATCCATTTTTCATCGCAGGTAACAATGCGGTTCAAAATTCCTTCATTTGTGTGTCTGTTGAGCAGTGCAAGGCACGTCTCGACGCGTACTTCGCGCTGGCGATCATTGAGTTCGTGGGGCACCCATTTGTCAAGCTTTTTTACCTTGCCAATTTGACGCAAATGGACCAATATTGTTTTGACGCTAACGTCGAAAGCTGCTGCTAATTCAGCCGTAGATTGTGTATCATCAGCTTCCACAACCGCCTTTAATTCGTCATTGTCGACCAAAGTCTTCGGACGACCGCGAGGTTCATTTTTCAGGTCGAAATTTCCAGAACGGAAGCGAGCAAACCAATAACAGGTGGTGCGTTGGTTTGTAGTGTTAGCTCCGTAAACGTCGTTGATGTTGCGTGCCGCTTGTGCCGCATTGCTGCCACGACGGTACTCATATTCCATAATTACTCGAATTTTTAACGTATCCATGATGACGAAAAAGATTGAAATGCGATGAAAATGTAACACTAATCAATAAAGAAATGACTACTTTTGGAAAAAAGAATCCATGTTTTTAAAATAAAATTAATTTGAAATTAGAATTCTTAGCCAAACAAAAATTATTTTGATTTGAAATGGCCAGTACTGCAGAACGGCAATTTCATAGGTAAAGACCTAATATTATAACGAAAGTAAAATTATAATATATTAAAGTTTAGGGGTATCTGGCAGGAGGTAGCAACTCTCACAAGTGTCCGGCAATGGATGACGAGATTTATAAAGTTATTTCGACGTTATTTTAACGAATTTTAGGTATTATTTTATACACTTTAACAACCTGTTATCTACCAAAGTAAGCATAACTAAATTTCATATCCGCTGGTTGTTCTTACCTACATAGCGGACATGCAAAGGCCTGGCTTTCTTGGGCTCTTGGGTTATAAGCACACAACGCAATAAACAAAATAACTGCATCTTCTCACAAAATGTATGCGCTGATCGAAATATTTGGAGATATGATATTGATTCCCTTAAGTATCCCAACAGTATTGTTACGAATACTGTTTATTGTGGTACCTGCGGAACAGAAATTGCGAATAATTTTTACATATTATGACACATTTATGTCATGAAATATTAGTTTTGGAAAACATCTGCCAAGTATGATATTTTCTTTCTGAAAATATTCGCAACTCCGCTCCCACAACAATATATTCCATCTCACAAAACTGCGGACGGTAGGGTCACCATTACGCACTCCGGCTCATTAACCCTCACAAAAACATGCGTTTACTATCCATTGCTTCATATGTGAGGCAATACAATACTGCGGCCGAAGAAAACGGTAAATGTACCGTCAAGTCAATAGAGGCGTTGTGAAAAATGCAAGCGACTAAGTTCACTCGTGTGGAAAATGGCGAAGTAAATATTTGGGCCCAAATACCAAACAGTATAAGAATTCCATTGTTACTTTAGCCCGTGATACTACAGTCTGAACTACAGTTAATTAATACCGACATTATGATATAAAGAATACACTTTGGGCGACCGGTTTTGGAAAAAATTATATTTCCTACGGGTCGAATTTCAACCACGGCGGCCAGTGTCAATAAAGTATTATTTCATCCTCTCATGATCCGATGGCACCACCAGCGACACATTGGCGCATTGGATCCGGTGGTAGCATTAAAGCGCGACCGTCGTTATTAACACAAGGTCCGTCATAATAATAATACCTTAATATAGACAGAACCATTGACAATATGTAGTAAAAATATTAGACTTAAAGTAGATTTAAACATAATCTCTTGACAATAACTTGATACGAGCTAGCTAAATATCATTGCTATTATAAAATAAATTTTATAATTGTTTTCATATAATCAATACAATGTGTACCTAAATATCTATGTTACTAGAAATAATAATGTATACAACTATATCACTACAAACATGTTCTGACTATTACAAGCGCTTTTTTGAAGTCTACGTGAATAAAAACCTTTTTTATTTTTTTACACAGCCGGGGCGAAATTAGGTAAGTACAGGATCGATGGCTTTACATGTTCTCCGAGGCACGGAGTTATATAAATACCGCCAACACCTAAACTATTTTTTTTAAACCAGGACCTCATTATCTGCGGATGATCGCGCTAACCTATGAGGCAGTCGCAAAATATCAGTAATTTGTTAGTCAGGTCTTGTATGGACAAATTAAACGTCAACTTAAATTTTTTTTCAAATTGTTTATTTCACAGAACAATGGTAATTACTTTCAAAATATCTGGGACACCCGAAATAAAATATCATTCTAGAAGCGAGCCTATTCCTTTTAAAGGCCTGCAACGCATATGCGGCCTCTCTGGTGTTGTGAGTGTCCATGGGCGGTATTCACTGAATATCAAGTGCACCGTTTGGTCGCCCTGCAACAAAAAACAAAAATATAAGTTCAACTAGTTTATATTCCAGAAAGTATTTGAAATATATTTGTGCAATTCCATGAGTTTACCTTTCGAATTTCTTGAGTTCTATTGGCAGTGCAATCAAATGGTCTTATAATATTATATATCTTTATATTTTACTAGCGGCCCGGTACGTGCTTCGCTACGTATAAGGCATAGTAATAAAAAAAATGATTATTAAGTTCATTTCATCAAACAAAAAATATTTTAACTTGCTAAAATATGTTGATTTTACACTTTTTCAAGACTTTTTTCAAATTTTCTCTACGTACAAACCTTCCCTGAACTTCCACGAATAATTCAAGACCAAAATTAGCCAAATTGGTAAAGGCGTTGTTGAGTTATAACATTACAACGAAAAGTGGCATACAAGCTGTGCCCCGCGGTGTTACCCGCGTTAAATGTTATAAATTTTCTTTGCTATGAACCTCAAGGAGCCCGAGACCTTTCCAACGAATGCAAAACCGTGGAAATCAGTTCGTGCGTTCTGGAGTTATAGCGTCAGGAAGGAAAACCCGACTTATTTTTATATAGTAGATTTTATTCTTGCCATAGCCTTGTTGGTTTACAATGAAATTTAGAATAACAATATGGATTATTTTGAATAAGTTTCTTTCAACTTATCTTAGGTAATGGATAATTGGTTATTGCACCGTTACAAACCAACGGAGATTATTAACTAGTACAATTTTGATGTGAAACATCTATAGCCGCACGTAAAACAGATTTCTGGCGTGGCGACGCATGCCGTGGTTATTATTATTATTTTTTTTTGATTCCTATCACAATATGTTCTTTTCGACTTCGACTTCTACTTGGACTTCGACTTGACTTCGACTTTGACTTCGACTGCGACTTATACTTCGACTTCGACTGCGACTTATACTTCGACTTCGACTGCGGCTTATACTTCGACTTCGACATGACTTCGACTTTGACTTCGACTGCAACTTATACTTCGACTTCGACATCGACATCGACATCGACTTCGACTTGGACTTGGACTTCGACTTGGACTTCGACTTGACTTCGACTTTGACTTCGACTGCGACTTATACTTCGACTTCTTCTTCGACTTCGATATGACTTCGACCTCGACTTATACTTCGACTTCGTCTTCGACTTCGACATGACTTCGACTTTGACTTCGACTGCGACTTATACTTCGACTTTGACATCGACTTCGACTTCGACTTCGACTTCAACTTCGACTGCGACTTATACTTCGACTTCGGCTGCGGCTTATACTTCGACTTCGACTTCGTCTTCGACTTCGACATGAATTCGACTTTGACTTCGACTGCGACTTATACTTCGACTTCGACTGCGACTTATACTTCGACTTCAACTGCGACTTATACTTCGACTTCGCCTTCTACATATTACTTTTACAAAATAATGTCGATGTTTCACATCTGCCAGGCGTCCCGTGACGGCTCACATATATTTATTTTTTTAAATAGCTTTGAGTTTGTTTATCCTTACGTCATCGTTGACCCCGTGTAGACCCTGTCGACTGGTTCCGCAGTTTAAGTGTATCTAATAAATGATATCAGTAAAAAAATTCCCATGACTTCGTTCACTAAGATTTAAACTATTATTTATTGTTGTTTACCTTTTATTGTAAAATTCATTATTTATTTACAAATTAACACGCCAACGATAATATTGAACAGTAACTAAAACAAACCATAGTCGAAGATCCAAAAGAACTTATAAAAAATATAAGTCTTTTTCTAGCCAGTTGCTTACATTGCTTATAATTCACTTGAAGGGAACAAATATAAATGTCTTTTATAGTTGTTGGGTCCATATGACATTCAGAAAAACTCTGGCACTGGGCCTTTTGCCGTGACAGAATTAATATCGAAAGAAATAGTACTATTTTACGTTTCGTTTCATCATAGTGTTATGTGGTTCATATATTATTGTTACATTTATTACAATATTAAGTTTTGTTTGTCACGACGTACGGCGGTTAGTATACCGTAAAATGTTTTATTCATAATATAAAAAGGACGAACTGAATGTACAGAAAAATATTGGCCAAAAAAAAGCAAAGACGAAGAATAATGTAATATGAAATCAGTCATGATAAAACATTGCTCTGGTGTATAGACCGCTTATCCTACAGACTTAGATTCCATTTTCGTCAATGATTTATTCAGAAATTAGTAAGAGCCTTGGTTGAACGCATAAAGAAATTTTGTTATGTGTTATTTTATTAAATTACGTACGGTCACATACGTATAGATACTTACTTATAGACTCATACCTGTTTCGCAGAAGGGTGGGCAGAGACAACGGATTTCCATTTGACACGATTTTTGCACACCTCATTTTGACTCGTATACATTATATTCTTCATAAATGCTCGCTGGTTTAGAGTACATTAGGTATTTGGTCAGAGAATGTTCTGCGAGGCCTTCCACTTCGGGTTTTTGTTTTATCTTAGTATCAATACTGTTGTACGTACATATGTACGTACCTAAAATCAAACAAAATTTACAACTACTATTTTTAAACTGGTTTTACATCTGATCACTATATGGTGGTTTTTATTTAAATCGTCTAATGATAATAGCTACAAATACCTATGTACTATAGGTAGGTACAATATATTATTACGTCACCCAAGGGTGCCACTCTTGGGCAAGAACCTCCCCCAAGAATTATCGCCACGCTTAGCGGACGGGTTGGCGATCGTAGTATGATGGTTATGGTATTCAGAAAAACACTGTTGCTCGCCCTCTGATGGGTTTTTTCTCGAGGCGACTTCTACGGGGTGAGATGGGGTGGTGGAATTCGTCATCGAATCAAGTTGTAACTATGAGACTTTTATAGTTTGGATGAAAGGATTTTATATCACTTTTGTAAAATTTTCTTTCTATATGGTTTCTAGCAAGACTCTATAGTGGTCTATGAAAACATGATATGATATCATGAGACCACTTATCAGACTGATGACACCATTAGGATTCTCACATCTTAATACTGACAGTGGTGTCCGTTATAACTCAGATTACGATGGTAAGTCTGTTATATCTAAATCTGTGTTTAGATATAATACGGAATACATCACTTATCTAATAAACAAAGGTTGAGTAGGTATCATGTTGTGTGTGTGCGACACATATTTCGCTTTGTTTTTCTTTTGGGTCATTGTGTTTGCTATGGGTATAGACGGCTAGTTTATTTTAATATCAATTGGTTTATCGGTAGGACTGGTTGTGTTTCGCATACATTATAGCAAATTGTATCTTATCAGATTTCAAAACCGGGAATTATGGTCGCTATTTCACAATATTGTTATAGTTACTGTATCAACATTTTGTAAATGAATTTATATTTACCGACTACTCTTCATCGTTTTTTTATATACAAGGCATTTTATAAAAAAAAACTTGTGTGTACTTATGTACACGCGTTAGAAGTTATACTTCTTAATATACAACTTGAACATAGTTATCAATTTTCATACCACCTAGAACTAACGTCATGCTGTTATTTTCATGCGAATTTTTACGATGCGCGCGCACGATGCGCGCGCATCGTAAAAATTCACTCTCATACCACCTAGGACTAACTTCATGCTGTTAAATTGTTTGGTGTCGGTGTGCGCGCGCATCGTAAAAATTCACTCTCATCATTTTTCTCCATCGCGCCAAAAGAAGTATAACTTCAATAGTAGCCGTTAACTTAAGAAGTAAAGCGTATTATACAAAATGAACAACATTAAACAAATTAACGTGCATAAAAAAGGAAAAAACTATTTCCAATGCATAAATAAATATCAAAATATTTAGAGAGTACTAACACACTGCCATCTGATCTCAAACTAGGCTGAGCCAGCTACCAGAATACTGATAAACATACTTACTTATATATTTCTAAATACATACATTTTATGGGTAGATTACACCAAAACACAGAACAAAATAATGGAGCTCATTACATAAAGAAAGTCACACAGTAAAATTGAGAAAAAGGCGTCTAAGAATACTTTTGTTTTTTCGCCGACATATCTATGACATATTTTATGAGCCTGATTTCATCCGCGTTAAGCTTTATAAATTATTCCGATATTACTTTAAAGAATATTAAAAACTCATTCCGTAGTTTTTGCGTGTGAGAGTAACAAACATCCATCTATCCCAAAGCGCAGAAGTCGACCCAAGGGAGTATCTACCAGGGGGCCTACCGGCTAAGTTGCCGAACACCGGAATAGTGATCGGTGTTCAAATATATAAAGGTTAAAAATGACTTAATCAATTGTTAAATCGGCTTCTATGAGCACATTTGGCGTTATAAATGGTCTGGAGAGTCGAAGCCGATATATCAATTGATTAAGTAATTTTTATTAACCTTTATTTATTTGAACGCCGATCACTTTCACGATGTTTGGCGACTTAGCCGGTAGCCCCCCAGAGGACGGGCAGCAGCTTATTTACTATGACCATAATACTGCGATTGCCAACCCGTCTGCCATGTCGCGATTATGGCAAATCCTCCCAAGATTATTCTTGGGGGAGGCTTTTGTTCAGCAGTGGACTTCTATTAGATGTTATGATGATAGTCTATTGATTTATTTATTTATTTAGGACAACCAGTAACTGTTACATTATTGCTAGTCTAAATACAACACTTAAAAATTAAAATCAAATGCACAGTTTATTAAGGTGTCACAACATGCACAGATTCATGACACTCGTGACATCAGTAAAAAACAAACAATATATAACAACTAAAACTAAATATAAAATGAAAAATGAAAAATACTATAGCTAAAATAAAATTAAAATTTAGGAAACAAAATTAACATAAAAAACGAAACATAAAATATAAAACAAAGAGTAAAAAGTGACTATTAATGATAAAACAATTAAAATTACTTAATAATATCAAAACATATTTTTTTATAGGTGGACAATCTGTTATTGAAAATGTCGACTTCTCCGCAGATATCGTTATATAATTTGGGTAGTCGACATATGGCAGAGAACTGCTTCAGATTCGTTCTGGCAAGTAGCTGGTGCAACAGTCCAGCAGCTACGAGGGCACGTCTAGGCACACGGCGTGGGACACGAACACTAATCGATTGTAGTATAGGTGGACAGTCGAAATGGTTTCTCAATATTTTGTAGAGGAATATCATGTCCTGTACTTGTCTACGAATCGTCAGTTTATGCATACCAAAGTGCTTTAATTGGTCGTTGTATGAGGACAACTGTCTATGCTGTCCACAAGAAAACACAAGATGTTTTAAAAAGCGTTTCTGAATACGTTCTATTCTAAGCTTATGAACATTGTATTGTGGGGACCAGACTACGCAGCAATTGCGGCTAGTGTATCACTATGGCGTCCTTTTTGGTACGTTTTTGAGACACGAATCTCCCCACGTCATTCAGGCCTTTTGTGATATCATAAATAAAATCGTAGGAAACTGTACATGGAATATTTTTTTTAAATAATATCGAAAGCCAAAAATATAGTTTTTAGAATTTTTGTCTGTTTGTCTGTATCTATGTTCGGGCTAAACTCAAAAAGTACTGCATGGATTTACTTCAAATTTTGCATGAATATTACTAAGAGGTCGGATCAACATATAGGCTACGTATTATCACGCTATCACCTACCGGAGAGGAGCTGTTATAATTTATAATGTTTGAGGCGGGCAAAACCGCAGGGCACAGCTAGTCACAAAATAAATGATTTCAAATTTAAGTTAATCTTTATAGATATCTGTTTTAACACATAAAGAAATATAATTTCACCTGTCTATTTCACTTCATAACGTTAATCATCAAACGCGATATAACTTCCTGATGCCGCAGGCTTGTTAAAAAACTAAGAAGCTCGCGTAATTTTACGGGAGCCTGTAATTAAGTAGGATCCCACGTAATCCCGAGTAATTCTAATATAACACTGGGAATTCCAACCACTCAGGGTATAATGCGCGTGGAACGGTTTTTATTAATGAATTCTGTTTTTTGACGGGAATTTAATTAATTAGGGGAGATACGGGAAAATTGATAGCGGAAAAATATGATGGGTTTAGGTTTTATTGGTTCATATCTTTCATGCTCTCGTAGTATTAGGCAGGTAATCTTCTTTTATTAATGTATTTTTATATAAGTATTTCCATCACCCGTCCATTAAAAAATACATATTTAAAAACGTTCATATTTGATTGAAATGAAATGAAATGAAATTTATTCAGCACTTGGGTATTAACATACACTTGTACTTGTCAAGGTCACAATGCAGTACATAAACATAGTGGATAGTATAAAATTTACAAAAAAAAATAATTAGTCCGTCCGTGCGGTTTGTTTTATCGCATATATTTTCTGAAATCCTTAAATAAATAACAAGTTACTAATCTATTATTTTGAAATTTAGTTCTACTATATTAAAATTAAAGAATGGAAGACTAAAGCAAAAATAAATTCTAAATGAGGGTGTGATCACATGCACGGGATCACCGATCACGCGTTAAGGGGCCAAAGCGATCCTCACCGCTGAGGAACCTACCCTAGCTAGCCTGCGGCTTTCTCTAAGGTAGCTAGAGAAAGCCGCAGGCTAGCTAGGGTAGTAGTAGTAGGTGGACGACCCGGAGAAGAAAGACAAAAAGAAACTCCGGGCTTGCTTTTTTCGTCTTCTTTTGCTTTCAGTTTACGATTTTTTTTAATGCCATGTATTTTACTTACATTGTGATTGGTTGTTATGTAGGCTAATGCACGCACAAAACCGTTGTCATACAGTGAATCATAATAAAATAAATGAGCAATAGCGTTCAATTTCACTCAAGCACTTTGAATATCCTCTTGCTAGACAAAAAAACGGTGGGTGCATCCGCGTACATTTACAAAATTAACAAGTCACACGAAGTCTACCAGAGGCGAAAAGAAAAAAAAATATGAGTACCCCAACAGCAGTTCGACCAGTTATCGCAAGCAGCACCCGTTCACGAGTATGACGTGTGGGCCAGCCATCGCCTCTTTTGCCATATTATTTTTAGTATTGATTATTTTTAGTATCCTTACTTGCTACCCGCTCATTTCAAATTCCGTTCAACCGGATTTTCAAGATTTTGTAATTACTATGTAAACATACAAATTTTCCCAATTATAATATTACTAGAATTAATAGATAAAAGTACAAATCTGGAACATATTTACAAATCTGCAATCCTCTTTTCATGTACTGATATTTTGACGACAGCACTGTCGTCATTATACTATTATTAATTGCTTGAATATGTGTTTTTATACTTAAAATTTTAGCACGTTTTGGTTTCAACACTGAACAATCAATTCAAAGGTTAAAAGTTATTTAAATATTCGTCGGAAAACTATTTTGTTTTCCGATTAATATGGCTGCACAACGGCCAAAAAAGTTTCCAAAATTTAAAAGCAATTTTCATTCTGTGATATACGTATTGCTAGTTCAGATCAAACGCAGAATGAAATCGCGTGCCGAATTCGAGTCGTTATAAATTCGGCTCAAAATATAGAACGTTTAAAATATAAACTATTATATCACAAGCCAGAAAACAGCATAGCGTATTTTGATTTATTATTGAATGAAAAATGTGAGATAAGAAGCTAGCTAGTTTGCAAAAAATTTACATATGTATAAACTAATTAATTTATTTATTTATGGACCTCGAACAAAGGATACACACAATACAAATAAGTAATGTAATTTATTTGTGATTAAATAGTGTACAAAAATTAAGCTCAATATTTTACTATCTGACGTAATTAATTTATCTCCACTCACCAACAGTTTCTATCTCTTCAGGAGATTAGGGTCCCACGTGCGAAACGAAACGTGAATCCCATGAACAGTGCATGGCACTCGCGGCGCACAGAGCAGATGGACCCGACATGTCATTGTGTTAGGGTGGATGCTCTTAAATCGTAAAACTAACGACAGATATGTGGTTCGTTAATAGAACCAGTTTTCACAGCAGTAATCGTCCAGCTTGTATCGCGGTTGATGTTGGGCATCTGCTTATTTCTATTGCCTCACGTACCGTCAAACTTTTGTTTTGTCAATGCCCATGTAGTGCGAGCCGCCCTCATGGATAGCGTGTTTTGCGACTGGTAATCTAATTCAGTCCCATTTCCACATACTTTTAATGGGTTTAGCAAGTCTAGTGGCTAAATTGTGTCCCGAATAACCCACACAAGTCTTTACGCAATTACACGGAACCATATAAACATCAGGAGTATTTCGCGTGTCTATGCCTTTTGTGGAGCGTACGCGGCTGATATGATTCGTTACCCCGTTCAAGTACGGTAGAAAAATTAATTGTAGTCTACTGAAGTGAAGTGTGATCTTGTTTGAATTTGACCATTAGCTTTATGTCCGGCCAAAGCTCGTTTTTATGTGCTATATCCGCGTTGATTTCGTGTTAATCTCCAAATCGGTAGGTAGCCCCCAGGGTACAGAAGACAGATGGGCTGGATGATGATACAAATCAACCTTCAGGTATCGATCGCGTCCATTATGTTCACGCCTGACCAGAACATCAAAGCTAAGGCCCAACCGTATTTTCTTCAATCTGGAATAAAATTCTCCTATGGATAGAGTTCAGATGTTCTTAGGGAAGCTCTTCACTATCTCAATATACGATCGCAAACATGTAGTCTACTTGTTGGACATAAAAAAGAGTAAACTTGCATCATAGATGTATCACTTTTAAATCCAGTCCTGAATGAAACCTTACACAGGTTCCTTAGAATTTTGTATTGAAACAGCTTTCTAAATTCAGTGTATAAATTAATTAATTAAACAAATAACGTTATCAGTGACCTAGTCACGATTCTCATCGATGCCAATTAGACCCAAGTTCCCTTCTATTTTTTTATTATCAAAAAGGTTACACTTCATTAAAACAAGCCTCGGGTTACTTGATAGATCAATTAAGTTATTCCTTCAAATTTGTTAATTATTTTTGAGGAAGTTTCTGGTTCATTTCTTAATTATTTTATAATTTTGCGGTATTTATATTTTGATAATTAGATTTCGAAATGCTACGTAATGTATGTTAAAGTTATATAGGCATTAGAAATATATCGTAGCATAGTAAAGACAAAAGATAATCGTAAAATTTATAATATAAGGTGAAAGTTTGTAAGTGTGTGAGTGTATATGTTTCTTACTTTTTCGCGTTTAAACGGCTGAAGCGATTTTAATAAAATTTGGTATGGAGTTAGCTGACACACTGGATTTACAGACAGACTATAATTTATAAAGTTTAACGTGGGTAAAACTGCGGGGCACAGCTAGAACAGTAGTAAGTGACAAGCTATACCCATACTGAACTCACGTATGTGACATAATCCAGATATTATGAATACAAGCTTTTCTCTAGCTTGTCTACTGTCACTTATAATTGATTTTACTAACATGTGATTAAGCCCAGTGCCTTTCTATAGTAAGGTACAACTCACCCTCAAATTAAGTTAATATTATGTGATATAACCTTGATATTATGAATACTACGAGCTCTTCTCTAGCGTGCCTACTGTTTGATTACTTGATTCTAATAGCAAGTACGTTGAGCTAAGAGTGTTTTATTTTTTGGTAAGGCAGTGGGAATTCCTACGCACCCCACTCATAATAAGTGTCTGCGGGCGCCAGAATAAGTTCACTTCAACTGGAATTGAACTTGTTCTGGCGTCTGATGGGGGGAGCCTCGGGAACGAGGCTATGCTGCTCCGGTGCCCCCTTTTGCGCCATATCCCAGGTAGTCGGGACACGTACCTTGGGAGCGTTCTAGTCCGCCCTCTCGTGTTACCGACTGCGCCACAAACAGATCGCTGTATTCCCGGAGCTGCTTGCACGTGAGAGTTATGTGTTATGTGACATATCCCAGATATTAAAAACTCCACCAGCTCTTCTCTCGCATATTTACTGTCCGTTATAAATGGCTCTACTAACTAGTGGGTTAAGATGACTAAAATAATGAAAATATGGTGGTGGTAGGAGGTGGATATGCCCACGTGCTTTTGAAGTAAAACTTCTTTACGCACGTTGACTTAGTGAGTAAGCTGGTGAATGTGCGACGCGACTTGACGCGAGCATTACAAAAAAAGTTAAGAGGGAGATATCAGTTAGTGAATATAGAAGGAGAAAGAGTTAGAATGTCACTGTAGGGACAAGAGAGAGAGGTGCGAGCACACATTTTCTTTCTTTTTCTCCTAGCCAGTTACGTTTCGTATATCTCAGTTTTAATTCAGTCATGAGGTCTAAAGCGCACTCGTTTTATTCCAAGAGTGTTTAGTATTACGTATTACAATATTTATATATTGTAATACGTAAAACTAAACACACACACACACACATACAGATAACTTTAAACTAGCAATAATATACAGGTCTTAGGAACATTAATGTTAAATTATTACTTTATTAGGTGTTGATAAAGATAAAACAAATCCAATGTATGGCACGAATGTTTCAGATCTGTTTACATCAGCAATTTGATATCGACGATTGAACGAACGAACGTGAAATATTGTTTTAGAATTTTGAATGTTTACTATGATGCAATAACGATTTTAAACAAACAATTCGAGCAATGGAAACTAAATACATCATGGTTTTTTTACATACACAATTCGGCAAATTAAGCAATATATACAACAATTTAAAAATTAATACTTTAATATTAAAGTATGTCAAAGCATTTGCTATAAGAACTAAATTAACTAGTATGGCAGTTAGTATTTGTGTATTCATTTTCCGTGAAGACCAGCATGGGAATTTTATTCATACTATCGATATTTTATTCAGTGAACATTCTTGGTGTTTTGCGTGACAAACTATGCTGGTAGACATTAGTGTTGTACTGGGCTTTGTAGCTGGTATCGATATCATAATAATAGTGGAAATTTTCTCGATATCAACGATATGTGACGTAGGTATATAGTGGATAAATATCTCCTAAATATCTATGTTACTAGAAATAATGTATTGTATACAACTATATTACTACAAACATGTTCTGACTATTTACAAGCGCTTTTTTAAAGTCTATGTGAATAGAAAAAAAAAAAAACGATATCACTACTCTCTGCCTACCAGGCAGAAAGCGTGCAATAGTAGATAAGGATGTTCTTAATACTTGAAGAACTTCTGTCTGTCTTTATAGGGTAATATTCTTCGACATAGACCCCACTAAAACTCCCACAGGTTTTAAAGAAAGGCTAAAGATATGGGTCACTCTCAATCGAATAAGAACAGGGTTGGGTCGATGCAACCATAACCTTCAAAAGTGGGGTTTCAAACCATCAGCAGCCTGAGAGTGTGGAGCACCAGACCAGACCATTTCGCACATTGTCGAAGAGTGCCCTATAAGACGTTTCTCGGGGGGACTTGACGGTCTTCTTGCGCTTACAGCCGAGGCAAGGTACTGGGTACTGAATCTAAATATAAAATTGTAATTTTTGGTACTATATTTAATCTTATAATAACTGTAAAATAGCCATACGAAAAAAAAACGATATTTTCAAAAATTACTTGTTTAATTTTTATTAGCTCATTAAACCATGTATAGGCTAAAGCCATCAAAAGCATGTGAAGTGGATAAATCCGCATGAGTGGTGATTTAACTTAATGGCCGCCATAGATGGCCTCCCGACTCATACGGGTACATTGAGGATAGATAAACTGTCGGATGTTGTCTCGGCAGCTTGCATCAGAGATTTGGTTCAAGGACCTCTTGCTGACTATGTTGTAGATACATACGGGACGGCTAAATTATACTAAGAATAGTTCTTACAAATATTTTATATATTGTAAATAAAATTAACAAGAACGCCGGGGCAAAACCGAATATTAGATGTACTAGTTTTATCATTAAACTAACTTAAACAGTCCTTTAGAAATTACATTAGGATGAAAAAATATGTTTGTAGAAAAAGATGTGTAAGTTAAGGAACCATAGTTCGCCTATAAAAAAACTTGTTACAAGACGTGAGCACTGGAACGGCTTTATTTCAACTAACTATGACGGTCACCGTAGCCTAGTGGGTAGTGCTCCTGCCTACGAAGCTGGTGGTCCTGGGTTTGAATCCCGGTAAGTGCAAATATTTGTGAGTTGAGCACGAATATTTGTTTCTGAGTCATGGATGTTTTCTATGTACCTATATAAGTATTTATCTATCTATATAAGTATGTATATCGTCGCCTGGTACCCATAGTACAAGCTTTGCTTAGTTTGGGGCTAGGATGATTTGTGTGACATTGTCCCTAGATATTATTATTATTTATATATTTATTATTACCTTTGAGAACCACTATATCAATATGCCACACTAATATTAATGGCTAATGAGACCGGTAGCATGGTAAGTTTGATTCTACACATGATATGTAAAATTAGGACAAGGATATTAGGTTGAGGACGTAGTGAAATCTGGCTATCTTCACATTGTTGTATTAAGTGGAACTATTCGTTTTCTAATTCCTCCTTTTATATTTCTGATTAAATTCGTTGCGGGATCCAAGACAATTAAAGCGATTACCCGGGATATGCCTGAGCCTCACCGCTCAGTGTCATTTCATTGTGTGCCACTGTTGATCGTGGCTTACAGGAGTTGCAGTGGTGGGCAAGAGGGAGAGACAAGTCCCGATTAAAAAAAAATATCTTCACATATTTCTTTTTCATAACACTCGTTTTGTTTTCTGATCTTTATTTTCAAAAGTTTGAAATAGGCTTGTTTATAAATTTTTGCAGTGTACAAAATGGTCGTGGCAAATGTGTGTGATGAGTAGAATAATGATATTTTTCTTAAAATCCGCAGAGGAAAATGAACAAGAATACAATTCATTGACAGTTCGGCTATTACTTGCTATTATAATAGGTATCGATAACTTCCATACATCACTATTGACAATCAGTTTGTCGTGGCATAAAGCGTTGTCACACCGTAACAAACGCGTTTGAGGCAGGCTTTATTAAAATTTAAGCAAAGCAACCTCCGAGCTGAGGCGGCCGGAGACCGGGCTTTAGGAAATTGACACACTTCTCAAATTATATTATTATTACATATGGAAATTGGTCAGGTTTTCGTTTGTTATTTTTGTATGAAAGTGATCCTTTTGATGTTTATAATAATTAATCATTTGGGATTTTGGACCTTAAAAATACACTTACGGGTAAATTAAAAGGAGCGATAAAACAAGGTTTATTATTTTTATGAATGTTTTGTTAAAGTACTGCCCACTTATATCACTCTATAACATCTAGGGGAGAAATATTTTATTCATCATAACAAAAGAAAAACCACTGCTGGCCAAAAGCCTCTCACAAGAATCATCTTGCGGGTATATGCCATAATCGCCACGCTTGGCAGACAGGTTGGCGATCGCAGTATGATGGTCATAGTACATTGAGAGACGCTGCTACCCGACCTCTGGTAGATATTCCCTAGAGTCGACCCCCACGGGGTGAGATGGGGTGATGATATTCTGTCTGATATTCGCCACCGTCACCACACAGATTGAATATTTTCATATTTGTAAGAAAATCTCCACAATTGCTGGTCTTGCGCTATCCGCATCCAGCGATTTCCAGCGACCCGCACAAGATCATCGGTCCATCTTGTAGGGGGCCTGCCCACGCTGCGTCTTCCGGTTCGTGGTCGCCACTCGAGAACCTTCTGCCCCAGTGGCCGTCGGTTCTACGAGCTATGTGCCCTGCCCACTGCCACTTCAGCTTGGCAATTCTTACGGCTATGTCGGTTACTTTGGTTCGCCTACGGATCTTAACATTTCTGATTCGATCTCGCAGGGAAACTCCAAGCATAGCCCTTTCCATTGCTCTTTGGGTGACCTTGAGCCGCCTGATAAGGCCCATAGTGAGCGACGACGTCTCTGTTCCATAAGTCATCACTGGCAACACACACTGGTCGAAGACTTTCGACTTGAGATACTGCGGTATTTGGGACGAGAATATATTACGTAGCTTCCTGAACGCCGCAAAGCCGAGTTGGATTCTACGATTGACCTCCTTCTCGAAGTTCTTGAATTGTGGAGATCTTTGTGGGAGGCGTTTGTCCAGCAGTGGACGTCTTTCGGCTGATATGATGTTGATGATGATGTAAGAAAATAAGATAATACAATCTCTGAATCTAACTACACCTCTTATTCCTTGTGATACAATTAAAATTTTAATATAACACTTTAAAAACATAAAATAATCGTTATCTATCTCCTGAACTAGGTGTGTATCTCAAGAACAAAATGTGTGTGTTTGTGTGGGTGAGTGTGTGTATCTAAAATGCCATCAATTGTATAATTAGGTACTAAGATGAGGATCACTTACAACGTACGAAACTTACATAGGCTTTTCGTACTTAGAAAATAAGAAAACACTTTGGTGAAAGCAAAGTTTGTGCCCACATGCAGTGGAAAATCTAAAAGAATCTAGCAATAAAGTGGTGTTGTGTGTATTTTGGGTTTCGAAGGGAAAATTACTCCGGTATTAAGTCGAGTGAAAACTTAAGAAAAAAACTGGGCAGTCATTGGGAAATTCCGATAGAAGTGAAGACAATTTTTTACGCTCCTAATCTTAATAATCTACCATATAATAGTTATACATATAGATAATGGGAAGCATGACGTGAAGATGACGTGACTTTCACGTTTGTTGTTCACCCAAAAGGACACTGTATATATACACAGTGTACATATAGCTCATGTGAAGCGTGACGTGAAGATGACGCGACTTTCACGCTTGTTGGTAACCCAAAAGGACACATACCTATATACACAGTGTACATATAGCTCATGTGAAGCGTGAAGTGACGATGACGCGACTTTCACGCTTGTTGGTAACCCAAAAGGACACATACCTATATACACAGTGTACATATAGCTCATGTGAAGCGTGACGTGACAATGACGCGACTTTCACGCTTGTTGGTAACCCAAAAGGACACATACCTATATACACAGTGTACATATAGCTCATGTGAAGCGTGAAGTGACGATGACGCGACTTTCACGCTTGTTGGTAACCCAAAAGGACACATACATATATACACAGTGTACATATAGCTCATGTGAAGCGTGACGTGACGATGACGCGCCTTTCACGGTTGTTGTTATCCTAAAAGGACACATACATATATACACAGGCTACATATAGCTCATGTGAAGCGTAACGTGACGGTGACGCGACTTTCACGCTTGTTGTTATCCCAAAAGGACACATACATATATACACAGTGTACATATAGCTCATATAAAGCGTGACGTGACGATGACGCGCCTTTCACGCTTGTTGTTATCCTAAAAGGACACATACATATATACACAGGCTACATATAGCTCATGTGAAGCGTAACGTGACGGTGACGCGACTTTCACGCTTGTTGTTATCCCAAAAGGACACATACATATATACACAGTGTACATATAGCTCATGTGAAGCGTGACCTGACGATGACGCGAGTTTCACGCTTGTTGTTATCCCAAAAGGACACATACATATATACACAGTGTACATATAGCTCATGTGAAGCGTGACGTGACGATGACGCAAGTTATATGATTTTGTCTAAACAAAAAGTGCTCAACGCGCCAAAAAGAAATTTCACTAGCCAAATACTTTTCTAATGATTGATGATCCCGACTTTAAATTCAAAATTCAAAATTCAAAAGTCGTTTATTCCGTTAAAATATTACATTTGTGTGGAATCGTCAATTTTTTTTTACCCTACCGTGCAGTGCATGACGTGGCAGCTACTGAGAAACACTGCCAGAAAACTCAGTAGGAATCCTTTTTTAAAAATATATATTTCTTAAATAAATTTACATTGTATTTAAATGTGTTAATTTAGAGCGACTCAATCCCAAGCTGTTTTGTCACTTAAATAATCAGAAGTTTTGTAATAAGCCCTGCTACACAATTTGGCTTTTATAATTCTTTTAAACTTATTCATAGACATTTCTCGGATATCACTGGGAAGTTTGTTATAGAATCTTATACATTGCCCCATAAAAGAGTTACTTACTTTGTGGAGACGGGTGGTATGTAACACAAAGTTATGCTTATATCGAGTATTTATATTATGAGTATCACTCCTTTTACAGAAGGAGTCTTTATATTTATGCATATAAATTAGATTCTCATATATATACTGACATGCTACAGTCAGAATGTTAATCTCTTTAAACTTCTCTCTCAAAGATTCTCGCGGACCAAGTTTATATATTGCTCTTACAGCTCTTTTTTGCAATACAAATATGGTGTTAATGTCCGCAGCGCTACCCCAGAGAAGAATTCCATAGGACATTATACTATGAAAATAACTGAAATAAACCATTCTAGCTGTATCCACATCAGTAAGCCGTCTTATAGTTTTAACAGCATATGCAGCAGAACTTAATTTGCCTGATAGTTTTTCTATTTGTGGGCCCCATTGTAGTTTTGAATCAATTGTGATACCCAAAAACACAGTTGACTCAACAGGGGTCAATCCAGCTCCATTAAGCTGTACATTGGTAGCCACGTGTTTCACATTAGGTGTAGAGAATTTTATGACTTTAGTTTTCTTGTCATTTAGCAAAAGATTATTAGCATTAAACCAATGAACAACTTTAGAGATTGCGTCATTTACTTCGTCAAAATTGCGTAATTGTCGATTTATTTTAAACGTCAATGAAGTATCATCCGCAAACAAAACAATCTCATGTTTATCCCTTACATAGTAGGGTAAGTCATTTATATAGATTAAAAATAAGAATGGGCCGAGAATCGATCCCTGTGGAACGCCCATTACCACTGGGGATCCCGCAGATTTTTTACCATTTATATCGACCTTCTGAATTCTATTGCCCAAGTAAGAAGTCAAAAGTTCGAGAGCCTTGTTCCTGATACCGTAGTGGTGTAGTTTCCTGACAAGAGTGTCATGATGAACACAATCAAATGCTTTGGACAAATCGCAAAAGATACCTAATGCATCCTGCGAGTCCTCCCAAGCCGCGAATATACTTTTTAACAGATTGACTCCTGCATCTATAGTTGAACAACCCTTCGTGAATCCAAACTGTTTCCGATGAAGTAAATTATGTATATTAAAGTGACTGAGCAACTGGCTAAGCATTAGCTTTTCAAATATTTTACTTAGAGTGGGCAATACGGAAATAGGTCGGAAATTTGAAGGATCTGAAGTATCACCAGCTTTAAACAATGGAATAATTTTACTATACTTCATCAAGTCAGGAAATACGCCAGATGCGACACAGCAATTGAACACAGCAGCTAGATGTGGGGCGATTATAGTTATAATTGATGAAATAGTCTTAACAGATAAACCCCACAGATCCCTAGTGGTTTTCATATTAATACTTTTGAAAGCATTCAAAATATCTTTAGGGTTAACCACCGAGAATTCAAAATCTGTGTCACACTTCTCTACGCTTTGCTGGAGTATTAGCTCAGCAGATACAGAAGAAGACGCAAGAGATTTGGTAACATCGATTGGAACATTAGAAAAATATTTTTCAAACTCAGTCGCCACTTCTAAATCGCTTTTAATGTCAACATTATTTATTCTTAAATTAAAATCACGACTACGTATTTTTTTCCTACCTGTCTCAGTATTAATAATTTTCCAGGTGGTTTTAATAATATTTGTCGAATTTTTTATAATATTTTTTAAGTACATCGATTTAGCAATGGAACAGGCTCTTCGAAAGGTTTTGGCATATTGTTTTACATGTTCTAGAAAAGTCGTATTTTGATTATAGGATCTTTCTTCATACAATTTATATAATTGATTGCGACTTTTATAAATTCCTGGAGTTGCCCAATCACAGAACATCAGACGGTTACTTACAGACAACTGTTTGGGTGTGAATATTGAGCAGAACTCACCATTAATCAAGTTGAATAAAGAGTTGTACAAGTGATCCGGATCACTATGATAGGGCAACAGTGCCAGTTTTCTTGCTATATTATATTTAAATATTCCTAAACGGCTTTCACTATATGGTATGTAACTTATTTGTGTACTTTGAACCTTTGGAGAATTTGAAAAAGTGACCAACTGACCAGAATGATCTGACTGAATCTTATTCATTATTAATTTATTTAAAGGTTTTGCCGAGCTAAATATATTGTCAATGCATGTAGCACTTGTGGCAGTAACTCTAGTTGGTTCTGTAAAGTTGTGATATAAATTATAGGACATAAACAAATTTAAAAAATTACAACTTGTTGAGTTTTTCTCCAAAATATTTATTTTATTATGTCTAATTAAAATTATTAAATTGGATATATCTACTGTAACATCATTAATATAATATAATAGAATGGAAGACTGCACATTTTAATATGACATGTTATAAATAATATATTTCCAAAGATTTCTTTAAAAAATAAGTCGCTTTTCAATATCCCTGTCCAGCCCTTTTCTATTCTCAAATTCAAATTTAGAATGCGCTCGATAGCGGACGATGTTTAATTTAGCGTCAGCTGGCGCGACGCACTCGTGCATTCATGCCAAACTAGCTCCTATGTTTTTACTGCATAAACGTTTATTTCTTCATATTTTTGTTTGATTGTGTGAAAATAAACCCTTAACCGCCTTTTATCCATTCTCTTTGCATAATAATAAATCATAAGTAATATAAATACGTGAAGCAAAAACCCTTTTATACAAACATTTCTAGAGCGGAGTATGACATTTGGAACAGTTGGAGTTCATATTATTATGGAGAAGGAGTGACACAAAACTAATATCTATACATATAATAAAATCGTAGGAAAGTCGAAACTGTACATTGAATATTATTTTAAAAGGATACTTGGGGCGTGGTCTACAATCGATGTAGAAGCCAAAAATATAGTTTTTTTTTTTCTGTTTATCTGTATGTACCTATGTCCGGGATAAACTCAAAAAGAACTCCATGGCCTCTACTTCAAATTTTGCATGAATATGACTAAGAGGTCGGGTCAACATATAGGCTACATATTATCACGCTATCACCTACGGGGGAACAGCTGTGATAATTTATAAACCTTAACGCGGGTAAAACCGCGGGGCACAGCTAGTTTTATATAAAAGGCCTAAGAAGTAAATTATTTTAATAAAATAAAGCATCACACACACTATCATGCTGCCACACACACAAACTGAGAAAAGATGGCAAATTTAATTTCAAAACTGAGAGAAAACTCGCTCATAGCCAGATGGTCTCACCGGTCCGTAAGTGATTGGCGAGGTTAAGCAACTAGGCCCGCGGTTAGTCTATAGATGAGTAACCGTCAAAGTGGTGTCATTTCTGAGCGTCTCCGTGCTTCGGAGTGCACGTTAAGCTCGGTCCCGGTTGTAGTCATAAGACATCAGTCGTTAAGCCATGTCTGAGGCCTACTGGGCGGCTTGTGTAACTCTGACACTAGGGTAACCACTGCCCATACGATAAGTAAGTAAGTAACTGAGAACTGATTAATTTTATCTGTTTTGAATGTCTATAGTCGTAGACAATCAAATGGTCCTTTACCCTACCGATCTTAAAGAACCAGTAAGAGTGTGGTTGGAAGATACTTTTGCCTTTCACGCTGCACTTCACGCTGTACTTTGTGGCCGTCAATTATATGTTTTTTTTTAACGAAGTTCCTTATCGCGCGTTGTGAAAGGGGGCTAGACGGAAAAAATTCTTACGAAAAGTTGTCACGACACTTTTTGCAGCTGTGCGGCGTGCGCATGTTTCTCTGTCTGTCTCTCTCTCTCTCTCTCTTATAGAAAGCAAGCCAGATATTTTAATTTCTATTTCGCATTGAACAGTGTGGTGTCGCGACGATTTTTTTTTGTTGAGTGTATACAGGTTTTTGTACATAATAAATAACTTCGTTCCATCCGGGTGTCCCTTGACAACTCTCAAGTTTTTTTTTTATATCAGAGGGCGACAAACGAGCAAGTGGGTCGCCTGCTGGTAAGTGATCACCGCCGCTCATGGACACTAGCAACACCAGAGGAGTCGCGGGTGCGTTGCCGGCCGGCAAAAGAATGTCTTCTGTAAGGTGGAGGTATTTCCCCAGTCGGGCTGCTCTTCGAGGGAATGAACGTTGTGCCCGACCAGCTGCAAAATCTTTGCTTTTTCAATTAATTATCTGCTGTAAAGTACGCCGCGAAACAGGGATCCAATGACTTACTACGATCAATGTCTTAAAAAAAACCGTTTTTTTAATATCTGTAATAACTATAATTTACTAAATCATTCGCATTATCATGATAAGGAAGTTAAACGATATTTAATGAGAGTTAAAAGTTTGTGTCACTCGCGAGAAACTAATGCGCTGGACGTTTTAATGAAGTCACGCGTAACTAATTATGTTTTATGTCTATGAAGGAAAAATTAATTATTTCTTATTCATAAACTTAGACGAAAAGTACTGGAATTTGCGGCGGCGGAGGTACTTGAGGCGTGCATAGAGGAGCATATTTCCATCTCCGATATAAAGATTAAGATCGGCCATTGTTCAGAGGCATATAAAGAATAATAATAATATCCTGGGACATTATTCACACATGGCCTGATCCCAAACTAAGCAGAGCTTGTACTATGGAAACCAGATAACTGATATACCTACTACATAAACAACTTTTATTTTGTCATTAAATAATCATGTTGATAATTTAACCCAGATTCAGGACAAACAGACATGTTCATGCACACAAATATGTGTCCTGGGTGCGAGTCAAACTAATATGAATAAGACCTTAATAATGACCATATTGTATTTGTTGCGGAGCATTGTTTAAAATAAAAACGGTTTATTTTTCACATAAAATTTGAAGAAGCGCTTTTATATAGTCAGAATACGAATATATAATTACAAATTAACTATACATTATATTAATACTCAGTAGGAATAGTTTATTAGATCGCAACTTAAATTTGATCAAACGGAATTATATATTACAAGGCTACTACTGTCACGAGTCTGAACATCAGTCTATACAGGTGACCGGTAAAGATTTTAAAATTTAATCTATCTCGTATCTCGAGAGACAGTAAAATATGTTTTTTTGGTTGTAACAATAGACAACATCTATTTAGCAATTTAGTAACACTACTGGGAAGTCTTAACCGTTCGTAAGTCTGGGCCCTAGCAGACTTCTGAAATCGTTGTATTTTGGTCAGTAGCACACACTCAAAGCATGCGGTCAGTCTATTGGTGCATATGGATGAGTGGCAAAGTGGTTTATTTTCTGAGCGTCTCCGTGCTTGGCAGTCGCACCTCACGTTAAGCTGTCAGAAGTCTAAGGGGCGGCAACTCTAAGAGCAGGGTAACCACTGTCCAAACGACAAAGTAGAGTAAAGAATAAAGAGCAGTAAATAAGGAGCTCCATGCACGCGTGCTGCCAAGTCACGCTGGCCGTACTCCAATTGTGCCGCATTTAATTAAACCACTCAATTCATACCACGCCGATTGTTTTAATTCTCGCCTTTGCAAGTTACACCCTCAGTTCATAAATGCATAAGGTGAATATTTTCATTTTGCATTTTAATTGATGATGATGCTGATGACTGTGTGCCTTTGGGGATTTTTTTTGTACTACTTGTAACAACATGTAAATAGTTGTTTTCTATAAATACAATCAATACCTATATCAAAAGTAAGAAAAAAAGTTAAATAAACTTCTTTAAGGTATACTGAGATGGTATTAACATTAAGAAATGGTAAATGAAAAAAGAAGATTGACAAAAGAAGTATACCTGCCCTATATGAATGCTACAAAAGAAAGTGAAAGAATTTGTAGAACAATTTTGACCAAATTGAAGATGTTCTCAAGAAAGACAAGGTCAGAAGTACCCTAAACCGGCGAGCATGTATGAAGCATATAATGAAGGTAAACGCTCCAAAAGTATTGCGGTAAGATCCTTCTATACCTGTAATCCAATCCAGCATTCGTTAAAGCTTTCATTAAAGCTTTCATCATCGCTTTCCAATTAATTTTATCTAAAGCCTTCACTAGATCAATTCTTCTATCTATATATATTCAATAATCATTCTCAGAGCCAGTATCGCCTCTTTAGTACCCTTTCCTTGTCTATATCCATACTGATCAACCCCTATCCAATTCAGTATAGTGCCTAATTGCAAATCAAACATTGTATGATACAAATACCATTTTTTAAGCTATTGCATAGCTTCTATCGCGGGCCTTGAGCGTGGGGACCGAATCCAGAAATTCCGTAACGAAAAAAACCTAACACCCCCACTCCGACCACCATCTATCGATAAATACCAGAATTTTTAATGACTTTTTTAAAATATCACGCTTGTCTCTTTAGTTCAGCAACCCGCCTTTAGGTGGCATTGGTTGTATTGGAAAACTACCGTAAGGTATTTATCATCTACGTACAACAGTGAATATCTGTACTCGTATAATTTGTGTACAAAGTGTTTTAAATATGAATAAACAAAGTGCATTTATTAATGAAGAAAGTCACGAAACAATAGTGAAAGAAAATGAGTTAATACTCCATATACACTCATTTTATTATTATTATCACAAATGCAGTATTATAAAATAAATAAATAATTATAATTGCATAAGTTGATAAAAAATGCTATGCAATAGCTTTACCGCGGCAGTCTCAGAGTGCTACAAGTCTTTTAAAAAAAAAATTAATTGTAGACTGAAGTCTATGTTTCTGGCAACCAAACTGTCGCCAATTAGCAAAGGAAGGAAGTACAAAATATCCTATAGTAATCGTTGGCTATTGTTTTATCCACAATAGGAAAAGATTTTGCTTACTTTTACTTACTTACTTATCGTATGGTCAGTGCTTGCCCTAATGTTAGAGTGGTTTGAACCACCCAGTAGGCCTGTGACATGGCTTAACCACTGTTATCTAATGACTAAAAACGGGAACTACAGCTTTATGTGCCCTCTGAAGCACGGAAACGTTTAGATATTTAACCATTTTGGTGGTCCCCCATCCATGAACAACGCTAGCTTACTTGCTTAACCTAACCGATCACTTACGGACCGAATGCAGAGCATCAATCTATGAGAGACGCTCTTTTATAGAATAGAAAGATTTTACTTGGGATAGTTCATGTTTTGTTAAATTGAAATAGAAGATACCTTCAGAATAAGCTCAGTAAATGCACTTGGGTAACCAATTTAAATCATATTTTAAACTAGCTGTGCCCGCGACTTCGTCCGCGTGTTAATTAGTTTATTTCGTTTTTTTGTTTTTTTTTTGTACAATAAATGACTTTTTATAAAATAAAAGTAGCCTAAGTTACTCCTTATTACATCAGCTACCTGCCAATAAAAGTCTCGTCAAAATCGGTCCAGCCGTTTCAGAGATTAGCCGGAACAAACAGACAGACAGACAGACAAAAATTGTAAAAAATGTTATTTTGGTGTATGTACTGTATATACATTCATATTTATGTAGTAAAAACCGGTAATTTCAATATTACAAACAGACACTCCAATTTTATTTATTTGTATTGTAGTATTGTATAGATGATTATTAATAAAACGACTTATAGTTTTTTATACTCTGGGTGGTTTTCCGAGGCTGTTACGTTTAATTGAAGCCGTTTGCGGGTTTTCCAGTGGCTCTCACTTATTCGGTTTTAGTGTGAAAGGATTTTTTGTTTCATTTACAATGACGAGTGAAAAATTCTCATTCTTTAAGTTTTCTCGTTTTTTAAGGTGACTAACCTTTTTGTGAGATTTGGAAAGTAAAGCTTTGCTCAGTTAAAGTTTGGAATAAATTGCTGTTTGTCGTACAGTTAATGAACTCTAGAACGTCTAGACGTACTTAAATTGAAGAGTTTAAACTATTTAATATACTGTAATAAAAGTGATAACAAGGCCAGTAAGATTGCATAAAGTGTTTCGTTTAATGAAATTAGAAAGTAAAATATGAAATTTTTAGAACTGAGGTTGCTATAACATTTTGTTTTTTTATTCTTACTCTATACCTAATTTTTATAATTATCTGGAAGAAATCACAGCGATAATACTACTCATTGTATTTTTAAAGCAATAGATAAATAATTACGTAGACAAAGCATTGTCTATGAGCTTGCAACAAACATGATTATAAATACACGTCGCCGACAATCTCTCTTCCCGATGAGTGTTTCCCTATACAATAATAAAACGTATCTTGTTCTGCGCCTATTTCTCTTTTTGAAGTTATACTTCTTTTGGCGCGATGGAGAAAAATAATGAGAGTGAATTTTTACGATGCGCGCGCACACCGACACCAAAAAATTTAACAGCATGAAGTTAGTTCTAGGTGGTATGACAGTGAATTTTTACGATGCGCGCGCATCGTAAAAATAACAGCGTGAAGTTAGTTCTAGGTGGTATGAAAATTGATAACTATGTTCAAGTTCTATATTAAGAAGTATAACTTCTAACGCGTGTACATAAGTACACACAAGTTTTTTTTTCTTTTTTTTTTGCAGTTGGCTCTTCTTTCCAACTCAAACTCCAAGAGAAGATGCGTCGTTACTTGTTCCTTTTTCGTAACCACCTGATTGAAAATATGATAAGACTACCCTACTATCTACTTAATATAATAATAATAATAAAAAAAAAATAATAAATAAATAAATAATAATAATAATTAAAAAGAAAAAAAAAGTTTTTATTCACGCATACTTTAAAAAAGCGCTTGTAAATTAGTCAGAACATGTTTGTAGTAATATAGTTATATACATTATTATTTCTAGTAACATAGATATTTAGGTACACATTGTAGGTATGTATTGTATGAAAACATTTATAAAATTTATTTTATAATAGCAACGATATTAAGCTTAATATCGTTGCTATTATAAAATAATTTTAGCTAATTGAGCTAGCTAGCTCGTATCAAGTTATTGTCAACAGATTATGTTTAAGTTATATTATCAAAATTTATAGTTTTAGCTATATTTTTACTACATATTGTCAATGGTTCTGTCTATATTAAGGTATTATTATTATGAAGGACCTTGTGTTGATAATGACGGTCGCGCTTTAATGCTATCACCGGATCCAATGCGCCCCAACTGATCTTCAGGTAAGAACTGTGGAGGGCACTTATAAGTCTACTTGCGGGTAAAGTACAACCAAACCTAACATGTTAGTATTCACTGCTGTTGTAACGTTATTTGTTTGACACCAGTAAGTTATGATAAGATAGATAGATAGATAGATAGATAAACTCTTTATTGTACACCAAAGTATTACAAAATAAAAAACTGTTTAAACCTTAAAAGTATACAATGGGCGGTCTTATCACAAAATGTGATCTCTTCCAGACAACCAAAGTAAAGATCGGAGAATGGAGTTATTGAGAGGGGCAGTTGTCGGTGTACAGATACATTACAAATAGTACCTATGGGTACACATAATGAAAAAATAAAAAGAAAAAGAAAAATATAAACATATTACAACTAATAAATACATATAATATATACAAATAATGTATTATGTTCCTAATTGTGTTGTGAGTCTTGTAGTGACAGATAGTGATTCTTGACAAGTCTTTGGAATTCTTGCAGACTTTGTGCACGTCTCACTAATAAAGGCAGTGCATTCCACAATCGAACACTTTGTACGGAAAAAGATTTGTCAAGAAAATTAGTAGAATGCGCTGGCATTTTTAACTTGAGATTTTCCGACGATCTCAGCAATCTTGAATGTGACTCATGCAGGAAAGAAAACCGATTTTTGAGATAAAAGGGAGCGGATGGACTAAAAATAATGTTGTAGAGAAGTGTAAGAGTATGAGCATTCCGGCGAAGGCGTATAGGGAGCCACTTGAGCTTAGTACGAAATTCGGAAACATGATCATATTTACGGAGCCCAAATATGAATCTTATACAGACGTTCTGGAGACGCTCAAGTTTATCAAGCTGGGCCTCAGTGAGATCAAGATAGCTGACATCTGCATAATCTAGTATTGGGAGAAGAAGCGATTGTGCAAGGGCAGTTTTGGTGGTAATAGGTAAAAAATTTATTAATCTACGTAGAGATCCAAAGGAAGCATACAATCTACGACTAACATTCTTCATTTGGATGTCCCAGGATAGGCAGCGGTCGAAAAAGAGACCAAGATTCTTAACGTTATCGGTTAGGGGAATTATATTGCCATCGAAATTAAGCTGTGGTAGTTGTGACCAGGAAACCCTAGATATCATCCTAGAACTACCAACCACCATGACCTGTGTCTTGAGTGGGTTGACTTGTAGTCCGTGTGCACGGCTCCAGTTGCTTATTTTAGCCAGATCTGCATTTATTACGTCGACTGCTTCTGATAATTTGTCATTGGAAGCTTGGCAATAAATTTGAAGGTCATCCGCATAAAGGTGGTAGGAGGAGAGAAGTTGATTAGAGATTGAATTTATGAAAATTGCGAAAAGTAGAGGAGATAAAACGCCGCCCTGAGGCACGCCCGCTGTAGTATTGCACCAAGAAGAACGAGTGTCATCAATACAAATATACTGCCGGTGGCCAGACAGGTAACTGTCGAACCACTCAATTACTGTTGGAGATACGTTAAGAGAGCGTATGATTGCAAGCAATACGTCAAAATCCACGGCATTAAATGCGATAAGGTTTGCAATAAAATTATAATTATTAAAGACTTATCCTATTTGTATATTTGATAGTTTACTGGCGACTACTACTACGCATTGCACCGCTTATGCAGTCAAACTTTACGTAAACGGTTGTACATATCCAAAGATAGATAGCTAGACGTGATTTCGAAACACGACAACAGCCAAATTGTCTGAATGTTTTTACCTAGAGTACTGGATTAAATTTTGTTAAAATATATATATCAATATTACAGTCATAAAGACAGTAATTTCGAGATGGCAGCATGGCGTTTAAGTAATATCTATTAATAAGTTATTATTACGTTTTATAAGGATTTTTTTTACTCTTCTACCACAATAAATCGTCCATGTCAAGCTGCTGCAAGATTCATAACCTTTACATAGCATTTATGTAAAAGTTATTTAATACAAATAAAATAAAACAAAGTCGCTTTTCGCGTCTCACTGTCTATATATCCGCTAACTTCACATAATTCATTAGATATTTATTTGTCTTGGTCTGGGTATTGTGTGTAATAGTAAAATGTTTACAAAAAAAAGTTAATTAAATTTTCTATCCATTGCCTACTTAATACAATCTTTGCTTAGTTTCAGCACTGTGACAAATGTCCCAGATAATTAAATCTAGTTAAATTTAAATGTAAGTAAAAACACAATATTTTGCAACCAAGTCACTGAAATATAAATTTAATTAACTTATGTAATCTAGGTAAAACTCAAAAGAGAAATATTTTTCTTCTAAAATCTTAAAGGAATCCAGGAAATCCAGGAAGCATTCTCTATCTGTTACGGTGAATTCACAGTTACGACTTCTTTAATTAAACTTTTAATTCAAAATTGCGTTGCTTAAACTTACGTTAATACTGAGTACGCAGTATTAATCTGTATTTAAATAAATATTTAAGTATTTTTGGGCTTTAATGTAATAGTCTTTTACAGTGTATTATGTTAATAAATACTTTAGAATATACCAAAGATTAAATCTAAATACTATTTTACGGAGCGGAGTCGGTCGGCCGCCTCACACTACCGTTGTGACTCAACAAACCGTTTTATTCAGCCCGTCTCTGTACAAAACACTTTTCATCACCTCTTCTTTTTTAATTTATACCCTGAGACCACTTGTGGACGTCTTCCGGCTGATATGATGATGATGATTAAAATGATATTGGATGGTAAAGTACATTAATTTTTATGTATGATATAAGCAATTAACCTGACCCGCTCGTCGCTTCGCTCCTCGCTAACCAAATTATATGGGTATGACCCTTTGCCTAACACTTGTCACATAAAACATTTTATCAAACGATTTATTTACACCAATAGTAATTTTATCTGATAACTCAGTTGCTAAATATTCATTGTGTGAAATACTTATTTATAAAATATGTAATTTGTAAAATGATTAGTAGTAAAATGATCAATCGGCGAAACCATTGTTTTGCCAAATGACTTTTGGTCAAACTGCATGGTGGGTGCGGCCCGGCCGCACCATCAGACTTTTCATTCGTCTTTATAAGACTTAGTTTCTATTCGTATCCATAAAATCCCCTACTCAATGCTCAATTGGTTTAGTGGCTTCGTATATTAGCGTATGAACTTAGAGCGTAGGCACAAAACATCTCTAAGAATCGATCTTCTGATGCATTTGACTGCACGTGCGGCACCGTGACTAAGACAGTCGCCTCACCGCTTCGTGCCGCGGGTACGAGTTCCGCGCCTGACAACTATTTGTGTGACCCATAAATAGTTGTTCTGAGTCTGGATGTACTTTGTGTCCGTCTTTTATATGTTTGTAAAGTACCCCGCGACACAGTGATTAAAATTCCCTAGTGCGGACGTTGTCTTTTTAAAAATATTATATACGGCATAAAAAATTGCCCGGCAATGACCACTCTGTGCTACAACACGTTTGTGTGCCTACTAGCTGTGAGCTGTGAATTATATATAGTTTCCATTGATCACTTACAGAACAGAGACGTGGTCGCTCACTATGGGCCTCATGTTCACCTTGAGCAATAAAGAGAGCTATTATATGCTCGGAGTTTCCCTGCGAGATCGACTCAGAAATGTTGATATCCGCAGGCGAACCAAAATAACGTCGAAGAATATTAAGCTGAAGTGGCAGTGGGCAGGGCACATTTCTTGTAGAACTGATGGCCGCTGTGATAGAAAGGTTCATGAATGGCGGCCACGTACCAGAAGATGCAGCGGGGACAGGCCGAGGGACCGATGGTAACTGGAAATCGCTGGATGCGGTAAGCGCAAGACCGCCAATGTGGACATCTTCGGGGGATGCCTTTATCCCACTGTGAAAGTCTTTCGGCCGATATGATGATGATGGTGGTGATGATGGGTTGCTGATGGGTGTATATTGATTATTATTGGTCGATGAATGGATTAATTTTTCATTATAACTTTTTATTCCTTCGCACTCAGGTTAAAATCCATAAGTTTCTAACACTCAAGATGAATTCGGGACCTAGAATTTTTTATATAGTTTAAGAGAAGCAAGACAGTGTTAGAACAATAAAAAAATCAAAATTTCAAATGACTGGCCTTCAAATAAATCGTTAAAATTAATCACTCTCCTTTCAAAATCGCTTCAACAATACAATTAAGACTATAAATTCGGTTTTATCGATTTGGGCCTTAAGCCTTAACGAGCCCTTTGAAATATTTACGAGTTAAAATATTTACGATATACTATATGTATTGAAATTGGTAGTCATACCTCATGAACAAGCTATCAATGTTTCTACAGTTCTTGGGACTAGTAGATAAAAAAGTTTTGACTGGTACACCAAAATAGTGCATTTTTTCAGTAAGTAGAACTATATTTATTACGAAGTTATATAGTTATTTTGAGAATGCTATTCGGAATTTTGTACCTGTCAGCATACAGTATTTTCTTTTTCTTTGTCATATACAAAACGAATTATATTGTATTTCTCTTCGGCTGTATGTAAATTGCATAAATATTAGCATTTTAGGTATTAGAATAAATCTAATTAAGCACATCAATGCTAGGTAACTGACAATCAGTGTTAGATGCTGACACCGCCAAAGTGGTTAAATTCTTAACAGTCTAAAATTTAGTGGGCGATGATTGGTCTAGCTAACTAGCCTAATAGCCAGGGCAATAACAAAATAAATAAATAAATAAAAAGGACAAAATATTTTAACACAATTTATTGATAAACACCTGAAAGGTTGATACAGAGGGTCCAAAATGCCTGTGCTCGCTTTTGCTATGACATACCACCCCGGTCACATGTAGTGACATATTTCCTTGATTGGGGTACGGAGTGCCGTACCCCAATCAAGGAAATATGTTCAAAATGTCAGCACGTCAAAATCATCACTTAGCCATCTCGCTATTCGGAGTAGTCACCACTGGAACGCCCCAATATCTACATAACCAACTCTCTTGGTCTAGAGACTACAACAGATATAGCACAAGAGCCTCTTCTTACCTTATGTCCGTCCCACGGCACAAGACCGCTGTATTTCACAGTAGTTTTAAGTTTTCAGCCTCGAAGATATGGAATGACCTTCCCCCTCCTCTTCGTGAGATAAACACTGTATGTACCTTTCGTAAAATGTTTAAAAGATATTTGTTGGAGCGTCAAAAGCAATCCAAGGATGTCCTTCAGTATAGATTGCCAGAGTCCACAGCCAGGAACTAGATATGCCGATAAAGGTTTTATAATTTTTTTGCCCACGTCTCCGCTAAAGCAGTCAGTATCACATATGTTAGTGTATGAAATGTATATGATGTGAATCTAGTATTTAAATTATTTTATTTAATTGAAATTGTATGAATCTCATTTATATTATTATTTAGTGATTGTATTATTAATGTATTTAGTTTATCAAATATCTGTTATTTCATTTTATTATAGTATGTAATGGTGGTTAACCATCCGTGGACCCCACAGTCGGGCGCTATCAGAATATCAGCGCTGTCGCAATATTGCGACGGCCAATGCCGACGGCAAATGAGATAGATGCTTTTCACCTAGAACGGACTAACGAATATTAAGTATAAGATTTTCATTGTCTGTTTTTCTGTTTTTGTATAATTTCGTTGTTATGTCCGTCCTGGTAATGAATAAATGATTTTTTCTTTCTTTCTTTCTGATAAAATTATTCCTGTTCAATCATCTACCTTATGGTATGGCTTAATTACATCATCATATCAGCCGAAAGACGTCCTCTGATGGACAAAGGCCTCCCTCAATAATTTCCACAATAGCCGGTCCTGCATTGCCCGCATCCAGCGGCTTTCCGGGACCCTTGAAAGATCGTCGGTCCACCTTGTAGGAGGCCTGCCTACGCTGCGTCTTCCGGTTCGTGATCGCCACTCGAGAACCTTTCTGCCCCAGCGGCTGTAGGCATTACGAGTTATGTGCTATGACAATTTTTTTAATGAAATTCGCATATTAATGTTCATCTAGTTGGCTCATTAAGTGATTATAGATTGAGCTATTATTAATATCTATCTTTTCACGTTACACATCATAGATATAAAATTTACGGCCGCGTCGTCAAATACTTACGATTTATAATAAAATGTTATTACTTAGACCTCAACTGACCCACCTGAAGATGCCGTAAAAGTAGATTTATTTTACAAGATTGTATGTTTTACACCCCGGAATAGGGATTATGGGAAAGTAGTCTACATTTTTCCAAAGAAACATATTTTAATGGACAAAAGCATGTAATCTCATAAATGATTATTTATTATCATAAATGTAGCCATCCTGCGGGTCTCGAACCAATACCCTCTACCAACCCAGTTTAGCCACGAATGATACAGACTGGCAGATCAAATTTAGGATTCCCTTGCCCAGTCACAGAACGTACGCTCGAAACTCACCGGACGATTGAATTTATGATCTCCCATTTTTAACTTAGATTTTAAATTAGATTTTAATTAGAATTTAAATTAGATTTACGCTTAGCATTGCGAATCACACTAATATTATATAGGTGAAAGTTTGTGAGTGTGTGAGTGTGCATGTTTGTTAGTTACTTCTTCACATTTTTACGGCTGGGGCGATTTTAATAAAATTTGGTATGAAGTTAGTTGACATACTGAATTAACACATAGGCTATAATTTATAAAGTATAACGCAGGTAAATTAAAAAAAGTTTATTAAAAGCTGATTGCTCAAAATTTCGTTATTCCAAATACAAATTAGTCGTTACTTTTCTTTAACTTTAACCAAATTGGCTAATCCTAACGGATACTAGTTCTAGGGCTAATACAACTCAACTCGATTATACCTTAACTACCTTAATTCAATGAGACAGGTTAGCTATCGACAGAAAGTCAGGTCGGGTTTAGGATATAAGGTTTCTAACACGTGTAACACTGCCTCCTTCCAGATTGCGATTTTTCTGACTATAAAGGCACAAAACTTCTCTGTGTTGAACTTAGGGCCACATTAATTAGAATTTAATATGCAATTTTAATGGGCCGTCATGCAAATTTAAACACATACATTTACGAACATATTTTTAAGTATTGAAAGATTAAGGTTTTCTGCGTATGAACAGCTTGACTAGGAAAGTACCTCCAATGAAATACTTCTAAAGAAGAAACGAGATATTAGTGTTCTGGATGTGAGTAAAGTCGCCAGAGCTTAACTTGGTAAGGACCTTTTAAGAAATCGATAAGTCATACTAAGTGTCGCAAGTGTTATTTTCTAAGGTAGTCGCATACCATCAAAGCACGAAGAGAAATCTCAAAGGCGGTATGCTTCTATGCCAACTTGGAGGGATAGAAAAAAACAAAATTCAATCTCATCCGCATTATGCACCATACTTGCATTCGATGACGTAGTGAAGCGGCACTGGAACAATAAACCTACTCAAGTGACATAGCAAAAGCTTTCAAGTTAAGCGCCGAGTCGTAAAACGTCGCCAATCAGTTGTTGCGCATTAGAGATTGCAGTAACTCTATACAGTAGCGTATGTGTAGATAAGCTTGCTAAGTACTATCTAACTAAGAACAATATATTAGATAAAAAAAATTGTGTGTACTTACGTACACGCGTTAGAAGTTATACTTCTTAATATACAACTTGAACATAGTTATCAATTTTCATACCACCTAGAACTAACTTCATGCTGTTAAATTTTTTGGTGTCGGTGTGCGCGCGCATCGTAAAAATTCACTCTCATCATTTTTCTGCATCGCGCCAAAAGAAGTATAACTTCAACAATGCGCTAAAAATCTTGTCTTCCGCTTATTATTGTTTTATGTCAAATTCGTCACCTTACGGCCACTTGTATACGTGCTTTGTTTTCATTTTTTAGCAAGATTCACGGTGGTGTATAATGAATCGGACACAGGTCCCTTGAATAAATTACGCCGGATGCACAGCCGGCTGCTCTCGGCGGAACGGACACCGGTCCGGCGTAAGAAAGAGCTGTCACTTGTGCCAAGGATTGCTGTGTCTCGACGCTACCGGACATATTGCCGTTTTTCAGTCAATTGAGTGCGGAATACTTACGTTTTTATTGAAGTGGAGGATATTGACAAGATATTGTTAGTAAATCAAAATCTAAAATAAAAAGTATTATATCGCTGTTAATAAAACTTGAAAGGTCTTCTTCCAACTTCGAAAAATGAGTATAAAATGCACCAAATTCTTCCCTTAAAAATAATATAGGATGCACCTGCGTGGGGGGCGTAGAAATCGACCGAGGGAATGCCTACCGAAGAACGGTGAGCAGCGTAGTTCTGTGAACTATGACCATCAAACAGCGATCGCCAACCCGTCTGCCAAGCGTGGCGATTGTGGAAGAGCCCCCCATTCTTTAGGGAGGCTTTTGTGCAGCGGTGGACATACTTTGGCTGACATGATAATGAGGATGTACCTACAGTGACATTTTATGTTTCTTTTTGTTTCTTCTTGTACAAATAGTAAGCTGATATTATTCAACATTATTGCACGTGTAATCTGGACTTAGGTCATAGGACAACTAGATTAAAACTGGCACTGCTACTGGAAGCTAACATCTATCCGGCAAATTAAATATACATACATATGTGTACAAGGATCTCCATACATATGTATACAAGCGGCCTAACCTGTGTTTCTTGAGCACAGTTACAACTTCCTGGTAAGCGGTATATGCCCTAGATTGGCAGTAGATGCGGTTTCGATCGGCACCGGATTATTTGACATTGCTATATAAAATGCTTATATAAATTATATTTAATGCTTGTTGTAAATTATATGATTAGTTGTTGTTGATTATTTAAGTGCAAATTTAAATGTTAATTTGCTGTTATTAAATTAATACCTATAATAACACATAATATAAACATTCATGAAGCATATAACTAATAATTTTAGACAATCAATACGATGTTCTGAGTGCTTTCAGTGAAGCGCCTCGTTAATACCCAAAATCCTAATTGATATTATTAGTATGTGATTTGAGGTCGCGGTCCATTAACATAAGTAGTAAACTAAATTTGGCCATTGCATATAACGTCAACAGAGACTCTTATTATCTGATGGGACGAGCTAGCTTACACTACCGGAGAAAGGTCAGGTGCAGAACTATGAGTTTTACATGGTTTTCGAAGCACAGGTATGTAGAACCTCCAGCTTTTTTATCCCTGGCTTTTCGTGGTGGTTTGAACCCAGGATCGGCTTAACACGCTACCACAAACCTTACCAAAAGTGCTTAATTCTACGTTGAATTTTTAAAATGCATTTTTATAACAATTGTCTATATAGTTGTGAATTTGGCATCACGCCCATCAAACCTATCTGCCTAAACTTTTAACGACTGGTAGATCAATTTATAATTTGTTTTGTATTTTAATTATTTTTCTTTTAATATTTACTGATATAATAAGGGATATATAAGACTTATGATATTCTATGCCGTCACCACACAGCGGTGTGGTGATGGCATAGAATATCATCACCCCTTTTCATCCCGTGGGGGACGTAGAAATCGACCGAGGGAATACCTACCAGAGAAGGGGCAGCAACGTTTTTCCTGTCCCGTCTGCCAAGCGTGGCGTTTATGGATTTTCCCCCCATTCTTTGGAAAGGCTTTTGTCCAGCAGTGGACGTACTTTGGCTGACATGATGATGATGATGATGAATATTTACTAACTCTTCTTCGTATCGTGTCAATAGCAAAAGTATTTTTTTTTCTTAAGTTAATCTATTAAATTACGCCGTCTACCGAACCCTATCTCAATCTTGGAGTATGCACGCAACAAAACAACAATTACAAGAAAAGGGGAAAGGTAGACACCACAATATCTTTGTTTTGAGGTGTTGATATGCAACTGCCTTAGTATAAAAACGCACCACACCGGCCACACCGGCAAACCGGCCAACACACCGGCCAAGTGCGAGTCGGACTCGCACATGAAGGGTTCCATAGCAGCAAGCATTTCAGTTGATTAAATGAAAGCAAATTGCGGTTTATGACGTATTAAAAAAAACTACTAGCTAGATCTCGTTCAAACCAATTTTCGTTGTTAGTTTCTATAAATAAAATAAAATAAAAAAGGTTTTTACTCACGTAGACTTCAAAAAAGCGCTTGTAAATAGTCAGAACATGTTTGTAGTATTATAGTTGTATACATTATTATTTCTAGTAACATAGATATTAGGTACACATGTATTGATAGTATTAAAACATTAATAAAATTTATTTTATAACAGCAATGATATTTAGCTAGCTCGAATCAAGTTATTGTCAAGAGATTATGTTTAAGTTTAATTATCTAGTTTAAGTCTAATTATCTAGTTTAAGTCTAATATTTGTAATACATATTGGCAATGGTTCTGTCTATATTAAGGTGATATTATTATGACGGACCTTGTGTTAATAACGACGGTCGCGCTTTAATGCTACCACCGGATCCAATGCGCCCCAACTGAGAAGACCCAGCGAAACAAACTCAGCGGGTGTCTCTACTACCGGTTTCAACACGGCCCAGTTGAGACGCTCCGGCGAAACATACTCAATGGGGCATATACACGAGATTTGGTCCACTTACTGTAATTATTTAGCAGGCAAACACAATATATGCTCGATCGGTTGTCTGATTATTTATTTATTTTAGGTTTAATATATTAGAAAGAGAAAATAAAAACGTCAAAATAAAAGTAACATTAATCATTTTGAGACACAACCAACAGTTCTGAAATTCGTAGAATATTTAAATAATAGATAGTTTTATTACAGATAGTTCATGTAACATAAAAGATTACTCATGTCTATATGGCTATAAGATCTCCAGCGGACTATGTGCAGGTAGATGCCGACCGCCAAATGTCTTTATCGTCAATGTAATCCTTAGTAGTGTAGTAACCCTTAGCCATAAGTTCATGTTTAATGTGTGACTTAAACTTATTATCAGGTAGTTTAGTTATATGAATAGGGAGCTTGTTATAAAACCTAGTACAATTTCCCATGAATGACTTTTTTGTTTTGCTAACTCTAAAGGCTGGTATAGCTAGTTTGTCCTTATTTCTTGTATTGACATTGTGCAAGTCACTCCGTTTTTTATATTTATCTAAATTTTTCCGCACAAACATTATATTCTGATATATGTATTCAGATGGAACAGTAAGTATATTTACCTCTTTAAAAACGCTTCGTAGAGACTCGCGACTGCCTAGATTATAAATAGCTCGGACTGCTCTTTTTTGTAATACGAAAATAGCACTTATGTCAGCTGCTGAGCCCCACAGCAGAATACCATAGGACATAATGCTATGGAAATAAGTAAAATATACTAGTCTAGCAGTTGGTTCGTCTGACAATTGTCTGATTTTCCAAACTGCATATGAAGCTGAACTTAATTTGGCAGATAATTTTTCAATATGAGGACCCCATTGTAATTTTGAGTCCAGTGTTATTCCCAAAAATACGGTCGAAGGAACTAAATCTAAAACTTCCTCGTTAAGTGCAACCGTTGGTTTAATATGAGTCACATTCGGCAATGAGAATTTGATGTATTTGGTCTTTCCTGCATTCAAAAGAAGATTATTTGCCGAAAACCAATTTGATATGAGGCTGAGAGTTTTATTAGGTTCTATAAGATCCTTATCTTTCCTACTCACTTTAAATATGAGTGACGTATCATCAGCAAATAGAATTATGTCTGATACTTTCTCTACTAGATATGGGAGATCATTTATATAAACTAGAAATAAAAATGGACCCAAAATCGATCCTTGGGGCACCCCCATTTTGACAGAATGTCGTGTTGAATTTACCCCGTCTATTGAAACCAGTTGTTCTCGGCCTGATAAATAGGACATTATAAGATCAAGAGATGTGCCAGAAATTCCATAGTATTTTAGTTTCACAATGAGCGTATGGTGGTCTACGCAATCGAAAGCCTTAGAGAGATCGCAGAAGACTCCCAGCGCATCCTGCGACCCCTCCCAAGTCTCCAATATAGACTTCATTAGTGTACACCCCGCATCCTGAGTAGAACGGCCCTTTGTAAACCCAAACTGCTTGTCATGCAATATCCCATTCATGTTAAAGTGCGACAACATCTGGCTGAGCATGAGCTTTTCAAATATTTTACTTAACGCTGGCAGTATAGAGATGGGTCGATAATTTGTGGCATTATTTGAACAACCTGATTTGAAAACAGGTACTACCTTACTGATTTTCATAAGGTCTGGAAAGACGCCATCACTTACACAGCTATTGAAGATGTTTGCAAGGATGGAAGCAATGTTTTGTATAACTGATTCAATTGCCATTACAGACAGTCCCCATAAATCCTCTGTGCCCTTTTTTTTAATGCTCTTAAAAGCTTTTAAAATATCAGCATTTGTAACAAATCGAAAACTGAATCGAAATCTATGGTAATGTACATCATATATTTTTTTTAGCTTTATCATTCTCTTATTTTAGAAGTTAGAGGGGGGACACTCATGTTACCACTTTGGAAGTGTCTCTCGCGCAAACTATTCAGTTTAGAAAAAAAATATATTAGGAACCTCAATATCATTTTTAAAGACCTATCCATAGACACCCCATATGTATGGGTACGAAGAAAAAAAAATTCAGAGTTTCAGTTCTATGTATGGCGACCCCCCAAAATAATTGTTCTTTTTCTATTTTTGTGAAAAAATCTTAATGCGGTTCACAGAATACATCTACTTACCAAGTTTCAGTAGTACAGCTCTTATAGTTTCGGAAAAAAGTGGCTGTGACATACGGACGGACAGACAGACAGACAGACATGACGAATCTATAAGGGTTCCGTATTTTGCCATTTGGCTACGGAACCCCAATAGACAAGTACGGAAACTACCTACAAACGGTCGAAACTGCACACTCACATAAACATGCGCATCGACAAGACCCCTAAGCGGTTGTCGCGGTGCTGTCAGTAGTGAGTGTCGCGTCAAAACGAGTATTCGCGTATTAGTTTATCTCCGCAATCTCTTTAAAAATCCACGTACGTATTGCGTAGTATACGGCTGTTTGTACTCGGCTGGATCAAAACGGGAGCTTTCGTATTTTAATCGTCCTGATAATATATAAAAACAAATATGTTTTAATATAAAAATAATAATAGGTATCTAAAACTTTTACAACCTTACAACTTCAATAGAGCGTAGGTAATTATTTCATCAACTAGGCTTAGTTACCTTACTGTCCATATTTATACTGTGTAACTGCCTTGTGAATGTGGAGGTTTACCCCTTATTCGCGATGTGCTCGGTGTTTAAGTACAACTATTGATACGTATTTAATTGAAAGGATGTAATAGGCTGACATCACCCAAATTTATTACCTACGTGTCAATATTAAGTGTTCAGAAAACTATCAAAACAAACTTTAACTGGGGTGAAACTAAACAAACTTATTTGTTATAGACAAAATATGATCTTTATGAGGAGTATAATAATAATAATAATAATATCTGGGGACAATGTCACACAGATCATCCTAACCCCAAATTAAGCAAAGCTTGTATACTATGGGTACCAGGCGACGAGATACATACTTATATAGATAGATAAATACTAATATACATAGAAAACATCCATGACTCGGAAACAAATATTCTTGCTCATCACACAAATATTTGCACATACCGGGATTCCCACCCAGGACCACCAGCTTCGTAGGCAGGAGCACTACCAACTAGGCTACGGTGACCGTCAAAACACCAAAAAATCGTATAAAACACCAAAGTCTCTATTAATCTTATATATTAGATTAAGCTGCACATTTTGTCACTTCTATACTATACGCGGGCTTGCGGAAATAGTTTCATTATAATTAAGCAGTACCTTAGAAAGGCCCATATGCCCCCTTTTATGGATACATAAAATGAATATAAAATACTGGCCAAGTGCGAGTTTTTAGTCATCAACAAAAAACATCCAAAATATTACTTTCCTTGAACTCTGTGTTAATTACGAAGAGTTTAAATATTACATGTTCTTGCCATGGAGCAGTGGACAGACCGATATACTTACCGACATACAGTTTGGGCTTAGGTATAGGAACTCGGGGGTACGAAACCCCCACAAAAAATATCTATAAATTGAGTTTTCTACCTTTTAAAGAAATTATTCGTTTATAAAGTATACAACTAAATACAGTTTATTACAACTTTAATTTTATTACATTTAATTTTTAGCTTAAGTAATCACTTGTATTTGTAAGTGTTGGTTCACCTGTTATTGGCAACTTTATAAAGCCATAACTTGGTACAAATCGTTATTTGATGTATTATAATAGGTCTTTGCCTATGAAATTGCCGTTTTGTATGAAAAAATTTAAACGAATTTTTTTCATGAATTTTTTTATTTGTATTAATCGAAGTAATCACCCATGCAATCAATGCATCTTTGCCATCGCAGTGGCAGTTTATTGATGCCCTTCTTAAAGAAATCAGCTGGACGGGAGGCAACAAATTCTTCAAAGGCATTTTGTACTGCCTCTCGGGTATTGAATTTTTTTCCCGCCAAGAAGTTATCCAAATTCTGGAAAAAGTAGTAGTCTGTAGGCGCAAGGTCTGGTGAGTAGGGCGGATGACGGAGAGCTTCCAACCCCAGTTCTTGCAACTTGGAGACCGTCTGCTGTGCAGTATGAGATCGCGCGTTGTCGTGCAGGAGCAGCGGAGACGAGCGATTGACCAATGCTGGTAGGAGATGCGCCAGCTTCTCCATCATTGTGCTCAGTTCTTCACAGTACACATCTGCAGTAATGCTCACCCCGTTTGGTAAGAAGCTGTGATGAATCACACCGGCGCTAGACCACCAAACAGTGACCATCACTTTTCTAGGGGTAAGTTTTCGTTGAGGGCATTGTTTAGGTGCTGAACCAGGATCCAACCAACTTGCTGAGCGCTTGCGGTTATCAAACAGAATCCATTTTTCATCGCAGGTAACAATGCGGTTCAAAATTCCTTCATTTGTGTGTCTGTTGAGCAGTGCAAGGCACGTCTCGACGCGTACTTCGCGCTGGCGATCATTGAGTTCGTGGGGCACCCATTTGTCAAGCTTTTTTACCTTGCCAATTTGACGCAAATGGACCAATATTGTTTTGACGCTAACGTCGAAAGCTGCTGCTAATTCAGCCGTAGATTGTGTATCATCAGCTTCCACAACCGCCTTTAATTCGTCATTGTCGACCAAAGTCTTCGGACGACCGCGAGGTTCATTTTTCAGATCGAAATTTCCAGAACGGAAGCGAGCAAACCAATAACAGGTGGTGCGTTGGTTTGTAGTGTTAGCTCCGTAAACGTCGTTGATGTTGCGTGCCGCTTGTGCCGCGTTGCTGCCACGACGGTACTCATATTCCATAATTACTCGAATTTTTAACGTATCCATGATGACGAAAAAGATTGAAATGCGATGAAAATGTAACACTAATCAATAAAGAAATGACTACTTTTGGAAAAAAGAATCCATGTTTTTAAAATAAAATTAATTTGAAATTAGAATTCTTAGCCAAACAAAAATTATTTTGATTTGAAATGGCCAGTACTGCAGAACGGCAATTTCATAGGTAAAGACCTAATATATAGAAGCTATTGGTGCACCTTTGAATAAGTAAATATAAACAGACTAAGTTAATTTTACGTAAGTGATGAAATCCTCCAAGCGTGTTAACATAATCAAAATAATTTATCTGAATCGTATAAACCACTTCGGAAGAAATTGCCTCCCATTCGAGTTTACAAGTTACGTACATGGCACCGCAAGGCTGTATCGATTGCGAATCGACGTGGCTCCGATGGCTCCGCAGGGACGCATTACCGTCCAGCTTCGAGGTACTGCTACGAATACCTACTTTAATGTGCTGCTGAATAAAATTAATCATAGAACTGTAAAGAGGATTACAATTGTGGTATAAAATACTAGTATATTAAATAAGAGCACGTTAGGCGCAGTGGTTAAGGCAGTCGACTCGGCTTCTCTGTGTATTGGGTTCAATCCCCGCTCATGATTATTTAAATTTTTAACGACGAAGCCCGTTATAGTGAAAAAAATCGCTTAATCGCGGGGGAATTGTGTCGACCACTTTGAGGAATATGACATAATCGCCACGCTTGGCGGTATGATGTATGATGGTCATACAGTACACAGAGAGACGCTCCTGCCCGTTCTCTGGGTGATATACCTTAGGGTCGACTTCTACGCCCCCCACGGGGTATAATAGGGTGGCGACATTATATGCTGTCAACCACACAGCACATATTGTAGTCACACTAATATTATAAAGGCGAAAGTTTGTGAATGTCTGAGTGTGTATGTTTGTTACTTCTTCACGTCTAAACGGCTAGAGCGATTTCAATCAAATTTGGTATGGAGTTAGCGAACAATCTGGATTAACACATAGGCAATAATTTATAAAGTTTAACGCGGGTAAAACTGCGGGGCACAGCTAGTAATAAAATAAAAACTATAACTTTGATGTATAGCAATAAAATGGGTGACAATAGAAAAATGTCTCCTCGACTTTTTACGTAATTACAGAACTTTGCGCGGCAAGTGTAGTTGAATCATGAAGTTTCGCTCGAGGTACAATAAATTTATTATAAAGTTTAGGGACTAAGTAAATTCTTTTTCTTTTACCAGAATAGTGGCAATAGTACCTACTGGGCTTTGTGAAAAATCGTTATTTACGTGGTAAAAACAAAGGGCAAGTGTCGCACACTCGTAAACAATAAACTCTGACAAACTAAACGGCAACAACACTCAGGAGACAGGAAGTCTCACCACTTCCACCGCGCAATTTGTAGTCACGTGTACATTGGTGTAATTAAACCGAGGTGCACATTTGAACACGTTCGCCCGTTGGTGTCTCAGTCGAGCGTCACTGTTGCGGAAGATTGCGGCTCCTGCGAATTGTTCCTGGAGAAAATATACTTCAGTGTTAGTGCGATTGTGTGTCTCGTAAGTAGTTTGTATACCTGAAGCGTGAAGTATAATTATACGCTTTTCAGGCGTCGTGATTAAATTCTAAAAGAAACATGTTTCTTAACCTACCTTAGTATAGGTTAGCAGGAATTAAGACAAGGACAACGATAACTGGAAGTGAAATACCAATTCGGTATTTCACTTCCAGTAATCCTTGTGCTTGTCTACCTTGGTACCTATTTTTTTAATATTATAGTATGTGTACAATAAAAACAAAACTTACTGCGCAGAAATAAGTATAGCATACCTTTTCAAATGATGGACACCAATCTATTAAGGAAATTGGGGAGGCATTTATACAGCAGTGAACGTCATTCGGTAGAAGTGATGTGATGAAACTCTCCTACAATAGAGTGCCTAATTTCCATGGAGCATTTTTCAGGAACCATACTTAACAGATTTTAATGAATAATTATCAATTAGTTAATATATAAAAGCCAAGGTTGATGGTTTCCATGCAATTATACGGAAGCAGTGCGCTTCTATTCTCGGTAGAATACGTGCTATCTCCCACAGCATCCTGAGTGTATTGTGTGATAGATGGGGCAGCCCCATGCTGGCTCACTGGATACGGCTGCACACGTAGGTGTCAGTCTAGGTTAAGAGTTTAACTAACAATATATGGATCTTGTAATTTGATCTGAAATAAATGATTAATAATTAATAATAAACATTAAGTACTTAATTCATAATTTTCATGAAATCCCTTTGAATTTTATTTAAATTAGTAGTAGCATTAAGATAATTTGATTGAAGTTACATAATAATTATCATAATATATAAAATGAGATAAAGAGGGTCAAATGCCAGTGATAGTTATCTGTTTCTATATGCTCGGAAAGTGATGTAGCAAAGATTTTTTTTATTCGTGGCATGTCGTTACCAGTTTTTTTTTAATTATTATAATATAAAAAAGACATACCGGTGAAATTGAGAATATCCTCCTTTTGAAGTCAGTTAAATAGCAGCTACTTCAGTCAATAAAATAGTTAAATTGATACGTATAGAACATAAAATCAACAAATAGATAACACAGCCTCCCGATCTCATGGGTTCAAAGTCAAAGTCAAAAATCATTTATTCCGTAAAAATTTTACATTTATGTGGAATCGTCATATTTTTTCACTAGCTACTGAGAAACACTGCCAGAAAACTCAGTAGGAATCCTTTTTTAAAATAAAATATACTTAAGATTAATTACAATCATGTGTGTTGACTCAGAACAACTCAATCCTAAGCACTTTTATCACTTAAATAATCAGAAATTTTGTAATATGCCCTGATATACAATTTGGCTTTAATAATTCTTTTAAACTTATTCGTAGACAATTCTCTAATATCATTGGGAAGTTTGTTATAGAATCTTATACATTGCCCCATAAAAGAGTTACTTATTTTGTGGAGACGGGTAGTATGCAATATGAGATTATTCTTATATGGTTATAGTTAGATAGGTTCGTAGGTAATCACGCAGGTAGGTGGCCAGTCTATAGATGGGAAACCGAAATATTTTTTAATTTGCTGCGTATAAAATAAAATAAATAATAAAATAGATACTTTGTGTTGGGTTCTGTAATTACTACGTAGGTGAAAGAAAAATTTATTTGTATAATGCCATTTGTGGTCTCGAATTCAATATTATGATGACCTATAGCTTATAGACATTTTCAAATAAAACAAACATCCTGTTCATATATTCACAATAGTAACATATGTACTTAGTTCCTGAATATAGAATGCGCTATGTATGTATATAGTACTTTTGAAGTATATCACGGAAGCTGGTTCGCTACGAGTCGTTGCTTATGAAACTAGGCGCGGATGATAGATTGTTGTTCGTCTAATTTCTTTTGATTTAATTTGTGAGGAAGGCTGTTTATTGTTTCTTTTGTTAAAGTATATAAGGTTCTTAATCACCAGCGTCGATGAGTTTCTTCCGCAAGGATGGCTGAAATTAGTTAGGATGAATGCTTGTCTGATCAATATGTAGATACTTAGTTTAACCCGCTTCTTGCTACAGTTTATCTATACAAATAAATAAAATTGGAGTGTCTGTTTGTAATATTGAAATAGCCGGTTTTTACTACATAAATATGAATATATATACGGTACATACACCAAAATAACAGTTTTTACAATTTTTGTCTGTCTGTCTGCCTGTTTGTTCCGGCTAATCTCTGAAATGGCTGGACCGATTTTGACGGGACTTTTATTGGCAGGTAGCTGATGTAATAAGGAGTAACTTAGGCTACTTTTATTTTAGAAAAAACTCTTTTATTTTACTAAAAGACGAAATAAACTAATTAACACGCGGACGAAGTCGCGGGCACAGCTAGTTATGAATAAAAATATTATGAAACTGCTTCGTTGGTCTAGCGGTAGCGTTTTGACCCACAGAAAAAGGAGTCCTGGGTTCAAGTCCTGGGTTGGGCCAAAAAGTGATTTTGAGACATTGCTGTAAAAAGAAAAATTTCTTATCATCAGCCCGAAGCCTGGGATTTGGCGGTATTATACCTCCGTCCTTCAGAGAGCAAGTAAAGCCGACGGTCCTGTACCTAACCTCTTTCCGGTCGTGTCGCTAGGCGTCCCATCGGATCATGAAAGTGATGGAATAGAAAGTGCCACGTGTTTGCGCACACACTTGTGCACTATAATATGTCCCGAGCAGATGGCTAATCTCTATTGAGACTGGCCGCTTCGGCCGATATTTGGCTAGGAGGACATTATTATGGTTATTATGAATAGCAATAGCTAGTAGAGCTTGTTCTGTCCATATTTATTTACTTACTTATCGTATACATAATATTACGCACTCGTAGGTTTTGCACATAAAGACTCCGATAGGTTTACCACACACAATATTTAATCGAACAGAGTAACATTCTAATTCCGAGTCGTAACAAGGATTGCATATTTAATAATCTCCTACCTTATTTATATTATTATCAGTGATAAGCAATTAGGGTCTTATATCGATTAATAATAGTTTTAAGACGGAAAATTATTATAAAATGACTATAGTAATTGATACAATTATAATCACTAATTAAATAAATAATCACAATGTAAATATATAATTATAATAAAGTAGCTACGTCATAACCGTTGCGCGGCTATTAAGTACTTGATAACAAAAGAGTTGTTCAAGCTGCCCATTAGGCCTCTGACTTGGCTTAAATACTGTTGCCTCTAGTGTTTGCGCACTATAATATGGCCCCCGCAAATGGCTATACATTGAGACTGCCCGCCAGGGCCGAGTTAAACCAAGTGCACAATGTTATCTTCTTTCTAAATAATTTTATCTTCAATTGATAAAAATACAAATAGTTTTAGAAAGCCACGTACTAAAATCAATCGACTGAACATGGTGTGCAAACAAAAGCTTACTAACCCTCATTTCCAAATGTTTCCAATCCCATAACACCTTTTCCCTGGAACCTTCTGCATATTTAAACATTTGGTATATATTCGATTCTATATAATTGCTATTGAATAATACACGATAGTTTTGATGGAAAAACAACTTTAGCTTTAATATTCTATTCCTATAGTTCAGTAGATTTGTCGGTATTTAGTAGTTTTGTTGTGCACTACAACAAACACTTACTATACTACTATACTATAGCTAAAATTTAAAATTTAGATAATTAAACATACACATGATCCTTGACAATAACTTAAATTAAGTTAGCTAAATATCGTTACTATTATAAAATAAATCTTATTGTAAATTATTTCCTACTACTATTGTATATATTACTGCGAACATGTTCTGACTATTTACAAGCGCTTTTTTAAAGTCTACATGAATAAAAACCTTTTTTATTTTATTTTATTTATTTATACTATATCACTGAAACAAAATAAGATGCAGTTGTAAGATGGACCGATGATCTTGTCAGGGTCGTTAGAAGTCGATGGATGCGAATAGCGCGAGACCGGCAATTGTGGAGATCTTTGGGGGCAGCCTTCGTCCAGCAGCAGTAGGCGCCTTTCGACTGAAATGAAGACGATGATGATAAGTTCTTCACTAGTGTTGCTGTTAGAAATTAAATTCATATACATTACCGAACATATTTCAGGTTTATAATTATTAATTTAATTCTCCATGGTGTGACTTAAGTCGCCAGAGCTCATCGGGGATGGCGAGGATTGACAATGTATACCTATCTTTATGTATATCTGTTAAACAATAATATCAACAATACTCATCACAAAAAGATTTGTCCTTGAACAACGAGCCAGTTGGCTTGGTTGGTAGATACCTACTTGCCTTACACGCCGCAGGTCGTGGGTTCGATTCCCACCCAAGACAAATATTTGTATGTATGAACATTTCTGTTTATCCTGAGTCTGGGTGTAATTATCTATATAAGTATATTTTCGGTTTGTTTAGCCACCAAAAGAAATGTCTCTGAGACAATGCGCCGTAAATCGTCTGTAACAGACGCAAAGGCCATATATATATATATACAAAAGAAAAGTGGTAGTATATTTAATAATAATATGTCAGTTATCTGTTTTACATAGTACAAGTTCTGCTGTGTTTGGTATCAGATAGCCGGGTGTGAATATTGTCCAATGTATTATATATGTCCTTGGTAGGAATCGAATACACGACCTCTGGCTTAGCAGTCAAGTTAACTAACCACTAAACTAACCGGCCAGTAATAAAGATAAGCAATGATTTGACATACAGACATACATGCTACATATTTAACAGATGAATCGTCACACCGAACTACGTGTGAACTCACCGAGAGAAAGAGTCTTATGAAAACGAAATAAGATTTCTCTCTGGTAATAAAAATTGTTAAATTGTTTCTCAGAATTCCTCGTATTTTGATGTTTATCTCACAAACTTTTGATTAAATTCAAACGTTATGGCAGTTACAGTACTAAAATATTACGTTGAATTGAATTTGCCTTGTTACGTACTTGCAAAAGTTTTATTACATGCTGTCTATGTAAGCGCTCCCTTATTCACTCTTTTATCAATACAGTTTGTTAGATGTATCTATTAAATACTATATACACTGCCACCTGTTCCCAAACTAGAGCTTATGGTAACTATGGCAACCCGACAATCATAATCATAATCATCGACAACTAATACATATTCTTTTTTTTCATGTTATATATAAAAATCAATGCCACTTTTCGTTGTAATGTTATAACTCAACAACGCCTTTACCGATTTGGCTAATTTTGGTCTTAAATTATTCGTGGAAGTCCAGGAAAGGTTTGTACTAAGAGAAAATTTTAAAAAAGTCTTGAAAAAGTGTAAAATCAGCATCTTTTAGCAATTTAATTAATTTTTTTTGTTTGAAAAAAAATGAACTTAACAATCATTTTTTTATTACTATGCCATATACGTAGCGAAGCACGTACCGGGCCGCTAGTAACCCATAAATAGTTTTTCTGATCTGTGCTTTGTGTCCGTAAATTACAGTAAGTACCACGCAGTACAGGGATGACGACCGTTTTCTTAAAACGAATAAAAAAACTAGCATCAAGCATATCAATATGAATCATACAAAGACGTCCAATGCTGGACAAAGTCTTCCAAAATCTCCACAATTGCCGGTCTTGCGCTTCCCGCATCCAGCGATTTCCAGCGACCCTCACAAGATCATCGGTCCACCTTGTAGGGGGCCTGCCCACGCTGCGTCTTCCGGTATGTGGTCACCGCTCGATAACCTTCTTCTTTACGTTGTGTTTTACGTTTTACGTACTTGTATTTTGCGTTGTAGAATTATACTAGATAGTTTATTAATTAAATTACCAAATTATTGAGGCATTAAAAGTGTTATTTTGACGCTCACTAATCTAATAACTTAGTTTGGAACAACTATTCTTTGAAATAAATTGAAAACATTTCTTTGGCTTCGAATAAATAAAGTGTTATAGAAGTTAGCAGCTGTTAGACCTTAACTCTTTTATGGAATACACTGATGAACAAACTTGGCACGTTTTTCATATTTATGGTTACGTTGATGTAATACTAGTACCTACTTACAGCATTTCCTGTGTGATAAAGGTCTCCGAATGCAGTAAAATCTTATTACAATAAAAGGAAGTTATCAATCTGACTGCAAGCTTCTGTTTTTTATGTATGTTTCGAAAATTATTTTTCTATTCCAATACTTATCGCATGGGCAGTGGTTACCCTAGCGTCAGATTTGTTTAAGCCGACATGGCTTAACTACGTTGTCTAATGACTACAATCGGCACTACTAAAACTTCGAGGGTACAAAAATTAAACCACTTTGGCGGTCACCCATCTATGGACTGACCACGAGCCTTGCTGCTTAACCTCGCCAGTCATTTACGGACCAGTGAGAGCATCTGACTATGATATGCTCTCACATGGTTTCTATAGGAAATGCTTCCGAAATGGGTCCATATACATTTTGTTTAAATCAGTTAATGTCAAGAAATGTTCAAATCGGTTCCATGCTTTGTAAAACAGTAATTAACCAGTAGAAGTCCACCGCACAAAAGCCTTTCCCAAGAATCATCTTTAGGGATATACCATAATCGCCACGCTTGGCAGACAGGTTGGAGATTGCAGCAGAATGGTCATAGTACCCACAAAGAAGCTGCTGCCCAAACTCTGGTAAATATTCCCTCGCCACCCACGGGATGAAATAGGGTGATGATGTTCTGATATTCGTCGCCGTCACCACACAGCCTAACATGTAAATCAACTAATAATGTTGTCTGTAATAGCGTCCGACCTGGCTCAATAGTCATATAAGTAGCAAGTCAGGTGTCATTATTTACTAGACTTAAGTCATGTTTTGTTAACGATTAGGACGCTCATTTATTAAGAAAATGTAGAGAACAAAGCTTATAAAAAAAAGTTTAATCATTCATCAACTGAAATATTAAATTAGCAGTTGCAATGATCAGATTGATCTCAATGTTGACAGTTTAAGCAAATAGAAAGCCAGTTTTTGCAAGTAGCTCCCCTAACATTGACTTTCTAAGCCCTGAATTATCTCACTGAGTGGGTGAATTAAGGCTACATATTAGCCACTCTGGTATTACTTAGTTTAATTTAGTTTAGTTAATTTAATTTATTAAATTGAATAGTCATTTTATTGACGGGCCTGTTGGCGTCGTTGGCAAATATAAGTTTGTATTTATAAAAAAAAGTAGTAACTATATGTAGTATATTAGTTATCTGGTTTCCATAGGACAAGCTCTGCTTAGTGTGGGATCAGGTGACTGTGTGTAAATAATGTCCCAGGATATTGTTGTTATTATTTACAACTTTGAAGTAAATTACGACAACATTTTGTCTGCATGCCGAGATTACCTGTAATGATTGTTACACTTTATTCTGTTTAGTTGCTCCTATTTCATTTTCTTGTACCAGTGTAAACAATTGTTGGTGAACTAAATAAAATAAATAAAAACTCCCATGTAGGAAATATTACAAACATTTAGAAGTGATTGATTACAAACCAGTTGGGCCGTAATTTTGGGGCCAGATTGTGATTTCCGCAATCCCTTTAGTCTAATTCTATTCAAATAAGTTGCGAATGTTTATGTTCAAAACTTTTGATTAAATTCAAACAATACAGTAGTTGACACTGAATTATAACATAAATTTGGTCTGTTACTCTAGTTGAGTTGTTTTTAGACTACTAATTTTACCTTGTAGAATTATAGTACCTACTCCTGGTAGTATTACGTTTTTCGTCTAGCGGTAGCGTTTCAACCGCAGATAGTGTGGTCCTAGGTTCAAATTCCTCGTCAGGCCAAAGTGATTTTGGGATTTATCAGTAAAGAAAATTTCTCATGATCAGCCCGAAGTCCGGGAGTTTGCCGTATTACACCCGCGAGAGGAGAGAACACTAAGCCGTCCTGTACCTGACTTCTTTCCGGTCGTGTCGCTAGTCGTCCCATCGAATTATAAGAGTGATGGATAGAAAGTGCCCCTGTTGAGTCAACTATGTTCTTGGGTATCACAATTGATTCAACACTGCAATGGTGCCCACAAATAGAAAAATTATCGGGTAAATTAAGTTCTGCTGCATATGCTGTTAAAACTATAAGAAGGCTTACTGATGTGGACACAGCTAGAATGGTTTATTTCAGTTATTTTCATAGTATAATGTCCTATGGAATTCTTATCTGGGGTAGCGCTGCGGACATTAACACCATATTTGTATTGCAAAAAAGAGCTGTAAGAGCCATATATAAATTTGGTCCGCGAGAATCTTTGAGAGGAAGTTTAAAGAGATTAACATTCTGACTGCAGCATGTCAGTATATGACAATCTAATTTATATGCATAAACATAAAGACTCCTTCTGTAAAAGGAGCGATACTCATAATAATAATAATAAGTACACTTTATTGCGTCATATAGAATACATCATTAAAATAAATAGTAGTAATGTTCACGCAATAGGCGGCCTTATCGCTAAAAGCGATCTCTTCCAGGCAACCATTCAGTTGGATGAACCAAAATTTATTTGGATATTAAAAGGGGTATAAGATAGTGTACAGAGCAGAAAGGAAATTAGATAACCTACAAAATTGCATAATAAATACGTATAAACTAAATACACATACACAAAGTATATATGAGTAGATAATATTGAAGAAAAATTTTGTGGGTAGTCCCGATAGAAGAACAGCTGTTTTTTATTGCTCTTATTGTAATTCGTTTATAAATAAAATACAATATTTATTTATACTTTTAATGCCAAAAATAGTAAGATAACAGACTTCACCTACCGGGCAAGTGTTTTCACAAAGTTTCAAGCACATAATACGAAATTATCTATCACTACACCATGGATACCGTCAAGGCCATAACCGACATGCGAGACGTACTTTTGAAGCAGATGGCGGATTTCAGAGCAGAACTTCAAACTACTCCAGGCTCAGGTAACACAGATCTAGCGAACAGGTTTACGAAGTTCCAAGACTTCGTACTCCAGCTTCTTGAAAGTCTCCAGAGCCAAATCAACATGTTGGCTCGAGACACGGACCGTCTGGAGATGCGTGGGCGGCGAAAAATCCTGTTATTGCACGGTATTCAAGAAGAGAAAGATGAAGATACTGCTGCAGTAATAGTAAACATGGTGAAAACTCAATTAAAGATGACAGATTTCACTGCTAACTGCATCAAGCGTTGTCACAGGATGGGGCGTAGTACCGGATCAAAAAAACCTCGGCCTATACTGTTCAAGCTGCAGGATGTATCACTCCGCGACCGTCTTTGGTTTGGGAAGACAAATCTCAAAGGTTCGGGTGTCACTATGTCAGAATTTCTGACTGGGGCGCGGCACCAAATTTTCATATCTGCGAGGGAGAAGTGTGGCGTTACGAACTGCTGGACATGGCAGGGCAACATATTTGTCCTTGGAGTGGATGGACAAAGGCACAGGATCCAATCACTATCCGACTTAAACAAGTTCGGCCAGCATGAAGTTATTGTGCCGGCAGCAGGAACCTCCGTGAATCTAACGACCAGGGCAAGACGCACAGCGGCAAACAAAAAGTAATCTCCTTTCTCTTCTGTTTTCGAGCTCTAAATTCCGCATTTATTCATTCTTCGTATATTTGTTTTGTTCTATACCGTCACAACCTCTGACTAATACTTATTTAATAAGTGGGCAGGTTGACAAATGCAGTGTAGTAAATAATCGCAAGCAGTGTCGGTATCGAGTGGCATAGTGGTGTACCTACTCATAAAATTAGTATGCCTAGTATACTAACTTTATGGGTGTACTCGATATGAATACTCATATAGTTAGTAATTACATTTAGTTGTTTCAAAAGCCCTTGTTTGTAACATAATCTAGTATGCGAGGTGACGGAAGACAATCCTAATACTTTCCTGTATTTATTTTTTGTTTGTTTTTGATCGGTTTTGTAAACAGTACCCCTATCACAAACAAAGTTGTTTAAAATTCTAGGCGGCAAATCGAAATCACTTGGAACTTTAAACCTTAAATGTTAACATATAAGGCTGAATTTTTATTTTCTACTGCTAACAATTATTAAGCAAAGACCATTCACGAGTTGGTCGTGATACGGGTACTGAGTGCCATTTTTATTTTTCGTTTTGTGTGCTTTTACGTTTCCTTATTTATTTATTTTTTTAATTGATAGTGTGTTAACACATGACCGGTGGGTGAATCAAAATTTATTCGGTATAGAATAATAAGTATTTAGTTACCCAATTAATTATATATTATATTACTATTTATTTACCGCATCAAGGTATAATTATATACACATATAACTATAAATAGATACATGTATACATACATATAAGTTATCGCATGTCTGACTGCAGCCATGAAGATGACAGTTTTTACTCGCTAAGCAGTGATGACGATAGCTTTAGGAGCTTACCATCAATAGCTGATACTCTTTCAATGCAGTTTTCTGATGTACCTAGGAACTTCAATGTTGTTCACATTAACGCCCAAAGTATTCCGGCTCATTTCTCAGATATGCTGGCAAATTTTGACTGTAAGGATCTCCACGCTATTCTTATTTCAGAATCCTGGTTAAAGCCTTGTCTTCAGACTAGTTCGTATTCCCTCCCTGGTTTCAATTTAATTCGGAACGATCGGACGAATGGTGGTGGTGGCGGAGTTGCAATTTATCTCCGTACTCACATATCCTTTTCTGTGGTTAATATTTCAGCTCAACCACCCCCATCAGGTTCTGGAGAATATCTGTTCATTGAAATTAAGCTTCACCATTGTAAAGTCTTACTTGGTGTCTACTACAGTCCCTCGCTACGTGTAAACTATTTTTCTTCATTTGAAAAACTCTTAGAGAACCTCCTACCTTCCTACAGTCACGCCATAGTCATGGGGGATTTCAACACTTGTCTCTTGAAAAACGATCACCGCTCCTCTTCACTTCAATCTCTGCTTCAATCTAATAACCTTTTTATACTCCCTTCTGGTGCAACGCATCATTTTCCTAACTCTTCTCCTTCCCTTCTCGATCTTATCTTCGTATCTTCTTTACAACATGTCGCCAAGCACGGACAAAGTTCAGCCGACGCTTTTTCTCATCATGACTTAATCTATCTATCATACAAAATTCGCCCCCCTAAGGCAAAACCTAAAACTCTACTGCAACGCAATTTTGGTGGTATGTTGGTAAACAAACTTCGAGAGGATGCCATCAGCATTGACTGGACACCACTTATTGCAGCCAACTCAATAGATGAAAAGGTAAACTATTTCACAACAGTTCTAATAAACCTATATAATGTACATGCTCCTGTTCGAGCCATTAAACTAAAACATATCCCTGCGCCTTGGTTAACCGACAACATAAAGAAACTATTACACAAAAAAGCCAACGCTAAATCTAAGCTCAACAAGGCGCCGTCTGATCATCGACGGAACAAATATTTAGTTATTAGAAATCACTGCAATAAGGTGTGTAGAGATGCACAACGCCAGCATATTCACCAATCTGTTCAAAATGGAGATCCAGCTAAAGTCTGGAAATTCCTTAGGTCCATGGGTGTCGGAAAATCACGGCATGACGCAGCTCCCAGAAATCAAGATCTCAACACGCTAAACCAGCACTTCTCAGCTTCGTCCAGTTTTGATAGGACAGTTAAAAATGGTACACTCAACTATCTATCATCTTTTCCGACACCTAACTATCCACAGTTTGTTATATGTCAATTTTCGGATTGTGATGTTAAGAAGAACGTAATATCAGTCACGTCCAATGCTATTGGTAGCGACTGCATTAGCCGTAACATGATCCTACCCATCCTTGACGAAATCCTGCCCATAATCACACACATCCTTAATTATTCCGTCTGTAGCGGTACCTTTCCATCTTCGTGGAAAGAAGCTCAAATTACCCCTTTGCCTAAAATATCCAATCCTGTATCACCATCCGATTACCGTCCAATTTCTATACTTCCTTTCCTATCCAAAGTTCTTGAACGTCTTATTCACAGCCAACTAAGTGTCTTCCTTAACAAGAACAATCTCCTCAATCCTTTCCAATCCGGTTTTCGTCCAGGTCATAGTACTACCACATCTCTGATCAATGTTACGGAAGATATAAGGTCTGGCATGGAAAATGGAAATCTTACAGTGCTTGCATTGTTAGATTTTACCAATGCCTTTAACACTGTCGATTTTGATATCCTGCTGGCCATTCTTCGTTCTCTTAACATATCTCCAACGGCAATTGACTGGTTTCGCAGTTACCTGTTTGGCCGTCGACAGCGTGTTCGCATAGAAGACACTTTCTCTTCTTGGTGTTGCACCAATGCCGGCGTGCCACAGGGTGGCGTTTTATCTCCGTTACTTTTCGCAATATTTATCAATGCTATATCTGATCAATTGACTTCCTCATACCACCTTTACGCAGATGATCTTCAGATTTACTCTCAGGCACCACCTGAAAAGTTGTCGGAAGCCATTGAAATAATTAACGCAGATTTGTCTCGCATCAGTAAGTGGAGCATGAGATATGGCTTGAAGGTGAATCCAGTGAAGTCTCAAGTCATTGTAATCGGCAGCTCTCGAAAGTTTTCAAGAATCGACTGGCGCCAAACTCCACAAGTTACCTTTGGGGGGATGGGATGGGATTATTATACCTTACGCTAAGAAGGTAAAAAATTTGGGGATTTATATTGATAACACTCTGTCTTGGGGTCCGCAACTTCAAGAACTCAGCAGGAAATTATTCGCATCAGCCAGCTACCTGCGACGCCTTCGTAACTTTCTTCCTACTGCCACCAAAATTGCTCTTGCCCAGTCTCTTCTTCTCCCCATTCTTGACTATGCCGACACCAGCTATCTTGATCTCACGGAGGAACAACTAGATAAACTTGAGCGACTTCAAAATTTTTGTATACGATTCATATTTGGTTTACGTAAGTATGATCACGTCTCCGAATTTCGTACTAAGCTCAAGTGGCTACCTATTCGCTTTCGCCAGAATACTCACATTCTTTGTCTTCTTTACAGGATCCTGTTCAATCCATCAACTCCTTTCTACCTTAAAGAACGTTTTAAGTTCCTTCACACAACACACTCGCGGTCCCTGCGTTCATCAGAAAATCTGCGACTGAAAATACCGTTACATACAACAACTTTTACGGATAAATCGTTTACTATCCAAGCTGCCCGTCTATGGAATGCTCTACCTGTACACATTAGATCAGCACAGTCTCTTTACAGTTTTAGAAATAAGGTGAAAGAGTTTTATCTTAAACTCAGTAATTAATAATATAATTGCTGCATTTAGTTCGTTTCTATATTTCTATATATATTTATATATATGTAAATTTGTTTATGTATTAATATTATCTACTCATATATACTTTGTGTATGTGTATTTAGTTTATACGTATTCATTATGCAATTTTGTAGGTTATCTAATTTCCTTTCTGTTCTGTACACTATCTTATACCCCTTTTAATATCCAAATAAATTTTGGTTCATCCAACTGAATGGTTGCCTGGAAGAGATCGCTCTTAGCGATAAGGCCGCCTATTGCATGAACATTACTATTATTTATTTTAATGATGTATTCTATATGACGCAATAAAGTGTACTTATTATTATTATTATTATTATTAATACATAAACAAATTTACATATATATAAATATATATAGAAATATAGAAACGAACTAAATGCAACAATTATATTATTAATTACTGAGTTTAAGATAAAACTCTTTCACCTTATTTCTAAAACTGTAAAGAGACTGCGCTGATCTAATGTGTACAGGTAGAGTATTCCATAGACGGGCAGCTTGGATAGTAAACGATTTATCCGTAAAAGTTGTTGTATGTAACGGTATTTTCAGTCGCAGATTTTCTGATGAACGCAGGGACCGCGAGTGTGTTGTGTGAAGGAACTTAAAACGTTCTTTAAGGTAGAAAGGAGTTGATGGATTGAACAGGATCCTGTAAAGAAGACAAAGAATGTGAGTATTCCGGCGAAAGCGAATAGGTAGCCACTTGAGCTTAGTACGAAATTCGGAGACGTGATCATACTTACGTAAACCAAATATGAATCGTATACAAAAATTTTGAAGTCGCTCAAGTTTATCTAGTTGTTCCTCCGTGAGATCAAGATAGCTGGTGTCGGCATAGTCAAGAATGGGGAGAAGAAGAGACTGGGCAAGAGCAATTTTGGTGGCAGTAGGAAGAAAGTTACGAAGGCGTCGCAGGTAGCTGGCTGATGCGAATAATTTCCTGCTGAGTTCTTGAAGTTGCGGACCCCAAGACAGAGTGTTATCAATATAAATCCCCAAATTTTTTACCTTCTTAGCGTAAGGTATAATAATCCCATCCCATCCCCCCAAAGGTAACTTGTGGAGTTTGGCGCCAGTCGATTCTTGAAAACTTTCGAGAGCTGCCGATTACAATGACTTGAGACTTCACTGGATTCACCTTCAAGCCATATCTCATGCTCCACTTACTGATGCGAGACAAATCTGCGTTAATTATTTCAATGGCTTCCGACAACTTTTCAGGTGGTGCCTGAGAGTAAATCTGAAGATCATCTGCGTAAAGGTGGTATGAGGAAGTCAATTGATCAGATATAGCATTGATAAATATTGCGAAAAGTAACGGAGATAAAACGCCACCCTGTGGCACGCCGGCATTGGTGCAACACCAAGAAGAGAAAGTGTCTTCTATGCGAACACGCTGTCGACGGCCAAACAGGTAACTGCGAAACCAGTCAATTGCCGTTGGAGATATGTTAAGAGAACGAAGAATGGCCAGCAGGATATCAAAATCGACAGTGTTAAAGGCATTGGTAAAATCTAACAATGCAAGCACTGTAAGATTTCCATTTTCCATGCCAGACCTTATATCTTCCGTAACATTGATCAGAGATGTGGTAGTACTATGACCTGGACGAAAACCGGATTGGAAAGGATTGAGGAGATTGTTCTTGTTAAGGAAGACACTTAGTTGGCTGTGAATAAGACGTTCAAGAACTTTGGATAGGAAAGGAAGTATAGAAATTGGACGGTAATCGGATGGTGATACAGGATTGGATATTTTAGGCAAAGGGGTAATTTGAGCTTCTTTCCACGAAGATGGAAAGGTACCGCTACAGACGGAATAATTAAGGATGTGTGTGATTATGGGCAGGATTTCGTCAAGGATGGGTAGGATCATGTTACGGCTGATGCAGTCGCTACCAATAGCATTGGACGTGACTGATAGTACGTTCTTCTTAACATCACAATCCGAAAATTGACATATAACAAACTGTGGATAGTTAGGTGTCGGAAAAGATGTTAGATAGTTGAGTGTACCATTTTTAACTGTCATGTCTCATAATATAAATACTAGATATAAGCATAGCTTTGTGTTACATACCACCCGTCTCCACAAAGTAAGTAACTCTTTTATGGGGCAATGTATAAGATTCTATAACAAACTTCCCAGTGATATCCGAGAAATGTCTATGAATAAGTTTAAAAGAATTATAAAAGCCAAATTGTGTAGCAGGGCTTACTGCAAAACTTCTGATTATATAAATGACAAAACAGCTTGGGATTGAGTCGCTCTAAATTAACACATTTAAATACAATGTAATTTTATGTAAGAAATAAATATTTTAAAAAAGGATTCCTACTGAGTTTTCTGGCTGTGTTTCTCAGTAGCTGCCACGTCATGCACTGCACGGTAGAGTAAAAAAAAAATTATGATATCACACAAATGTAATATTTTAACGGAATAAATGACTTTTGAATTGAGTTGAGTTTTGCGCACCCAGTTGTCCACTATAGTCGAGCAGTTGGCTAGTCTCCATTAAGCCTGGCCCCCGTGGCTGACATTCGATCAGGAGGACATCAATTAACTTCGGGCTGTAGTTCAGCTTCGGTATATACTCTTAAAGGTGATTAAGCAACAAACCACGACCCAATACTGCACGTGTGGCGCAGCGGCGTAGACAGTCGCATCGCCGCTTCGTGTCGTGGGTTCGAGTTCCGCTCCGGACAACTATTTGTGTGACCCATAAATAGGATAATTCTAAGGTGTAATAGTAAGATAATTAAATGCTGTAATAGTCGAAACATGATTTGTATTCTAAATCTATTAAATCTGCTTACATTAAATTGCGTGCATTGGTTCAACTTAACGTGAACTTTAACGAGTATGAATAATTACCTACTACGTAATTAATGGGAATAATTAGGCTTCATAATTATGGTATTGTTGTCAAAGTTGTGTAAATTTGGTTTCGGTTATATCTGATTTCTTCTATCTGTAATAAAGTGGAAATTCAGGAATACATAATTATTCCCGTTATAATTCTCCCCGTTAAATATTCCGTTTTAATTTTCCTACCAGATGCAGTGCAACCCAACTGAGATCTGGCGGAATGTGGGGTTTCAACCACCAGTTTAGACGTGGCCAAGCTGAGTTTTGGACCAAAACTAAGTTAGAGTATTGATTCAAACGTGTATGTACACAATATTTGCTAGCTCGATTGCATTAATTTCCTATTGTTTATTAGAAAACATATCTGTTTCGGAACACATAGATATAATCTACAGATATATACAATGTAAACAGAATTCCTACAGATAAATAAAGAAGCGACAAAATCTTTCCTATAAATAAATACAATAAATAAATAATAATAATATTTATTTATTTTATTTATTTATAGGAAAGATTTTGTCACTTTTTTAATTAATAAATAAATAATATCTAGGGTCAATGTTACACAGATCATCCTAGCCCCAAACTAAGCATAGCTTGTACTATGGGTACCAGGCGACGATATACATACTTATATAGATAGATAAATACATAGAAAACATCCATGACTCAGAAACAAATATTCGTGCTCATCACACAAATATTTGCACTTACCGGGATTTGAAACCACCCAGCCAGAACCACCAGCTTCGTAGGCAGGAGCACTACCAACTAAGCTACGGTGACCGTCCTATGAAGGTTATAGGGCTCCTATAAAGTTGTTTATACAAGGTGCCGAGTGCCAGATGTCTTTATCCATAGCCATCAGTACAGTCCGTAATATTACAATAAGCTTATTGTAAAGTCTTATATTATTTATTCCTCATAAATAACTTTTAAAACTAGCTAAATAAAAAAAATAGAATCATCATCATTATTATCAGCTTGATATCCTCCACTGCTGGACATAGGTTTCATCTAAAGGCTTCTAGAACGTTGCCATTAATAGGTTTGCCATAATCACCGCACTTGACATACGAGTTGGTGACCGCAGTTAGGTGGTTACATGTACACAAGAGGCGTTGTGAGACTACCGGGTATAATAATAATATATCTAGGGACAATGTCACACAGATCATCCTAGCCCCAAACTAAGCAAAGCTTGTACTATGGGTACCAGGCATACATACTTATATAGATAGATAAATACTTTTATACATAGAAAACATCCATGACTCAGAAACAAATATTCGTGCTCATCACTCAAATATTTTCACTTCGATTCGAACCCAGGACCACCAGCTTCGTAGGTAGGAGCACTACCAACTAGGCTATGGTGACCGTCAAATATAAATATATGGTGGTATATCTCGTAGTCGCTTTTTACGACATCCACGGGATGGCAATGGGTAGCCCTGTTATTATTTTTACGCCGGAAACCACACGGGTAGTTGGTAAAGCTAGTATGTATTTATTATTGTATCCTTTCTGACGAATGACAAGATTATATAACGAATGTAGTGACAGGGTTGATATCCACCACGTCTCATTAGGATTATTTCGGAAAACTATCAATAGTTATTAGGGTTTTAGACATAGTTTGACAAATAAAAAAAATTGTAAAAGTAGTGTTTACCTATAAGTAACTAGACATTTAGATCTTAAGTATTGTGCTATTTTTAAAGATTCGTGTCAATGTTTAAGTTGTTGGTGAACCAAATAAATAAAATAAAAAATAGAAATAAAATTATTTTTTATGTTTTGACTATCAGTTTTCCTATTGAATTAATTATGTTATTTTTATAACAAATGTTATATTAATCGTATGGGTTGGTTGTGGATGGTTACCCTAGTATCACAGTTGTTCAAGCCGCCTATTAGGCCTCTGACATCTCTTAAGTTTCTATGTATTTAAGTATTTATCTATGTATATAAGTATGTATATCGTCGCCTGGTACCCATAGTACAAGCTTTGCTTAGTTTGGGGCTAGGATGATCTGTGTGACATTGTCCCTAGACTGATTATTATATTATTATTAACTATTGTTATCTAATGACTACCACCGGAAACGATAGCTTAACGTGCCCTGTGAAGCACGGAGACCCTCAGATATTAATCCACTTTCGCGATCACCCATCTATAAACTGACCGCGAGCATAGTTGCTTAACCTCACCGAACACTTACGGTCCGTAGCTATGAGCTATGATTCTTGATTATGAAATGCTTATGTCAAAATGTGGATTCAAATAATATAATGTTTCTACGATGTTTCCTTTACTAAGTGGCAGCGTATTATCCGACGTCATTTTTGCATTTTTTTTTTCAGTCATGTACTTGAACTGTACAATGGTATAAAGAACCGAGACATAAACCAATTACCCTTTCTCAGATATGATTCTATATCGGTTAAAGCGTTTTTCTTGTTTCTATTTCTTGTTAACATGTTACTTAAATCATTTCGACTTCCACCATTTACAAGCTGTGATGTCACTTAAATCATTTGTCCGTCAACAAAATATGACATGGAGTGTCACTTAAGCTCTTTCGGCTGCATCTATTTTCTACCTAGGGTGCTTCTTAAACCAGATAGACGTTTTGTTTCAGACATTCTAATATTCGTTTAAACAATTTGGTCCTACTATTTTTTTCGACGAATGTCGTTTAAAAATTACGGTAAAATGGAGAGATGAAACTTAAAACATTTTACACTATTCATAAAAATAAAAGTAGACCTTTAAATCATCCTGTTCTAATATGATACATTTGATTCATGTCATATGATACCATGTTTATTTTATCTCCCGGGAGTTAAAACTCGTAATCATTCAACCAGACCGCAGCGCTCAGTCAGTTCAGTCGAAATCCAGAGTGTATCAAGGAAGAACGTGACTCGAAGTTGCCGCCAGTATTTACGTAAAACGTCTTCTAAATCAAATCGTAAGTGCTATAAATTGCATTATTTATGTGTAATATTTCAAATTGCATTGAAATGTGATACGTTTACTTATTTGATGTAATTATTTATTCGTTCTATTATGTTACTTATTCTATTGAGTATGTAGTTAAATTATTATTTTAAGAGAGTGGTGGCAATCTTAGGCTAACAGCGTTTATTTAAGTTATAACTAATTGTATTGTTTTTATTGAAATAATATACACACTGTTTAATAATTATTGTTGTGTTCCGGCGATTCTAAGGCCGGACACCTGACACGTACACGCGTGTTATTTTTGTATTGTTTATGTATTGTGTTTTTAAATTAATTAGGTCTCATATCGATTATGTATTATAGTATTTTATATGGGCCTTGAAGCCCGAGTTAAATAAATAAATAATTAGTTAATACTCGTATCTTTAGATGCATTTTGATAATGGTAGGTCACTTTGTTTATTACAATAAAACCTATAATATATCATGGCGCGTATCGGTAGATACGTGACTATTGAATATAATGTTGGTACATACTTATGGTAGTAAAGGTTCGTCTTATGTATTTCCCTTATTATTATTACTATTTCAGATAAATATGGAGACAGAAAGACGGAAATTCTACAAACACAAAATCAAACGAATCTGTATTTCAAACGAGGATGATTCGTCTTCCGAAATTGATAAAAGCGACACGACCAAATCTACTGTAACAGTATTAGGAAGTGCCACCTATCATGAACAAGTCAACGATTTAAGTATTTTTAATTCGAACAGCATAGATCAACAACCGGAATCCTTGATTGATGACCCAATTGATTTAAATTGTGAATCGAACTTTTATGCCAATACTATGGATATAGAAGTAGGAATATTTTTCATATTTGTAATGCTTCTAAGAGTAGTCTTTTGTAATGTACCAACACGTTATATTCAACTTATTTCAGACAAAAACGAGACATAAAAATAAACCTGACGATTTGAAAGATGGGTATGTAATTATTAACGAAGTTACGGTTGAAGTGGAAAGAGAGGTGATTTTTTTATTTAGTTACTAGTTTTTTAAAGTAATAAAAAGTAGTCAAGGTTTTATTTTGAATTATAAGCTACATGATTGTTAAGTTTTATCAAAATCTAATTAGTAGTTTCAACATAAATGAACAACAAACATCGCTTTATCCATCTACTCTCATAAACTTTTGCGTTTACAGTAGAACCTAACACGATGTAACATTTAATGCTTAATAACATTTAAATTGTTTTTTAGAATCAAGGAGAAAGAGACGAACCTAAAGAAATAGAAAGAACAATTAGTAACGACAGTCTTCAACCAACTATTACTGAAATTATACCTGAAACCGACATGGACATATTAAGGAAATCTTTAGAAGATAATAATACCGATGATAATGTTGAGATACAAACAGAGGCTGATCATCCAATAAGGCAGAAAAAACAACGAGTTCTAAAAAAAAGGCATTGTTGATTTTTTAAGTGAAGATGAAGATTTTGCTTGGGACTCAACGTCGTGGAAAGAAACAGATGAATCTTCAAGTGATCAAGATGATCAAACAGTAACGAAGAAAAATAAAAAAAGTATAAAAGATGGAAAAGTAGGAGATGCAGGATTAAAAAATAAATAAGAAAAAGGTACGAAAGCAATCTAGATCAAAGGGCATTCAATATGTTAAGGCAGATGGTTCAATTGTGAAAGACAGAAATATGAAACCGAATCCTTGCTTAGAAAAAAACTGTCCCTACAAATGTAAAGAAATAACCCCAGAAAAGAGGATGGCTATATTTAAATATTTTTGGGAATTATCAACAGAAAGAAAAACACAGTGGCTCATATCTATGTCCTCTAAACAAACCATAAAAAGGAAGAGATCTAAAGACTCTAATTACAGGAATAACACATTCTTTTATTTCATAAATGATGGAGAGGGTTGGTGACAAGTTTGTTTAAATTTTCTCTTGAATACTCTGGATATCAGTCAAAGATACATTCATTATACATTGACAACACAGGATCTTGGTATAGCGAAAGAAGAAGGAAGGGGAAAATGCATTCCCAGCAACAAAACATCTAACGCAACCAAAGAATCAGTAAAATCCCTTATCAAAAGGTTACCTGCAATACCATCGCACTACTGCCGCAAGGATAGTACAAAATTATATCTGCCTGTTGAATTTAAAAATATTAAAAATTTATACCGCTGGTATAAAGAAGACCTGTCTAGTAAAGAAGTCGATGTTGTAAGTGAAAAATTATTCCGTTTATTATTCACTACTGATTTTAACATTGGATTTCACGTGCCTAAAAAGGATAAATGCCTAAAGTGCCTGTGTTTTGAAGGCCAGAAGCCAGAGTGTGTGTGCTGAATTGCAAGCTCATTTAGACGAAAAGGAGGCATCAAAGAAGCGGTTGGAGTGTCACCGACAATTAGGTAAAGAAAACCCTTCCATTCTGTGCACTTCGTTTGACCTCCAAAAGGTTCTCAATACGCCTCATGGCAATAATATGTTACTGTTTTATTCTAAAAAGTATGCTATTTTTAATTTATGTTTCTACGAAAGCATCACAAGGAACGGTTTTTGTTTCATCTGGGGAGAATCCGAAGCAAAGAGGGGTGCAAATGAAATTGCCACTATTATACAGAAGTACATACAGAGTGTTGATTCTCGGGGCAACATAAAATGTTTGATCTTATATTCTGATTCTTGCCCTGGACAAAACAAGAATAAAGTAGTCCTTGCAACAATACACAATGCTTTATTGCAATCGACCAATTTAGAGGCAATTCAAATAAATTACCTTTTACCTGGTCACACGGAAATGTCGGTAGATAGCATACATTCTACAATAGAACAATCCGTTCGAAATATTACTGTATGGGTTCCTTCGCAATGGGCTACAATATGCCAGCTAGCAAGAAAAGAACCGGCACCTTATAATGTTGAAAATCTAACACACGAGGATTTCTTAAATTTTGATGATTTGTCTGATAAATATTTTAAGGGAAACCTTGTAGGCAAGATTAGTAAAATTCGTACAGCAACATTTAAGAAATCTCATACAAATCAGATGAAAGTAAAATTTTCAATGAAAGATAATGCACCGGAAGATATTATACAAATTATTGCGAAGCCTAGAAATATAAATCGTAGATATAATTCAAGTTTGCCGATTACCAAAGCCAAATACATGGACCTAAAGAAATTGTGTGAAACCCGGGGTCATACCCAAGATATTTCATAAAGAATATTTAAATCTGCAACATTGCAATTCCAAAGACGTTCCACTCGATACTGATGTAGAGGACAATAATATAGTCGAGGAAACTGATAATTAAATACTTTCTCGTTCTTTTATTTTGCATTTTAATTATGATCAAGCATTAATATGCTTTATAATTGCTAGAAGTTTTGTTTTCTGTACAAGAATTAGTTAATAGTTGATTTTACTACATTGAGACTGATTTTACAATCATGATTATTATACTAAATATAAAGGTATGTGATGTGTAATGTCTTATTGATAAAAAACATAAAAAACTTTCGACAGCTTTTTTCCGCTCACTGTCAGTTCCTGCCAAATGTGTGAAAGTGTCTGAAGCAGAATACAGCTAGAAAACGTTTTAAATATGAATAATACTGATGCTGTTGTTGATTGAGACTGAAAAGTGAATTAATATAAATATCGATGTTCCTACATTTAGACTGATTTTACGTGATTGTTTTTCTACATAATTATTAGGGTATGTAGTCTGTAATGTCTTATTAAAAAAATATTTAAAATTTGCTACAGCTATTTTCTGCTTTGTCACTGCCTTTCTTTCTGACTGACTGTAACTAAGCAGAATAAAGCTAGAAAACGTCTTAAATATTTTTAAATATGAATAAGCGGGTAAAACCTACTTTATGTTGTTGTTGATTTAACTGAAAAGTGAATTAATAAAAATATTGTTGTTACAAACAATTCTATTTGATTGTTATTCTAAATAAATACTTGAACTGATCTTGTGGTGTGTGTTTTTCTTTATTTATTCAATATAAGCTCCTGAGATTTTGGGTGATGGCGATAATTCAGGTTGTTTCAACAGCCATTGGTAATATTAGACGTAAAAAAATGTTACATCAAACGTTAGATTTCCAATACTATTATGTTACATATGTCTATTAGCCTGCCATTAAATTTAATATCAATTGGCAGTTGAGATAAATAGCTTGCTACTGTTCATTATGGGCTGCGTCACTTCATGCTGTTTGGCTTCTTCTGAATATATACAGCAGAGCCTCTTAAATCTTTTTTCCTTTCCCTAAAAAATAGGGGTTTAGGCAAATTTGTATTAAGCGACATTTATCTTTGTAATTAGAGGTCTGTTTTATTTGGTATTACCATCAACAACTCAACGCTTTTAAATGAAATTTAATTTAGTTTACCCCATTCAAATAGCTGCAGAAGTTTTTTTGTTATGATTCATTTTCGATTATTTAAAACTTTAAATGGCTCTCCTGTAAAGTTGCAAAAATGTCGCTTAAAGCAAATAGCCTTTCACCCCTCGAAATAATCGTACACATCAAAATCAAAAAGTCATTTATTCCGTTAATATATTACATTTGTGTGGAATCGTTAATTTTTTTATCCTACCGTGCAGTGCATGACGTGGCAGCTACTGAGAAACACTGCCAGAAAACTCAGTAGGAATCCTTTTTAAAATATTTATTTCTTACATAAAATTACATTGTATTTAAATGTGTAAATTTAGAGCGACTCAATGCCAAGCTGTTTTGTCACTTAAAATAATCAGAAGTTTTGTAGTAAGCCCTGCTACACAATTTAGCTTTTATAATACTTTTAAACTTATTTAAAGACATTTCTCGGATATCAATGGGAAGTTTGTTATAGAATCTATTTGTTATAGAATCATCATATAAAGATTCGTTCTGGTTGGGGATCTCTGGCTCTGGCTTTGTAGTCACGGTCACTAATCACTACACCGAAATTAATTGCTTCACACATGGGGACCACAAAGAGCACTGGCTATTAGCGTCTCTATCATAGTTATATAGTGCACGTGTGTGAGCCTAAATACCGATGACCACTCTTTTACCTCACAGCCGTAATGGAATGGGATAGCTTTCTTCAACGACTGGGCAGAAATCTGGCGTCAGTCGGAAAACATTATGTGCTCTTTAAGGAACGGCCTGTAGCACCACCAAATAACAGGCATTTTACTGCTTGTTTTTCAATTCCAATAACATCTTATCTCATCTCATCTCATCATATCAATACGAGAGTTTTAATCGATATTGGTAGATCAACAAAGTCATCAGTTTTGCTTTGAATTATGTTGGTCTAATTGGTATGCTGCCACTGTTCTACGAAGTCTTGAAGTTAGTCGGAGCCAGTTATGAATATTGTAGCGTCTGTACGGCAACATAATAGTGGTGCAGATGGCAATTTATTTAAAAGTTAGTACAGACTTTCCGTATGTATTATCTTTGGATTCGAAGTTTTATTCGCAAACGATAAAATCGTCTTCTTTAGCTCTTTTTCTGCTGGAATAGATTCCCAGTTTTTTCTAGACAACTAGTACAGATATTAAAATTCTTCCGAAGAATGGAGTTAGCCCCTTCCACTGCTCCGTTAGTTTAGTAATGGCATATTCAGCCGCAGATAATGAGGTCCTGAGTTCAAATCTTAAGGCATAACAAGAAATGATATATAATAATAATAATATCCTGGGACATTATTCACACATGGCTATCGGTTCCCAAACTAAGCAGAGCTTGTACTATGAAAACCAGATAACTGATATATTACATAAACTATTTTTCTTTCGTAAATACATACTTACATATAACTAGCGGCCCGGTACGTGCTTCGGTACGTATTTTATTTTTTTATTAGTTAAACTTTAGTACAGTGAAAATGTACATAGGCGGACTTAATGCCAAAGGCATTCTCGACCAGTCAACCTTAGGGTAGTGCAGAGAGATCGTGGCAGGTGCATTTGGGTTATATAAAATGTATTTTTACTTATTATTCGTATAATTTAACTAATAATAACTACGAACACTATATTTTGACGATCACCGTAGCCTAGTTGGTAGTGCTCCTGCCTACGAAGCTGGTGGTCCTGGGTTCGAATCCCGGTAAGTGCAAATATTTGTGTGATGAGCACAAATATTTGTTTCTGAGTCATGGATGTTTTCTATGTATTTAAGTATTTATCTATCTATATAAGTATGTATATCGTCGCCTGGTACCCATAATACAAGCTTTGCTTAGTTTGGGGCTAGGATGATCTGTGTGACATTGTCCCTATATATTATTATTATTATTTTCTTTTTGTTTTTTTTTTCTCAGCTAGTGCTGGCATTTCTTATCATTTACGGGCAAACGCCAAGTAAATGACAAGGAGTTAGCTAGTCATATTATTATGTCCGTCAGTTGCGTTATTGTCGTCGTCTAATTGGAGGAATTTTCTTACAATGCGGCAAGTATTTAGTATGGCCGCCTTTTGCAATTGAATGTTTCAAATCAATAAGCTTAATACTGTGGTGTATGTATCTTGGGATTACTCCAGTACTGGATAATACTATTGGGACGATGTATACTTTATTCTGTTTCCAGATTCTGGTGACTTCCTCTTTAAGTTCTGTGTATTTATTAACTTTTTCTGTGATCATTTTATTTAGGTTGTGGGTATTTGGGACAGCAATATCTATAAGATATGTAATTTTATCTTGTTTATTTTGCAGGACAATATCGGGGCGGTTATAATGAATCGTTCTGTCAGTTAGTATGGCTCGGTCATAAAGTAATTTGTGGGTGTTGTTTTCCAAAATATTTTGAGGGCTGTATTTGTAGTAAGGTGTATGTGGGGTATTTGGTATGAGTTGGTACTTAAGTGCTAGTTGTTGATGAATAATGTTAGCAATTTGGTTATGCCTGTGTGTATAATCTGTTTGTGTAAGCGTTGGACATGCACCAGTTATGTGTTGTATGTTTTCTGGGTGGATGTGACATTTTCGACACTTGTCGTCAGCAATTGTAGGGTCTTTGATAATATGCTTTCTATAATTCATGGTATTAATAATTTGATCCTGAATCGCTTAATTATCGAATCGAATTATTATTATTATTATATAATATATATAATAGATACTATACTATAACATACTATACAATAATAAATATAATTATTGACGAGACATTTCTGTGTGAAGTTTCTTAGAAATATACTCACGAACTTTCATTTTAAACGTGAAGCGAGTCTTAGCCATCCTGATTCCTACAGGAAGCTCATTCCAAAGAAGTATAGATTGGAAGAAAGAGCAGTGAATGAAGTCAGAGCTATGAGATGGACATCGTAAAAGACGATTATGACTAGAGCGGAGAGTCTTACTATGATTATCAGAAAGGTATTGAAAGTAAGGCGTTAAATAAGAAGGAACAGTAGGAGATTCCAGTATGGAGAAAAGTGTGGTGAGCGCCCTCAAATTTCTTCGCTGGCGAATGGGCAACCAGTTTAACTGGGTACGGTAAGCAGATACATGATCATACTTACGTAGATTGAAAACGAATCGAATGCAGTTATTCAGAAGTCGGTCAAGTTTGTTAAGAAGATCTGCATTCAGGTCAAAGTAGCACACATCACCATAGTCGACAATGGGAAAAATTAGAGTCTGCACAAGCATTACTTTTGTTCTGGATGGAAGGAAATTTCTAAGCCTATAAAATGACCGTAGAATCCCGGTAATTCTCTGGCTGATCCCAGAAATGTGACTTTGCCAGTTTAGGTTGTTGTCAATTACCAGTCCGAGATCTTTGACTTTTTGGCTAATGATAATAGGCGGCAAACTGCCAACATCTACCTTGCACATCATCCTTGAGCTACCCACTATGATTGCTTGGCACTTTGATGGGTTGACAGTTAAGCCAAAATTATATGACGAGGTTTTTAAAAATTCTAAGTCATTATTTATCTTATTAATCGCCTCTGGCAAACTATCGACACTCGCTTGGGCGTACAGTTGCAGGTCGTCAGCATAAAGATGATACGCACTCTGAAGATCACGAGTTAAAAGGTTTATAAATACTGAAAACAAGAGAGGTGAGAGAATACCGCCTTGAGGGACACCAGTTTCTAAGTTACACCAATTTTATGACGCTTCACGTATAATGCATAGTAATAAAAAAAACACTTGTGTGTACTTATGTACACGCGTTAGAAGTTATACTTCTTAATAAACAACTTGAACATAGTAATCAATTTTCATACCACCTAGAACTAACGTCATGCTGTTATTTTTACGTAAAAATTATGTAAAAATTCACTCTCATACATTTTCATTCCACCTAGAACTAACTTCATGCTGTTATTTTTACGATGCGCGCGCATCGTAAAAATTCACTCTTATACCACCTAGAACTAACTTCATGCTGTTAAATCTTTTGGTGTCGGTGTGCGCGCGCATCGTAAAAATTCACTCTCATCATTTTTCTCCATCGCGCCAAAAGAAGTATAACTTCAAAAAAGATTTAAGTTAATTTATTCAAACAAAAAAATATTTTAATTTGCTACAAGATGTTGATTTTACACTTTTTCAAGACGTTTTTATTTTCTCTACGTACAAACCTTCCCTGGACTTCCACAAATAATTCAAGACCAAAATTAGCCAAATCGGTAGAGGCGTTGTTGAGTTATAACATTACAACGAAAAGAGGCATTGATTTTTATATATATAGATTTACACCCAGACCCAGGACAAACAGACATATTCATGCACACAAATATTAGTCCCGGGTGGGAATCGAACCCATGACCTGCGGCGTGAAAGGCAGGTTTCGACAAAAACAGTATCAGCCCGGGATCTGGAAGTGTGCAGTGGGCAGTGTTACACTCCCGGGCTTTGGAGAGCATGTAAAGCTGCTAATCCTGAACGTTTCGACTCTCCGGTCGTATCAGCTAGCTGTCTTTTGGATTATGAGAGTGAGGGTATGAAAAGTATTTACGCAAACCCTTGTGTACTTTAATATATTACCCGCAGATTAGAATATTCATGGAGGCTGCAAGCCATGGCCGAAATTGGACCACACTCGCCACTTAAACAACCAGTCAGTGTAACAAATCTTTGTTTTACCAATGCGGGCAAGATATCCACGACGTTCCCGACACAAAATCCTACACCGCACGTCCACAGTTTGATCCCCACCATACATCTTTTTATCTAGCGGTCCAGTTTTTGCAGATGCAGATTATAATAGATCATATTTATATTCTCAAATAGCTAAACCACTAGACATACTTCACTGTCATCATAGTTACAAAAAATTTACTTTTATTTTATAAAAGAACAAAACAAAAGGTTCTCGAGTGGCGAACACGAAACGGAAGACGCAGGTAAACTGATGATCTTTTGAAGGTCGCTGGATGCAGCTGAATACGGGTAGCGTAAAACCGGAAATTGTAGAGATCTTTGTCTAGTAGTAGACATCTTTCGGCTGATATGATTATATAACTATAATGCTACAACTTTCATGATAATTCTGCTCTTCAATCAACGCTGATACACCACAGATAAGTAACAAGACGATTAAACTTACATTAAGACTTGAAACTTATACAATAACAATAATTCAAACTTCGCCTTCTTCATAAGCAATTTTCCGAATTCACATGTCTTCAATACGTAAGTCACAGAGCAAAATTAACCGTATGTACGAAGAAACAAGATTCGTAACCCAGTGCAGTGTGTAGTAAAATCGTTATACCCAAGTGAATATTAACGCGAAGGCTAATGGAGTAATGGTACTCATATGTATGAATAATTCACGTATCGAATTAAAGCGGCCCAACTTTTGTTCTGTTTACACTAGGATGAAAAAGTTGCTGCGTGGAGAGCATTCCATTTCACAGTAGCAATTTCAGCATAATAGTATTAGAAGTGACATACGGAAACGTATGGTTGATGTGGATATAGTATCGATATAACCTAACCGTTAGAAAATCCTGGACACCGACTATAATTACATCATTTTGGAAAAGAGCTGATACTTTTACACTGCTGCACCGATATTAATCAAACATATCTAAGATCCACCGTAAGGAAACTGGCTTTAAAATGAATGAAAAAAAAATTGCATCTAAATCTGTCAATCTGTTTGAGATACCATGACACAGACAAATCGACGTCAAATTTATTACACCCCTCTTTTTGCGTCGGGGGTTAAAATGCTCTTTCTGATGCACAATACGATGAATGGCTTCACGTTGTCGTAACGTGAAAAGCTCAAAACGTCCTTGAAATTCTCCATAAACCCTTTAAGCATGTCTCCACAGTGACCACCCTGAGTCGCACTTACCTATTTATTCGACTAATCAAACTTTTCAAATATTTAACTTGACAATCTGGCGAAAGGTTGGATAATAATCGCCTGAATTTATCAACGGCCTCATCAGAGGTCTTAAATTTTCTTTCACAGTGCACATGTTTTATTTTCTTTTCTATTGTTATCGCGGTCGTGTGCGGAAAACGCTCGTTAAGAACTCAGATACCATAAAACAGGGACGGGGAATGAAATCGAACGCATGTATAGAAATTATCCCTGACCTCTGAAAACCTCACCGTTTTACCGTTATGAAGTAAGTAAGTATCTTGATTTTAAAATAGCGATAAAAGTAATAGTACATGGACATAATTTTGAAATTGAAGTAACCGTTATATTTATTGACATTGAACAGAGCGTCGAGCGTCGGGATCATTTAACCAACGAATATTTGCTTTGGTTGTAGAATAAGTTCAATTTCTATAGTTTACTTAATAGTTTAAAACAATATTCCGAAGTGGTAAAAATGAACCTTTATGGTTCTACTTAGTCGATCCATCCGTTCGCTACAGATATATATCTCAGCATACATTAATCAATTGACTGAAATTCAAAATAGGTTTACGTCTTTCTTACCCAAAATTATTACCAAAAAAGGAAAAAAAAAATTTATTCGTTTAAAAGAGCAAACTGGAGGTCAAAAGTAAGGGTATCCGATAAAATGAGGCATCGTATGAATGGACTTCATATTTTCAGATACACCCAAAGAGAATAAACGAAGAACTTGGGGCTAAACGAGACACTGCACACCAAATTAAAGCGGATTGACAAAAACACCTTAGCTAGGTGTTTTCTACCATAGTAATATAGTTTAGAGCACGATTATTTGTTTTGTGTCTGGATGTTATTTATCTATAACTAGCTTTACCCGCGGTTTTACCCGCTTTAAACTTTATAAATGATGGCCTATGTGTTAATCCAGGCGGTCAGCTTTGGAATTTTTCATAGCCTATGACACTCCACAATAAGGTAGCTTTCTATTGGTGAAATAATTTTGAAAATCGGTTCAGTAGATCCAGAGATTACACCTTACAACGTCACAAACTCACAAACGTACCTGTTTATAATATTAGTATAGACGAATGGTGAAGGCAACTAATAGATTCGGTTAAAAAACAAAATCAAGTAATTGACAAATATGCAGTTGACGAGATGGCAGCACAACATGGTATAATATTGCTGAGACTGCCCCTTACCACTGCGAGCTCAACTCAATAGAACTAATTTAGACACAGCAGTAATTGATAACATTACTGACAACTTTATCATAAATGTAGCGAGCGACGACAGTGACTTTCTGATTCTAACTGAGTCCTTTTATTTTAAACTAGGGTAACCGCTGCTCATACAATAAGTACTGTAGATTGTATCACTGCTGTATGTGTTATTCTTACCAACTACTGTACTACTCTCTACTCAACACACCATCTTATTATCGTATTTTATAGTGCGGTAGCCGTTTGCTGCACGCACGGCAGACGCACGTGCCTTCGTGCCGCAGTGCGTGGCGGTGCCCGCGGTGGCGGCGCAGGCGCCGTGCTGTCATTAGAAGAAGTTCTCGCCGAAGGTGCCTCTGCACCTCCCGCTAGAACACCAGCTTTCACGAAGCAGCAGCAGAGAGCATTGCATGATGCTATGTATTGTGCAGCTGAAACTGATCATTTGGGTGAGAATAATTTGTATGTTTTCATATTTAATCCACACTTCCACTTTTACAGAAATATAAAAGTACTAGCTTTTGCCCGCGTCTTCGTTCGCGTGGAATAGTGACTTCCAGCAGATTTTTGGTTTTACCCACATAGATCCCGATCTCGCGGGATCTCTTCAAAAATGAAATGTGGAAGATATTCTAGGGAACTCTTCAAAAATCAACATAATGAGCTCTGCGTTTGAATTGAAGATATGTATACTCACTTAGGGCATTAAACGAAAAAGGCGAAAATGTTATTTTTCCCTTATATTCAAAATATTATTTTGATTTGCCATTTCAGAAAAAAATACTGTTTCTCGCTTGACAAATTTTCTATTATTTTAGGCTTTAAAGATTATTAAAGTTTCTTACAGCAAGACATTTCTGTATACCACGTTTTTAGTTTTGCCATCCTTTGCAAAAATATATAGGTCTTGTGGTTTTGACACTCTTGAGCACGCATCGTAGAGTTGTCCATGGGAGAAACAGTCTTTTTCAAGATGTACCCCCGCAACTTTCAGCGTTTGCCCTTGGGCTTTATTTATTGTTATTGCAAACGCAGTTTTCAGCGGAAACTGAACTCTTTTGAATTGGAATGGCAAATCAGTTGGAATGATGGGAATGTGGGGAATAATTACAGTTTCGCCTTTTGCCATTCCAGTCATAATAACGGCTTTAATGACATTCAGTCCTAAATATGTTACTTGTAACCGTGTGCCGTTACATAGCCTTGGTGGATCTAGGTTTCTCATAAGCATCACAGGAACTCCAACTTTCTCACTGATATCTCTAAGGAGTTGAGAAACTCTGTTGGGTAAGATGTCACTTTCTCGGTATCCACGACGTTATCTACTGATAGATACTCGATGACATCTCTCTCTACGTCAGACATAATTTGGTCATTTATCCGGCCTACTATTTCATTTATTGGCGCCAATATCTCCCTTTCGCATAACCATTCCCGATTTTCGATATTAGCGCGTAAATCCGGATAGACACAATTTTTTAAATTGTATGTGCTATCCACAATTTGCCATCCCAACGCCATCTATCGAGCATAGTGACAACTCGGATTATTTATCTATACTCCGTTCGGGCATTTTCTTTGTACTAAAAGTTTTATTATATTGATATTATTTTTTTCATACCTATTTACTATTTATTTACTTTTTTCCGATGAATTAAAACAATAACATGAACCGAACTCGTGTAATGATCGACACCATTGCGCGATCACCAACTCGACATAATATAGTACTCATAGAATTATCTATACTCCGTTAGGGCATTTTCTTTGTACTAAAAGTTGTATTATATTATATTTTTATTATATTATTATTTTCATACCTTTTTACTATTTATTTACAATTTTCCGATGAATTTTCAGTACTGAATTGATGCCGACTCTTGACCAATAGATGGCGCTGTATGTCCGGAATAAATTTTATTTTTTATTTTATTTTTTGTAATAAAAACTATCCTATGTCCTTTCTCAAGTTCCAAGCTATGTCTGTACCAAATTTCACACAAATCGGTTCAGTAGTTTAGGCGTGAAGCAAATACAGACAGACAGAAAGACAGACAGACAGAGTTACTTTCGCATTTATAATATTAGTTTGGATTTGGATTATTTTCAACCTTTTTACTATTTATTTACATTTTTCCGATGAATTTTCAGTACTGAATTGATGCCGACTCTTGGCCAATAGATGGCGCTGTATGTCCGGAATAAATTTTATTTTTTATTTTATTTTTTGTAATAAAAACTATCCTATGTCCTTTCTCAAGTTCCAAGCTATGTCTGTACCAAATTTCACACAAATCGGTTCAGTAGTTTAGGCGTGAAGCAAAGACAGACAGACAGAAAGACAGACAGACAGAGTTACTTTCGCATTTATAATATTAGCTTGGATTTTTATTATATTATTATTTTCATACCTTTTTACTATTTATTTACAATTTTCCGATGAATTTTCAGTACTGAATTGATGCCGACTCTTGACCAATAGATGGCGCTGTATGTCCGGAATAAATTTTATTTTTTATTTTATTTTTTGTAATAAAAACTATCCTATGTCCTTTCTCAAGTTCCAAGCTATGTCTGTACCAAATTTCACACAAATCGGTTCAGTAGTTAAGGCGTGAAGCAAAGACAGACAGACAGAAAGACAGACAGACAGAGTTACTTTCGCATTTATAATATTAGTTTGGATTTGGATTATTTTCATACCTTTTTACTATTTATTTACATTTTTCCGATGAATTTTCAGTACTGAATTGATGCCGACTCTTGACCAATAGATGGCGCTGTATGTCCGGAATAAATTTTATTTTTTATTTTATTTTTTGTAATAAAAACTATCCTATGTCCTTTCTCAAGTTCCAAGCTATGTCTGTACCAAATTTCACACAAATCGGTTCAGTAGTTTAGGCGTGAAGCAAAGACAGACAGACAGAAAGACAGACAGACAGAGTTACTTTCGCATTTATAATATTAGTTTGGATTACCTTACTAATGAGAAACATAATATGTATTAAATGTGTTTTTAAGACAAGCTTAATTATTTAATATAAAACGTTCGTGTAAGTACATTATATAAGTTCATTCAATTTAGTTCATTCCTACACCACCTCACTATCTTTTTTTTTTATCAAAACCTGGTAACCTTTTATCTGTCAAGTTACTGAATACAATTAAAAGTCGAACTATAGTAAAGAAGTGTGATATGTATCAAACCCGTAAAACAAAGGTGCTGAGGTAGTTGCGAAGCGACCACATTACTAGCTACGCCACAGGTACCGTGGTTAGATTTCCCCCCGACGATAAAATTTATGATTGTGCAGCTGCGAATTTCCACTTTATTACAATCGATAATCGTCTTTATTTCGTAAGCAGTAAGTTCCGTTTCCGTAGTGCAGGTGGCGTTGACTGTATCTAACGGTTTGTGTGTGATAAATGTTAACGCGCATCTAATACTCATCAGTGATTGATGGCGCTCACTTCGATTAGCGTCAACGGCTACACTAACATTGATTAGGATTTATATAATAATTAACTGATCACTCATTGCGGTTGTAGCGAGAAGCTAGTAAACCATAATGAGTGACATTAGAATAAGATATATGGGATACTTTTATCCCAGTATAATATTTCAATAAAGTTTAAAGGAAACATCCTGTTGTTTTGTGTTTTGATAATCTCACAATTACCAAAACACAAAACTTAACTTTACTACTTACTTACCAATGTAAGACGTCATGTTTTCGAGAAATAAAGTTATTATAAAGAACACGTGAACGAACGGTCTGTATAATTTCATCGTAATACAAGATTATAAGCAAGACTGCAGGTGTGCAATTGTCCCCATAAATAGTTGTTCTGAGTCTGGATGTAACTTGTCTCCGTCTATTATATGTTTGTAAAGTACCCCGTGACATAGGGATTAAATTCCATAATGCGGGCGTTGTCTTTTATAAAAAGTCAATACAAGAATCAAAAAATTAAAAAAGTACGGCCTTTTTAATCTGTATCCCGTAGGTTCTCGTCGTACGGGAACTTTACTGTAAAAAATTCAGTTTAAAACTCGGCTTATGTTTAGTGTGGCACCTATAATTTGTATTTAAACTACACTTTCCATAAATCATAAGAAATAGTTTTACATTTTACAGTTACCTGCGCGCGCGCTTAGCGTACGGTCGTGTCTTAGCCCGTGCATTGTAGCTTTGTAACTAGCGATACAACTGATACAAAATACCCTCTATTGGTTACCGAAATCATGTTGAAGTGTAAAAGGTGTAGTAAATTTATTTCGATGGCGAAGGAGGAGTTCGTAAGATGTAAAGGACCGTGCGAAGCAATCTACCACAAGAAATGTGTCACGAATAAAACCTTTACTAATGAAAAATGTGTAGACTGCATCCCGCTGTCTGACCCGCCTACCCCAGAAACAGAACCAAATATTGCCGTCACCCTGGCGGAAATGAATAAAAAGATGGATGTAATCTATATGATGCAAAAAAAATTACAAGACCTGGCCGAGTTGATTGATTTCGTATCTGAAAAATATGACAAACTGTGCCAGTTCCAAACATCAGCGGAAAAGAAAATGAAAGCCTTAGAAAACAAGAATGCGTACCTAGAAAAGTGTAACAAGTCCCTGGAAGAACGTCTAAATAACCTGGAAGAAAAAGAGAACGAAAGAAAAGTAGAATTAGCTGGATTGGAGAGAAAAGAGAACGAAGAAATTACCGCAGTTGTTGCCACAATTGCCCACAAGCTCGAACTCGACACCAGTCTGATTGACCGAGTAGAAAGGGTAGGACGAGAAAAACCTGATACCGATAAACCGCAGCCAGTGGTGATAACGTTCACAACAAAAGAAGCGCGCAGTAAATGGATCAAAAGTCGCAAAGTTCGCTTAACTAATGGGCAGGTATATGGCACTAAAAGCGATAGTCGTATTTATATTAACGAAAATCTCACTAAATACAAAAGAAACCTACTTTGGCTTGCTAAAAACCAGCTAAAAAATACCTATAAATACATATGGGTTCAGGATGGAAAAATACTTATAAAAAAAAGTGACGAACAAAAGAAAATATTGGCAATTAGGAGCGAAAGTGATATTGAACGGATTGTGGATAGGGAGGAGTAACGGCAGCCATATTTACTCCTAGATACCTATACAAGCGCGCATAGCGCGATGTACACATTGTGATCAATATATTACATAACAGTGGATCGGTTTGATGCAATTACCGCACTTGACTGTCAATTTAAAAGATACCAAAGTATTAGCAGCTGGGCAAGAAGTTTATCTAGCCACAGTGAATACATACACATAGTACATTTAAACATTCGCTCACTAAGAAAACACTTCGATGAACTATTAGTGTTATTACAGTGTTGTCCGCAAGATATAGATTTGTTAGTGCTATCCGAGGTTAATATTAAGGAAGACGAGTTGACACTATATAACATAGAAGGATACAATTCATTTTCGAACACAAGGGAACGCTCACGAGGAGGAGGACTAGTCATTTATGTTAAAGATAAGTATAGACTGTGTGCAGAAAAATCGCAGACTCGCGCAGTCGAGCTACTCCATGGGAAACTGATACTAGACTCCTCGACTCTTAATATCCTTACTTTGTATAGACCCCCTAATACGTGCAAGTCGTTATTCATGGAGGAAGTCGAGCAGACAATAAGTAATATCCCATCTAGCGAAGAAGTAGTGTTGGTAGGAGATATAAATATCAACTTAATAGGAGATAGTGACAATTCTCAAGTTTCGTGCTATAAAAACTGCTTGTGTGAGCTAGGGTTACAGTCTGTCATACCCGCCAGAGAGGTGACGAGAGAAGCCATTGTAGCAGGTATAAAACAAGTGTCGTGTATTGATCATGTGTGGGTGCGTTCTAAACTGTTACTAGACTGTGTGTCATACGTTATTGAGTGTTATGTGTCGGATCATCACATGGTTGGAGTCTCAATACCTACGGCTTCAAAGCAAACCTGGAACGAAAGTGAGGACAAGGACATTCGGTATGTGATAAGTTCAAAATTAGTTCATAAAAAACTTTCTAACATTGACTGGCCTGAACTATTGACTATCAACTGTCCCTTAGTTCTATATGATACGTTATTGTCTATATTTAGCAATACATATAAAGATAGCAAAACACTTTTAATGAACCAGTGTAAGAAGCGAGTAGCACAGCCATGGATAAATAAATCATTAAATAACATGATACTACGTAAGGATAAGTTATTTAGGGATTGGAAAGATGCTCCTAACAACAGTACAAAGAGGTTGGAATACACACGGTTGAGAAATAAAGTAAATAAATTAATATATAAGGCTAAAAATGCACATAGGCAACTAGAAATAAAAAAATGTAAAGGGGATCCAACAAAAATCTGGCAAATGATCAATTGCTGGTTAGGCAGGAAAAAAGAAGGCATAGATAACATAATTAAAAGATTTTTTGGGAAACAGGATAGTATGTATAATATATGTAGTAAGTTTGCAGATACGTTTACTCAAGAGATTTCTGACATAAAGCATGTCTGTAGCATACAATTGTTAGAACGAACCCAATACGTGGCAGCATGTAACGTAAGTTTTCGTTTTAAGCCCGTGTGTGGCAATACCGTATCTAAGGTTATTGACCAGCTAAGCAGTGATAAGGCGCCAGGCATCGACTGTATTCGAGCCATGGATTTAAAAAGTATTAATCGACAAATTTCACCTGTTTTGGCACACTTTGTAAACATGTGTTTGTCCCGGGGAGAATATCCAAATCTCCTCAAAAAAGCTTTAATTAGGCCTATCTTTAAGCAGGGAGCACACACTGACTACACCAATTATAGACCGATAGCCATCTTATCAGTCGTTAATAAAATTGTTGAAAAAATAGTAACTGGACAAGTTAGTGAATTTTTAGAGCAGAACCTCATATTATCTGACGTGCAGCACGGATTTAGGCAAGGTCGCAGCACAGCTACTGCTTTATCGCAATTCTCGGAAGATCTGAATCATAGGCTAGACCAGGGTCACCAGGTCCTAGCACTATTTATCGACTATAAAAAGGCTTTCGATACTTTAGATCACGAAGTGCTACTCCAGGCCATGGATGACTGCGGGATAAGAGGGCCCACAAACAAGTGGTTCCGTAACTACTTGTGTGGCAGAACCCTCCAAACGAGTATTGCAGGAGTCACAGGACGGGAGTCCGCCGTAAACTTGGGCGTGCCAACCGGATCCGTCGCCGGGCCGGTTAGCTTCATTATGCACGTCAATAGCGTGAGTAACGTAGTAAAAAATTGCCGAGTGTATATGTACGCCGATGACATGTGCTGCATGTACTCCTCTAAGAACATACAGGAGGCTAGAGCCATTCTGCAGGCGGATTTTGATAGTATCGTCAAGTGGGCTCACGATAACGGAATCATAATAAACTTAAACAAAACCAAAATAATGCATATATACTCACCACACAATCAAGTAGCTAAAAACATTAGAAGCTCAGAAATAGGTGTCGTGGGTCACACATTTGACTGTCTACACAGGAATCAGGCCAACTGTACCTGTGATAGACTGGAGTATGTCAGTAAGTTTAAGTACTTAGGTCTCTGGGTGGACACTCACGCGAATTGGAGAACTCAGGTTGACACAGTTTGCACAAAATTAAGGTCAGTACTTAGTAAATTTTACACATTAAAAACACCTTTAAGTAGGAAAACGCTGCGTATGATTTACTTTGCCCTCGCCGAGTCACTGCTGAGCTATGGATTATGTACATATGGTCGCACATTTAAAACCTACCTAAATACTATAAAAGCACTGCAAATTCGCTTTTTGAAATATCTTGTCGATTCAAGAACGAAGATAGATTGTCAAGAAAACTATTCTAAACTTTTTGTTAAATGTAACATACTGCCGATACATCAGAAGGTCAAATACTTATTGGTACTTGAGCAATACTACAGTGACGAATTTAAAGTACGAATCCAGAACGCCTACAACACCAGACGCGTACGAGAACATATGTATGTTCAAACTACAACTAACAACTATTATGGCTTAAGAACCAATAAGTATCTGACGCCAACAGTCTTCAATAAAATCTCATGGCTTAGACAAGACCACAGTAAGCATAAGATGAGTAAACAATGTTTAAAACATAAGCTACGGAAATTCTTACTCAATGAGTTTGAACAAACTGAGTGTGCTTAACTTATACACTTGATCAATATCAGAGGTGTCGTGGTTATTTATAAGTATTTTATAATTGTATTGTTAGTTTAAATAGCTAATTGTATTGTAAGTTTAAATAACTTAAGCGCTATTCCCGCCGACAAACTGTTACGCAGTTTGGCGGGTTTAAAAACATTGTGAATAAGTTGGATCCAAATAAATCATTTTATTATTATTATTATTATTATTTTTTAGTAACAATAATTCTTACACCTATGTTAGTACTCCTATTCCTATAACAACACTCACACACATGATCACTGCCAGTCTTTTAACACTGAGATGGACAGCTTGCAGCAGCGACTCACATACAGACAATGGAGTCTGCTGGCCACACAGCTCATCATAATGTTGGGGCTGACCCGGACGCGGCGCAGCAGGGAAGCGCATCGTTTTCTCATAGATGTATAAAAACAGTCAACTCGAGCTTCCGCAAACATCCCTGTTGCACTACAAAAGCGGGGCAACCCAATCAATATCCTGAATGCATTATTATAATGTATGCGAGGGACGCTGTACGATTTCTGCGTATAATCGTCCCACAGACTGCACGTCTAAAACGAAGTGCAGTATGCACGAAACAGAGTTTTTTTAACACTCGGTGAACAATGTGCAAATCTGCGAGCTATCATATTTGCCCTAACCGACAGCGCCCTTCGCTCGCGCTCAATATCCTTATCGTCTTTCATGCCAGCGGTCGAGACGTGTCCAAGATATTTGATCTTGTATACCCGTATGAGCGGAGTTCCACTCAAACTGACTGGTGGCATAGTTTCTGGACCTAGTCCGCCGCCGGAACCAAAGATCATGAGCTCACTCTTACAAGCAAGGTATAGCAATCCATGAAGTTTGGCATAGGCTTCACAAATGCTCACCAACCTCCTAAGGCCACAAACAGAGGCGCTCAATAGAGTCATATCATCAGCGTAGATAATATTGTTCATAAACACCCCATCTATGTAACAACCAGCGCGTTCTCTACTGAGTGCCTCGATCAGTTCATTGATGCAAAGATTTAGGAACGTGGGCGAGGTCTACCCCCCTGCTTTACCCCGCACTCCAATCAATACGGTTCTGAAAAGGCCCCAGATCATCGAATCTGATTGATCTGGACTCCATACCAGCACTTGATAGTGCTTATAATTTCAAAAGGAACTCCAGATTTCTCAAGCTTACCCCAAAGACTAGGAGACCAGATCAAATGCTTTGGATAGATCGAGGAAGCACGCATATACAAGTGTTTTCCGGTCAGTGTGCTTGACAGCCCACTTTAGACATAGAATGGCACTCTCAGTAGACAGCCCAGCTCGGAACCCGAACTGGTTGTCGTGCAGTTTAATATGATTATTGAACTGTCTATTAAGCAGTCTATCAAGCACTTTCAATATCACCGTCGCCAGGGAAATAGGTCTTTAGTTTCTTATATCCTAGCTATCGCATGTTTTGTTTTTTACTATAGGCACTACAATCGTCCTAGTCATCTGTGTGGGTCATGAATTATACAAAAGTGGAATAACATTGTCAACACTCTTGGTAAATGAGGACCCGCGTACCTTAGGTGCTCAATGGTCAGACTATCACAACCTAGAGACTTTCCTCTCGACATAGCGGTGATGACACCCTTGATGTCCTTGGTAAACCTAGTTTCAAGGTCATTATGGTCCGGCGCATCAGGCATCAACACGCTGGATCCCAATGGTGACTTTACTTTGAACTGTTCTTTAAAGAGGTCAGCAATGTCAACAGGATCGTTCACACCGTTAACCGATACAGGGAGGCCCGGCCTATTACTCATCCTGCTTGTGTGCCTCCAAAAAGAGTGTTAGTCTTTGTTCGAATGATGTGATGCCAAAATACGACTTCAGAATTCCCACCACCACTTCAGACGAGATTTAAATATCTTTCTAGTATTACACATGTCTGCAAATACAGGACCTGTAAACGGTCTACCACAATCCAGCCACACACAATACTAAGCCGAGCGTCCCTGTATGCATCACTGACATGCTTGTTCCAGCCTGCCACAACCTTCTTTTTCCTATGTTGGAGCTCCCTCGACCCACCACAGCCGATTGTGATAACGCTCGTACAATACTATTAATTAATTATATTTTAACTACAATAAATCACAAGTATAGTTTCAAGACGCAGCTAAATAAAATCACAACCAATAAATGGATAAATTAAAATTCCGAAAAACATAACTTGGCGACTAATATTTATGTGTCGTTCAAGGTTAACAATTAGAATAAAATTGTATCTATTACGAGTACGTAGGTTCCGGTATAGTTATAAATACGACTGGAATTTTGGCGCGCAATAGAACAGGTTCTTGTTTAAGTCGACTTTGTTTAATTTATCATCAATAAAAGTTCTTAAGAGGCCTATTACAGTCCACTAGCGCCACCAATCGAAAAAATGTCATAACTCGTAAATAGAATCAAAAATACAAAATATGTTCTATTATTACTGTGGAAAAGGCAATACCGTAATTGTATAACACCTTATCAACACTTGAAATATAGCTGTTTAGCTAAATCGTGCATTCAAAACATAAACGGCCGTTTTTGTTACAAATGCACGATTTAGCTAAACAGCTATATTTCAAGTGTTGACAATGTGTTATAAAATTACGTTATTGCCTTTTCTACAATAACGTATACGTATTTTTGATTCTATTTACGAGTTATGACATTTTTTCGATTGGCGGCGCTAGTGGACTGTAATAGGCCTCTTAAAGACTCTTAATTCAGGTGCGAAACGAACAAGTACATGATTTTTTTAAGTTTTAATAAGTAATAATAATAATATTCTAGAACATTATTTACACACGGTCATCTGATCACAAACTAAGCAGAGTTTGTACTATGGAAACCAGATAACAGATATACTCCTTTTCTTTTGTAAATACATACTTATATATAAATTACACCCAGACTCAGTACAAACAACCATGTTCATGCATACCAATATCCCTGTATAAAAGTAACTTTCACTGTTGGATTTTAGCTAAAACTTTACGAGTTTTTTTGTTTTAATAATTGTAATATGTGTTTTAAACTCGATAAAGACTTCTTTCGAACTGGTCCTATTTTAATGTTGTTGAAATCAGATTTATTGCCCAACCTGCTAGGTTCTACTGTGAATCTCCAAACTAGGGACCAAATTAAACATACAAAAAACAACAGATTTTGATGATATGCATTCACAATGCATTTAAATTTCCAATGTCCGAGGAATATTCTCAAGGTCTAGGCGAACATAAAAGATAACATCTAAATTACCTAGTCAATACGTTCTCGAGATAATATAAAGATTTCTTTCAAATGCTTTCCCTTAATTTTCGCGATTTAACAGTCTGTTAATAGTTATCCTGCTATACACAACATATATATATGTCTAAGACACAACAAATCAAAGGATATTAAAATCGATTAAGTCGTTCTTGAATAATAAACGGTGTTACTAACCTGACTTTGTTTAAAGTAGAGTGATCGTTGAAACTTAATATTCTTTAACGCTATAATATATCGTTGTTTTCTATAACAACGGATTTCAAGCTATGGAATAAATAATAGTAAGTTTAAAACATTATCTAGCACTAGCCTCTCTACTTTTCAACAGCAGACTACACCATGCATAGATAAAATCAGTCACACATTTAAACATAACAAACATACTCGTATTATATAATGGCTATTTTGTTTATGATAAGTAATCGTATCTAAGGTCAATCAGAAATGTTAACCTCTTTAAGAGTGCATGAAACACAGAGATCTTGTTTAACTTTATCATTAGTTTATATTGACTTTGAACTGATCTTTCTGTACTGTGTCATTTTAATAATAACGTTGCTGTTATCAATAGAAATATAGAACGGTCAAGTTCAAAGTCAATTCCTTGAAAATATTAAAAGCAATTATCAAGGTGGACATCATAATTAATTTCACAAGTTTATTTAAACACAAAACATTTATTGAGATTTTCATTGATTACAAACTTATTCGAACAGAGTCCTGGACTTGAAAAACCAGTCAGCATTCGGATCGTACCACTCCAAAACTTGTCGGTCATACCAGACATAAGCTCCTTTTAAGCTTTGAGGAGCGTCGAGCACCAAGTAGAGGGGGGTTTCCGCCGCTTGGTCAGGATCATAGAAACCGGCTCCTACTGTCATATCAGTACGAACGAGACCAGGGTGCATGGAGTTTACAGAGATATTTCTTGCAGTAAGTTCTTTTTGTTGAATCATAGTTAAAGCACTGACACCCACCTTAGCTACTCTGTAGGATGCAACGGTGCCTTCATCAGCAATATCGTCCCTATTGAAGGTGCCATTTTTGATAGCTTCCAGATGCCAGTTCATGAACTCGTCTATGTCACCTCTAGTCAAATCTTTATTAGACAGCCTTTTAATCCAGTATTGGTTCCTTACGTTAGAAAGATGTCCACAATCACTTGAAATATTGAGAATTCTTCCGTTGTCTCTCACTAAGGGGTACAATAATTCTTCAATTGTCAATAAACTATAATAGTTTATATCGATGACTTGTTTAGTTTCTTCATAGTCCGCGTACAGGTTAGAGGTTATAGCTGCATTGTTGACCAGGATATCAATCCCTCCATATTTTCCCTTGATGAAATCTCCGAACTTAGCGACACTGTTTCTGTCACTTATGTTTAGTTGGTGGTACTCAGGTTTGAGTCCAAGTTTCTGCAATTTAGCGACGGCTTCCTTGCCTCGGGCGTCATCTCGTGATGTCAGAAATACAGCTCCCTCGAATCTCTTCAGTAGGCCTTTTACGATACTAAAACCAATTCCTTTGTTGGAACCGGTTACCACTGCTACTTTGACCATGACTGTTCCGTTTGAACGTCGATTGCGAAATAATGTGTGTCGAATACCAGTCAGTATTAATATCTGTGGAGTAAACGAACATTACATAACAAATGTCGCGCGATAATTTAGTACTTACATAACTATGGCACGATAAAACGATCAGGTAAATGGTCGCAAACTCCTTAAGGGACTGTGCACATGAATAAATATATACATACACAAATCTAATTTTAGTATATTAAAAAAAAACCATATGTTTGCTAAAAAAATCGCATAGAAATCCCAAAATATCCTCTAAAAATGTGGAAAAATAATCTCAATTATTTTATTACATAGGGTATGCTTGCGGAATGGTTCTATATTGGTATTTTTTTATTATTTATCTTAATAATTTTCTGCTCGGTTTAAACTATAATTTTATGTAGGTACAGTTTGACAGGCCGCGTGGTGCAGCGCTTATGATAGTCGCCTCGCCACTTCGTGGCCCGGGTTCGTTTCCCGCGTAGGATACTATTTGTGTAAATAGTTGTTTTGTGACTAGATGTAGTAGTACTTTGTATCTGTAAGTTATATGTTTGTAAAGTACTCCGCGATATAGGGATTAATTTTTCGGAAGCCGGGGTGGCTTTTCTAAAAAAAAAGTAATAAAATAATTATGCCAAATCTTTAATTTCTGCCTGTCCTTTGATTAATTTTGATACTTTCCTGTTCACTCTAAATTCACCCGTATTATTTGGTCTATATGGCCGAGATTGTATCAATCAATAAAATTCTGTGTTAACTAAGTTAAAATTTTCCAATACGACCGCAAAATGAGTAATAAATCTCAAGAAATAATGAAAAATATTAAATTAATTGTGTTTATCAATAAATTGTTATGTTTTTTGATACTAACAAATATCGTATTATATTATACCCTTATTTTTTATTAGATTATATGATTATAAGCCCACACAGCACCCACCAACACTGGATCAATACAATAACATATAAAATATTTAAGTGCTTCCTTTCGTAGCTTTACGTAACAAGCTGTTCTGACAATTCTTTCAAAAACGGGTCTGAAGGAACTAATCAATTTGTTATTTATGACACTTAATATCGTCTCATTATAGTTTACTATATGTCTATATATAAAGAGGTATATATAGATAGATAGGTGCACTTTATAGCACGATATAAAAAAACATGTATATATATATACAGATAGTGTCAAAATTGATATACAATTGACCGTTTTATCGCATAAGAGCGATTTCTTTCAAACAACCGTTGGATAGACTGGATTATCGGATAAAAAAAATGGGTAGTACTGTACCGTAAATACCGTATTCTAAATTATAAAGATTATTAAAATACATATATTAAAACAAAATTTAATCAAATATATATTCAAATTCAAACTATTTATTTGTTAAAATGCCTGTGACCACGTGTGTTTAGTAGTATGTACAGACGTCAGCAAATCTGTCAAATTTGTCCAATTGAAAGTGAACGTAAGGTTCACTTTAAATTGCTTTTGTGATAAAGTTGAAAATCTATAAAAGAATTTTCACAGATTGGGCTAGCTGTATGTGCGTCTGTACATACTAACGTTTAAAACGAATAATTTACAATTAAGAAATAAAAGATTTGAATATAATTATTGGGGCTTCATCATATCAGCCGAAAGTAATCCACTGCTAGACGAGGGTTCCCCCAAGGATCCCCACAATAGCCGCTATTGTGCTGCCATATCCAACGGCTTCCCGGGTCCCTTGCCAAATCGCAGGTCCACTTTGTGGGGGGCCTGCCAACGCGGCGTCGCCACTCGAGAACGTTTCTGCCGTCAGTTCTACGAGCTATGTACCCCGCCCACTGCCACTTTAGTTTGTCAATTCTTCGGGCTATGTCGTCTACTTTGGTTTGCCTGCGGATTTCGATGTCACTGATTCGACCGCGCAGGAATATTCCGAGGCTAGCCCTCCTTATTGCTCTTTCGGTATTAGGGTTTGCATTATACATAGAATAAAAACATTTTTCGATAAACCAATATCGTAGCTGGATTCTAAATTTGTTATGTTTATGTTCGGTAAATCTTGGTGCCCTCCAGACAAGTGATTGTACATTCGCACAGACATTGCGTAGCTGCTACGACTACATAATTCTGTTCTCAAAGGAGGAAGGACAAGTTTATTTGTAGGTATACCGAGTGTTTAAATTATAATAAAATACATACATATATGAATATAGTATGTGCGTATGTGTGTTTGTAGTATTCTATATTTAAATAACAGGTATAGTATGATAGTTATGCTATTGTATAATTTTTATCGTATTGTATATAACGGAGAAACGGGGGTACCGTTGTCTTTAGTCATGATGACGTCAGCAAGACTGACGTCACTATTATCTGCACGTTGGTTATCCACTGAAGGTTGTTTACTCATGGCGATAGTAAAACCCGAAATATGTTTCGTGAAGTTTTATTCCATAATAATCTTCGATACAAGGTGATCCGTACGGTCCGACGCGACGGCTCGAGCGAAAGTGATTTGTACTCGACACGTCGGCCGTATTTATACGAAATGTGCGGCGACAAACATGTTACGTATTTTCTTTGTTCGATGAACGAATGTAAATTAAACTATTGAAATCATCAATTGTACAAATGTTAAGATTGTTTATAAATCGTAACTTGATTTTTAACACTAAATCCATTAAATTTAACTAACTATTTAAGAGTAATTTAAACAAAGACTTAAAACTACTCCTATGACGCATTTGTTTTTGGTTAATTAATGTTGTTGCGCCGATACGGCCATTCTGAAAGGCGGTGCGCGCTCTGCACCAGCCTCAGTTCTCTTTGTCCTTTTAAATCTGAAACAATAAAGTTTTGCTTTTGAGTTTGGTACCTGTAAGCAACTAAGTTGCTCATTAATAGTTATAGAGATATTGCAATAACCAAGTCACATTACACATGTGTTGGCTTATTATTATTATATTTTGTTTGTTATTTTTGTAGGTAAAAAAAAAAAAAAAAAAGTTCTCGTAGATTTCTCGTTGATTAAGGAAAAAGGAGTGGTGTTATATTGTGCTATGCAGCTTGTTATCACAGTGGCATACAGTTGTGTAATACAAGGAAATAAGGTTAGGAAGGCGAGGGTAGGTTTAGTTCTCGTAGATTTCTCGTAGATTAAGGAAAAATAAGTGGTGTTGTATTGTACTCTGGAGCTTGTTAACACAGTGGCATACAGTAGCGCAATACAAGGAAATAAGGTTAGGAAGGTGAGGGTAGGTATAGTTGTTGTAGAGTTCTCGTAGATTTCTCGTAGAGTTCTCGTAGATTTCTCGTAGAGTTCTCGTAGATTTCTCGTAGAGTTCTCGTAGATTTCTCGTAGATTTAGGAAAAAGGAGTGGTGTCATATTGTGCTCTGGAGCTTGTTAACACAGTGGCATACAGTAGCGCAATACAAGGAAATAAGGTTAGGAAGGTGAGGGTAGGTTTAGTTCTCGTAGATTAAGGGAGAAGGAGTTGTGTTATATTGTGCTTTGGGCGGCTGATAACACAGTGGCTCAATACAAGGAAATATTATTAGGAAGGTGCTGTGATCGTAGGTTTATTAGTAATTCTCGTAGAGTTATTTAAAGTTACTTGCCCTTTACTGTGAAGGTTGTTGAGGTCTCGTGAGGTTGATGCAATTGGCTTGGTTGGTTCTGCAACAGAATTCCGGTGAGAAGACTATTCGTTTCCCGCCGATACGGTTAACTGATCACCAGGTTGTAGAGCATGGCGCAGCACAGATTCCTGCTGCTGGGTGTTGGTTGGTTTCTGTTTATCAGATGATGAGTTGATGTAGCGGCTTGGGTGCTCGATTGTTTAATCTTACTACATTCTTCACACGCCTTGTGTGATGTTCCTATCCAGCAATGAACCAGTCACGTTTCTGGTACTGCCTTCCTTGCTGTTATGGCTAAGACAGTTTTTCGTGGCTTGCAGTGCCACACCTGCGGACAGAACCAAAATGGTTAGAGGAGCCAAACAAGCCCACGCACAATAGCCCAATCAGGAGGCTAAATGCGAAAAACAAATCAGTCAACCAACTAATTTGTGATAGCCCTTGAGCAGTCCCCAAAGATAAATCCACAGTTAATCACAACCAAAGGTGAACTAAAATCAAGGAACACTCCAAACTCATAAAAGGAGTAGAGAAGAGCTGGTTCAAAACCCAATGGAAGTACAGGTGGAACCAACTATGACTAATAGTAGTAGTTCCACCACTATGGTATGACACAGAATAGCCAACCTGCGCCTGGCATATCCAGCACCAGGAGACTACAATGAGCTACTCCTAACAAACGTACTGAAGTATGAGTAAACTGCATTCAGGGCACTAGGGATAGAATAGAAAGTAATAGTTCTTCGTACGAAAGATCCTGAAGGGTCGAAATGCTGTACGTAAGTACACCTCGACAAAGTCAAAAACGTGTGACAGCCACGCCGAAACCCGCCTGACTCGTAGACATCATGAAAGCAGTCCTTTGTAAGCCCGGATCCACAATACACATGTCTGCGGCCACAATTCATGCATGAGCCGTACACGTTATCCTTATCCGGGTTTAACTCTGAATGTTTTGGCTAGCAGAAGGCAACCTCATTGCCTCTATCAGCTCCATAAAATTACGTTTTAGCTGCTCCCCAAGTAAGCGCCATTCACTATCTTCGTCATCGAGGGTGTTTCCACGCTGGTCATCTTCTGGGTTGAATCCCACTTCTGATAACGGAGAAACGGGGGTACCGTTGTCTTTAGTCATGATGACGTCAGCAAGACTGACGTCACTATTATCTGCACGTTGGTTATCCACTGAAGGTTGTTTACTCATGGCGATAGTAAAACCCGAAATATGTTTCGTGAAGTTTTATTCCATAATAATCTTCGATACAAGGTGATCCGTACGGTCCGACGCGACGGCTCGAGCGAAAGTGATTTGTACTCGACACGTCGGCCGTATTTATACGAAATGTGCGGCGACAAACATGTTACGTATTTTCTTTGTTCGATGAACGAATGTAAATTAAACTATTGAAATCATCAATTGTACAAATGTTAAGATTGTTTATAAATCGTAACTTGATTTTTAACACTAAATCCATTAAATTTAACTAACTATTTAAGAGTAATTTAAACAAAGACTTAAAACTACTCCTATGACGCATTTGTTTTTGGTTAATTAATGTTGTTGCGCCGATATATATATTTAAGGGTAACAGGATAAAATTAATTGTTTATATTTCTTTTTAAAATAACTAAAATTGTTACACACACTCTGCCTAATGTATTAATTGTAGTAAACAGGGATTAGACCTCTGAAGTGGCACAAGTACTTTTATCTAGAGGACAAAAATAGTGTATAAAAAGGATCGTAGAGAAAAGAAAAATATATTTTATTTTACTTGAATGTCCATTCAGAGGAGAGTAATTCTGCTTTTACTTATATTTCATGGTACTGAATTTCAGTTACAGCGGCGAAAAAATTTTTTGTGTAAAGCTAACTTATTAGTTGCATTTATTTGTTCCCTATTAATGATATTCTTAATCTGGGAAGCCCCTTTATTTTAAAAAGTTTAATTGTCCATCAAGCAAGTATACACATTACACATTTTAATAGATCTACGGTTGGATGGTCCGTTATAGTTATAAGAATCTTAATCAAATCTATAAAAATGTATAAAAAGAGCAATTAATCTCATGTAACATTTATAAGTATTTTTCACTCAAACCGCAAATCATTTGAGAAGTCACTCGCAATCGAACGTCACTGCGTGCCAAAATTTTGTTTCATCTTTAACAAGATGTTAGCACGGCTTATTTAGTTATCTTATGTAATGACAGTTGATACTACTACATGCCGTTATAACTCCCTTACGTGTTACAAGATGGCTCCCGTTAACAGTTGGTACCGCTAACTCTTGGTTATACACTTTTAAACTCGTCGTAAAGAGGTGATCACGGGACTTCTATGTCGAATTTATCGACAATTTTTCTGATAAGATTGCCCTGAGATTTTTCAATTGACGATCGATATCGTGAACAAGCTATTTTAAGATTAATATATGCACTATTTAAAACATCTCCAATAATTTTACGTGTCTTTAGTTTCATATATTTTTAGGGAAATAGTCGGTAAGACTTTAGGTTTAGGTTCTCGAGTGGCGACCACCGGAAGACGTAGCGTGGGCAGGCCTCCTACAAGGTGGACCGACGATGTTGTGCGGGTCGCGGGAAGCCACTGGATGCGGGCAGCGCAGGACCGGCTATTGTGGAGATCCTTGGGGGAGGCCTTTGTCCAGTAGAGGACGTCTTTCGGCTGATAAGATGATGAGTCGTAGGACTTTGTTGCCAACTGTGGTGATCACTGCATGAAGCGTCAGGCAGTACTGCGTGACGCCTGAAACGAACTGATTCGATCATCCGAGTTTAAAAAAAACCGGCCAAGTGCGAGTCGGACCCGCCCATGAAGGGTTCCGCAGCAGCAAGTATTTCAGTTGATTAGATGGAAGGTAAATTGCGGTTTATGATTTATGACGCAATAAAAAAAACTACGAACTAGATCTCGTTCAAACCAATTTTCGTTGTTAGTTTACATAGTAATGTACATTATATATTTTTTTTAGTTTTATCATATTGTAGAAGTTATAGGGGAGGGACACTCATTTTTCCAATTTGGAAGTGTCTCTCGGGCAAACTATTCAGTTTAGAAAAAATGATATTAGAAACCTCAATATCAATTTTGAAGACCTATCCATAGACACCACACATGTATGGATAGGAAAAAAATTTTTTTTTTGAGTTTCAGATCTATGTATGGCGACCCCCCAAAATTATTGTTCTTTTTCTATTTTTGTGTAATAATCTTAATGCGGTTCACAGAATACATGTACTTACCAAGTTTCAACAGTACAGCTCTTATAGTTTCCTAAAAAAGTGGCTGTGACATACGGACGGATGGACAGACAGACAGACAGACATGACGAATCTATAAGGGTTCCGTTTTTTGCCATTTGGCTACGGAACCCAAAAAAGGTACGTCAATAAAACATGCAGCAGTAGGTAGTAGTAGTACTACAATAAGTAGGCGGTGCATCAGGAGTGTTATGTATTGAAAGATTCATCTCAGCGACGAAATACACGACGGCGTTGCGCCGCGCCGTTCTGCATCGCTTGAATGGTATTTGCCATACCATACTTTGTATCCGTCAATTATATGTTTATAAAGTACCCCGCGACACAGGGATTTAATTCCCTAGAGTGGGCGTTGTTTTTAAAAAAATAACTTGAGAGGTGTCAAGGGACACCCGGATGGAACGAAGTTATTTCTTATTATTTATTATGTACAAAAAACCTGTATACCTTCAAAAAAAAAAACGTCGTGACACCACTCTGTTCAATGCGAAATAGAAATGAAAATATCTGGCTTGCTGTCTATAAGAGAGAGAGAGAGAGAGAGAGACAGACAGAGAAACATGCGCACGCCGCACAGCTGCAAAAAGTGTCGTGAGAACTTTTCGTAAGAATTTTTTCCGTCTAGCCCCCTTTCACAACGAGCGATAAGGAACTTCGTTCCAAAAATAAAAATAACAATACCATGCGTTAACATCTGTACCAAAAATGATTTTGTGCCTTTGAGGGACATCAGAACATGGCGCAAGTTATGTAAGTGGGGACTGACAGGATCTGAATACTGAAAATAAAATCGCACTACGTAAACTTTCCAGGATGGAGATCATATTTCAGCGACAGCACCACCACATGAGGTTTCACATAATGCTCACTATAAAATTACGTCTGACATAAACAGCAGTCCGAGATCCGTTGTCTATTTGCACCAATTTGTATTTAAAACGAGCACATTTATATTACTCTTGTACGAGCGACATATCTAAATTGTATTCATTGACTAAGTTTTCCAACTCTAATGTCGCAACCCTATCATTTTGATTTTTTAACTGCCCTTATTTTAAGTTATCCAAATTAATATTTGGTATTTAGGACTAACTGCTCAAGTTTATGCCTGAATGTAGGACAGTTTTATGAGCCGTATGTGTGGTCAAGAGGTTATTTATACGCTTTACCTGGTGCGATAGTAGTTACCTAAGTTTAATTTATTATTTTAAGAAGCAAATTAATATACATAAAGCCATAATATACTTTATCGGAAATGACCTGATAACAACAGGTTATGTCTTCACCGGCTAAAACGACAATAATGCGCAAATGTAATGTTTGCATGGGTGCAATAATTTATAATAAATTGCCAAAACGTTGGAGACAGTTTAGTATAGATATATTTAAAACGTAAATAGAATAACTTTGAGATCATCGGAAAATTTTAGGTTAAGAATGCCAGCGCATTCCACCAATTTCCTTGATAAATCCTTTTTAGTACAAAATTGTCGTTTGTGGAATGCGCTGCCAATAACAGTGCGTCTAGCGTCTAGCACAAAGTTTACATAGGTAACAAAGTGTAAAGGATTACTACCTATCATTATAGGATTTTCATGCATTGAAGGAAAGAGTACTGTGCCATAAAATAATTCTTATTCTTGTCCATTCCTTGGTTGTTTGGAAGTGATGCCATGTCAGCGATAAGACCGCCAATTGTATAAACTATAATTATATGATCCTGTCATTGTGTGATATTACGATTGGTGTACAATAACTTAATCTAAATGTCTACCTAATAAATAAAATATTGAGATAATTCTGCCTGGATTCAATTATGGCAAACTAAATTGTTTTCTCAAAATTATATATCTATATAATTATGAGAAAACAATTTAGTTTGTTATATGGATTTGGGGTTGCTTATGAATAAAAATTCAAGGGTTTTCTTAATATAAACTTGGTTCAAACCCTAATTACGAGGTTTACCTAGAGCTACCTCTCATGTACATAATATAATACTTTATTTAAAACGTCCATTTATGAACATAGTACTCATTAATAAGACAAGGGGGTTATTATTATTTGTGTCATCCTGTCTATAAGGAATACAATTTCTAAAGGACCTAGACATTTTATATAACCTAATTAGTATTAAATTTAGTATGCACTGAAATATCTTCTCGAACCTTTTAATAATTAATATTTCTAAATAATTCAATAAATTAAATAAAATTCTTTAAGAGTTTTAGCTAATTAACAATATATTTGAAATGAGGTTGATTATATCAGCCGAAAGACGGCCACAGTTGGAAATAGCCATTTTCTGGTAGATATTCCTTTTGGAAGACTTCCCATGGGAAGGTGGTATATGGGCTTCCCAGGGTGGTGATATTCATATATATAACCACAATACCCAACACTATAATATAACTATAATACATGATAATAATAATAGCACGTACTGCCCTGCTAATTGTACTTGCAGTAATCGACATTTTTGGGAATTCCACTTTTTTGCAAAAATGACATTTCAAGGGGCTAATCTATACAAAAAAAAATGTTTATCATGTTTTTTTTTAATTTAAACATGTTTTTTATTTAACAGAAAACGCAGTACTTGCACAAAAGTTTTGCTTTTGCTAACAAGATCTGCAGCAATCAGCATGTGCTAGAAGGTAGTGCAGTACTTGCTACGTTTACTGCCAATTCATTAGACATACATCTTTTTTTAACGAATACTAACTAAAACCAAACGCAGTATTCTACAGTGCTGCGTTTTAATGTAGCAAATAACAAAGAGTTACTCTTGCGCCGCTAAGACTAAACGCAGTACTCTACAGAGCTGTGTTTGAGCGTAGCGAGGGTAGTAAATACCTACGCACACTCCGAAGCCGCAAGGTACAGTGCCGCGATTCGTGCTAGTAAATTAGTGCGTCGACGTCACTCGCGGACGAAACAGGTGCTTATAAGTTGTTAGTTGCTCCAGTTATTTCGGTAAGTTTTTATTCATTTATTAGACAAACCTACCTATTTATTTACAAGTATGTTTGTTTTAGTTTATACTCGTTTAACGTAGCACATGTTTTGTTGTAATAAGATTTTAAAGAAGTATATTTTAGATACCTACCTTTCATGTGAACATTCAAGTTTGTTTATTGTGTGAACGAATTTATCAGTATTAGCTTTTATCTTGTGAATTTCGTAAGTAACTAGTAAAGTTTTAGTTAAAGTTTTTAGCTAGATTTTTCCCTACTTTAACTCTATAAGGAAGTATTTCATTTATATAGTACGCATTATGTGAGGAGGAAGGAAAGTCTTACTATTTGAAATATGATGAATATGGATAGGAATGGATATAGAGGTAGAGGAATGGAGATGCCTACCCGTGATTCAACTTTTAATGTTTTCTTTTCAGACAATTTTGTTCAAAATGTCTTCAAATACTCGAAGCAGAAATATGCTAGAAATGGTGTTTGGAAAATCGAACCAATCTATAGAATCACGTGTGTCTTCGATTGGACAAGATGAGCCAAAAAAGAAAATAATAAATAAGATAGATCCCATATGTAATATTCACGACTTTGGCGGCCTATGGGCACATAAATTTTGCTACGATAACTACAGCCACATACTTACGCCAGAAGTCGAATATGCTTCGACATTGAATTTGACCCAAACTGTTTTACAGGAACAACTTGATATACTATATAAAGAATTTGATTACCTTGAAAAAGAAGATTCCTTCAGTTTGCTGTGTGATGAGACATTACCAAGTTCAGTGATGAATGTTACTTTAGTTGACATAACATTAGAATTAGAAGAAATGTCTCAGGAATCAGTTTTAACAGAAAAACCAAAGCAAAATGACGATAAAATAAATAATGTAAATGAGGAAAACAAGGATGAAATTATGCTTGTAACTGAAAAAAATATGGATGAAACAAAAAAAGCAAATAAAGAAAACACGGATAACAGAATGCATATGAATGAAAAAACCATGGAAGATACACAGAATGTCACAAATCAAGAACTACAAGAAAATTTTGTTGATCACGAAATGAATGAAGAGACAACGAATACATGTGAAGCTCCCAAAGGAATAACAAAAAGTGGAAAACCAAGGCTTAGACGTCAATATGAAGAATCTCTGAGTATAAGAAACGAAAACAAGAAAAAGTTAAAATTAGAGAAAATGAGCGTAAAACCTGGATGCAATTCAACTTGCGTGAAGAAATGTTCCTCGTCTTTTACAGAATCTGAACGCCAAAATATAAATAAACTATTTTGGGAAATCGAGTATGAAGCTCAAGGATTATATATCAAGTCATTGGTTATTGATAAAGAAGTAAATCGACGTATAAAAGAAAGTAGCCAGATGCGGAAACATACATATTCATATTTTTTGGAGATTGAAAATAAAAAAAAATAAGTTTGTAAAATTTTCTTCTTAACAACTCTCGGATATGCTAAAAAAATGATAGACGTATATTAGACATTTTAAAAAAGCCTAGAAATGCTCAAGCAGACCAACGTAGCAAACAAGAACATCCAAAGAAAGTGAACAGAGAGATGCTTAAAGAACATACATACATACATACATAGACTCACGCCTGTTTCCCAGAGGGGTAGGCAGAGACAACGGATTTCCATTTGTCACGATCTTTGCATACTTCTTTTGCCTCGATTACTGACATTATATTCTTCATACATGCTCGCCGGTTTAGGGTACTTCTGACCTGCCCTTTCTTGAGAACATCTCCAATTTGGTCAGAGAATGTTCGACGTGGTCTTCCCCTTCCGGTTGTCCCATTCACACAGGCCAGGTATACTTCTTTTGTCAATCTTCTTTCATTCATCCTTTCTAAATGGCCAAACCATCTCAGCATGCCTTTTTCAATCTTTGTGACTACATCCTCTTTCACACCACAACGCTCTCTTACATCAGTATTTCGAATTCTGTCTCTCAAAGTCACACCACACATACTTCTCAGAGCTCTCATTTCCACTGCATTTATTTTACTTTCATTCTTTTTCTGCCATACCCAACTTTCACTTCCATACATTAAAGTCTGCACTAACACTCCATCGTGCACGGCTAGTCGAGCCTTCTTTGATACTTGCCGGCTACTCATAAAGGCGTGTAGTGCCCCATTCACTCTATTCCCCGCATTTACTCTTCTAACAATATCTTTTTCATATTTCCCATCTCTCGTAAACAAAGTTCCCAAATATACAAACTCATTCACCTGTTCGACTTTCTCTCCTCCAATCACAATATCACACGTTGTCGTGTATTCATCCCTCTCAAATACCATTACTTTCGTCTTACCTACATTCATTTTCATCCCTTTCCTTTCAAAAGCTTCATGCATATTTGTTACCATCACCTGCAACTCGTCCGCAGATGATGCAAGTAGAACTTGATCATCAGCGTACAGCAGACATTTGATGAGTAACTCATTCATCCTTACACCGCATTCACTTTCTTTCAAATCTTTTAAACAGCTATCCATGAATAGGTTAAACAACCACGGTGACGCTACACATCCCTGTCTAACACCCTTTTGGATGCTAAACCCTAAAGAACATATAGAGAGTTTTAGACCGGCTATCGCGCACTATAGACGAGTGCATGCACCCAATAGAAGATATCAACCAAGCGATATAAGCGCATCTGCCATGCATAATGATTTTCTTACAAAACATCCAACTGTTAAAGTGTCCTATGATCTTTACCGAAAATTTTTAAAAAAAGATATGAACATTTCATTCGCTCAGTTAGGCAATAAGGAATGCGAGATTTGTGAGAGCTATAAATTGCATCAGGGAAACTGCAAGAATACCGAGCAATGTAAAGAATGTTTGTCATATTATACCCATTGCAAGAAGTACCAAACAGCGCGAACTTATTACCAACAAGACGCTGAGCAATCACAAAACGGTGGAGATTCTTCCAAAGTCTATTTTTCTGCAGACCTACAGAAAGTTGTCTTATTACCCAGATTAGACATGTTTAAAATTGCCATATTCTGCCCTAGAATCATAGCTTTCAAGGAGAGTTTTGTTCCCCTAGGTTCAAGTAAAGAAAAACCCTTTGCAGTGCTGTGGCATGAAGGCATATCTGGAAGGAAGCAGGAAGATATAATAAGTGCTTATAGAGCATTTTTTGCAAGCAAGCGTGATTGCACTGAAATCACTATTTGGAGTGATAACTGTACAGCACAAAACAAAAACTGGGCGTTTTTGTCATTTTTAGTGCAGATTGTAAACAGCTCAGAGATTGCTGCCACAAAAATAATAATTAAGTACCTCGAACCAGGTCATACCTTTATGTCAGCAGACAGCTTTCACCACCAAGTAGAAAATCAGCTTCAAAAAGCAAAAAAAGTGTACGATTTTGCTGATTTTATCGACTGCGTGCAACTTGCAAATTCAGGAAAGGTAAATGTAAAGCCCATGGAAGTTTCAGATTTTTACATGTCTGAAGATCACTCATCTCAATATAAATTAAAAAAACATATTGAAAGAACGAACATAAAAGATATTGCTTGTGTCGAGGTACATAGAAATTGTATGTCATTTTTTGTCAAAACTACTCACGATGGGAGTATGAAAGAAATCGACTTCCTCAAAACAAAATTAGTTAAACAGGGTTTAATACCCTGTGCTGTTCAAAATACAAAGCCTCGCGGGATAACCCAAGAAAGAAAATCAGGAATATTGCAAAAATTAGGTAGTATAATACCTCAAAACCGATTGCCATTTTGGGAAAATCTTCCCGTAAACGATAATTCCATTGATCTCGTAGAACAAAGGGAGTCTGATGAATAATAGTTAAGGGTTATTTGTTTTTATTTTAGAAGTTTGTTTTTAGTTTACATTTTAATTGTTATTTGGTTTTAAAAGAATTCTTATTTTTGTTACAATGTTAGTAATTAAGACTTGTAGACGTTTTTGAAAGTTGACTTCATTTAAGTGCAGTTATTTTTGATATTATAATTTATAAGTAAGTAAGCAATGTTAAGCCTGATTAAAATATAAAACCCCTTCTCTCACCATCTTCGCAGAACACGTTTTAAATAACTATATAGAATAAAGGCTCTTAAAATTGAGTAACTCTTCTACAGGAAGTTATTGTTTTTTTATTTCAGGAAAAGTTATTTCATTTATAGTTAGTTTATTCTTAATAATATTCTCATGTAATTTTGATTATTGAACCTATTATTTTGATGAGTGATTCTGATGGGTGAAGGTATTTTACATAAGTATAGATTTTAACAAAAAAATGTTCCTAAAGCAAATTTGATAGACTGATTATTATATAATTAAAATTTGATTGTGATAATAATGTGAAATAATCTAATGTAGAAATATAAAAATACATAAGTATATTTCTAGTACCTATCTAAATTCTGTTTTATTTTTTTTTCTTAACCACTTACAAAATTAATATCAGCTGTTGAAGTTAAACGCTTACACTTTTAACTAGTACCAGGTATGAAAATATTACACGATTGCTAACTAGAAAAACAGTATTGAACGTGTGCTAGATGATTTTGCAGTAATAAACACAAATACTGCATTCAGCCTTAGTAATACTGTAATGCTTGTGAGCCCAGACGATAGATGAAAATGCAGTACTGTGCATTTTATTCAAATGGGACAGTAAAGTAAAAGAAAAACATATATTATAAGAAAGCTTGATTTTTTTCATAATTTTTAGGCACACTTTAAAAGTTATATCACATAGTTTTCTTGTTTGGACATCAAGAAATGTGTAAACCGCGCTTTTCTCGAAACCGCCATTTTGCAAGTACTGCGTTTGCAATAAGGAGGGCAGCGTAGTTACCAAAGATTATGTATACATATCTACATATTTATGAATCAAACACACACACAGGTGCCAGATCCAATTGTCATAGATGATGTCATCACAACCGAAACGAAAAGCATACTAACCTCCTCTTGTGGCCGTCAAATTAACGAAACAAATGAGCAGAAATAGGTTGCTACACAAGTAACAAAACACGCTAAACATATATCATATATGTATGTAAAATTTATAATGAAAATTAAATATTATATAATGCATTTCAAATTAAGTTCTTTACAATAACATCATAAAACAAAATAACAAATACCAAAAAACTTACTTTGCTATAATCATAACAGGTGTGCCTGAACTAGGTAATCCTGTGTTTTAGGCTAGAAATGCGAATATTGATATAATCTAAAAATAGTCGCTAACTTATTATAATTATAACATACATGATAATATTATTATTATAATATACATGATATTATAATTATTCTAACTATGGTTACAAAAAGGTACATTACGCTTAATTGGATTACAATGTTATTGAACCCAAGGAAATGATGCGTATGCTAATTTATAATAAATACATGATAAAGATTTTGTAGGTATTGAAATTCTTAACAGAAGCAATATAAATCAGTACAAAATAATTTTAAATTAAAACCTCTTTTACGTTACTGTAGTACGATAAGGTTTGAAGAGCATTCTTAAGGACTTTTTTGCTATTAGGAAATAAATGTCTGCAATTGCGTTAACGCTATTGTAGAGAAGTGGTCCTACAAATATGACAGGTATCTAATAATACGTTTAAACGCATTACAATGTTCATCATATAAAAACTGTGTGACGATAAACGACCATGCTCCATAAGTCACTCCACACCACAATCACAGTAAAGTGCACTATGTTTAGCTCGACAAAAGGGTGTGCGAGTAACGCTTGTGTGAAGAAACTATTCTGCGACTCACCATAGCTTGAATGCACGCTTTTAGTATATACTGGAGCTTGGAATCACGCTGATGCGACTTTAATGAAATAAATAATCAAATGTACCCTATTCCTAATCTATATAAAGAATTGATGTACCCTAAAACTGGACCATGGAAAAGTAATTTCCTATGCTGAAGAAACCGCTTTAATGTTTCTGCTCCAAAGAGCACTACTGATAGATACCACTTTTCCACCTTTCCTTTTACGAGTACTAAAACAGCACATAACGTACGATGCTAACATTACTAACACCAAGATAATCCGAGTTGTGTTGAGTTGTAATTGAGTTGACATCCGAGTCAAAGTTAATTTATATTCTTATCTTTTCTAGTGCCTTATCTTTACAATAAAATAAATAAGTCATTGTCTATATATAACCTTAACTAAATAAATTGAAAAACAATAGTTTTTAACTTCTTACTAAAGTTGACCTTGATGAAACTGAGGAGTTATTAAATATTGTAAAATAAGTTAACTTTAAACCTGAATATTTAATTTCAAGTATACATTTATATTTTATACTAGCTGCGCCCCGCGGTTTTACCCGCGTAAAATTTTATAAATTATCGCAGCTCCTCCCCCGTAGGTGATAGCGTGATAATATTATGTAGCCTATATGTTGACCCGACCTGTTAGTAATATTCATGCAAAATTTGAAGTAAATCCATGCAGTACTGTTTGAGTTTAGCCCGGACATACATACAGACATACAGACAAAAATTCTAAACGCTATATTTTTGGCTTCGATATCCATCGTAGATCACGCCCCAAGTATCCTTTTAAAAAAAATATTCAATGTACAGTTTTGACTTTCCTACGATTTTATTATATGTATAGATTGTTTAAATAATTTCAATCAATCAATCAATCAATCAATCTTTAAGCTATTAGTAAGCCTGCGGTTCATGTTTAACCTAGTACTGGCACCAATTGTCTATAGCTTATAGATTCACTATTATTATTATTATAAACATTTTTATCTCCTCCACTTGGATGTAGAATGAAACTTAGAAGTCCAAGAAATTACGCCTATCAAGTTAAGCTGAGGGTCAACATTTGTATAACAAATGGGATCATTAATAAGTACACAATAATAATAGAAACAATAATAATATGATAATTGCAGCAATCAATCATTCAATAAATGATGACGCGGGCTGTCGTCATCACTGTCGGCGTTTTTATCATATTTTGCCCATTATTTATTATAAAATTAATTATAACTTATGACGAAGTAAACGACTTACAAGGAAAATAAAAGCTTCCAAATATTACCCGCATTGAATTTTTTGTAATACTTCGAATATAATAACCAAAAGTCGCTTATTTACCAGATAATAAGTCTAAAGATTCTTAAGATCTGTAATTTTCACTAAGGCCGTAACGGTGCTATGGCCAGAGCGGAACCCTGATTGGTATGGACTTAGTAGGCTTTGAGAGGAGAGGTAACGAGAGAGTTGTTGGCTAACAACACTCTTGAGGATTTTGGACAGGATCGGAAGGATAGAAATAGGACGGTATTGAGATAATGAAGATGGAGTTTTGGTTTTGGGAAGCGGTAGGACAAGGGCTTTTTTCCAGGATGACGGGAAGGAACTTGCCTCAAGAGAAAAGTTTATGATGTGAGTGATTATGGGTGCAAGTTCTTCAAGGATCAGCGAAAGCATTTGGAGCTGGATACCATCGTCGCCCACTGCTTTAGTGGAAATGGATTGGATGGATTTCTTAATGTCTCGTTCAGTAACTGCAGTAAAAGAAAAAGAAGTACATACCGGCATAGAAATCTTAGAGAGATAATTTAAAGTAGAAGACTTGGTGCTGGCATCCAGTATCACCGGGGGTCTAGCAAAATGTGCGTTAAGTGCATTTAAATCAACCGATGACTTGACATTGTCATTAGGATCCTTACCGACACCAAGTGATTTTAGAAAATGCCATACTTGTGCTGTACCGAGGTTACTAATCGAGTTGTGAATGTGGCGCCTTTTGGCATCTCTACACATACGACTGCAGCGATTCCAAAGCCTTTTATATATGCACCAGTTCTCTTCAGATGCGGTTTTTTTATATTTCTTTTTAGCTTTATCTCGCTTTGACATAACTTGTCTAATATCATCAGACAGCCAGGGCGCAGGTGGATGTTTTATCCACACCTTTTTGATGGGAGCATGAGTGTTGTATAGGTTTAATAACATTTGTGTGAATTTCGTGACCTTGGTGTCTATGTCGATACAGTCGTAAACAGGAGCCCAATCGATACTGCCCGCATCAGCCCTCAAACGTTCCAGGACAATGTTTTTGAAGCTACGAAGGAAGAGAAACTGAGACTCGTCGAGGGCAGTGAATTTTATAGGAAATATAAATAAGGTCATGATATGAGAAAGAAGCTGGTAATTGGCCATGAGATGCTACTTTTGAAGGGTTCGAGACAAGGACAAGATCTAGGAGTGATGGCGAACTGTGAGGAGCGCGATGTGTTGCATCCAGGGGAAGTATATGCATGTTGACAGAATTAACCAGAGAGAGTAGTCTGTGACTCCGTCCATCATCTCTCAGTAGGCAAGTGTTGAAGTTTCCAAGGATTATAATGTGGTCATAATGAGATGAGTAACTTTCAAGCTGATTCTCAAAAGAGGAAAAGTAGTCAATATGACACGATGGGCTATAATAAGCCCCAAGAAGTAATTTTGAGTGCCTAATTGTAACTTCAATAAACATGTGTTCCGCAGATTTTGAATATTTACTTGGAGACTCATCAACTACCTTGTGTTTAAGATCCGCACGAAGATAGATGGCAACACCACCACCCCCCTTCCCAGTTCTGTCATTACGGAGCAGTTTGTAGCCAGGCAGAGCGTATTGCTTTGAAGGTAGGGCGGGTTTGAGAAAAGTTTCTGATACGAGAATGGCGTGAATGAGATCAGAGTCAAAAGATGACAGAAGGTCAGGGTAGTGAGCGTGAATACTTTGAGCATTTATGTGTACAGCGTTAAAATTTTTGGAAGAACAAAATGAAAAATGAGCATAGAGGTTATCTCGAAGTTGAAGTGACTCGTTATCACTGAAAGCACTGGAGTAATTTTCATCTGACGCAATAGAAGAAGAACATGAGAAAAAGTCATCATCACTATCATAAGACATAATATAAATATACAAGTTTTTATTTTAATAGTATCCAATACACCTAAATAATATTTATATATTAAAGAATAAAAAAAAAAACTATAAATATCGGCATCTCAGTGCACTCACTGAGAAAAAAAAAAAAAGAAAATAAAAAGCTAACATAATGATCATATAAATAAAGAAGGCTCAAAAGGCACGTTTACACAGGGTATGGTAACTTTATAACTAGAAGGATAAACGTGCATTATGTCTGATGTGGGTATTTTAATTTAGTAAATAACAAAGAATTTATAAAAACAAAACTCGAACAATGGCAGTGGTTTGCAGAGAGAAATTACAAATAAATAAAAAGTGTTGTGTTTTCAACAACAATACTATAACACTACCAATCAAAGTTGGTCAAAACAGGCATATTATTTGGCAGTTTGGCGTGAATCCGCAGCAACAGATGAAGTGTTAACAGCTCGTAATTTAGACATTAGGTCACGAAGCTCCGCAGCTGTCTCAATCTTACGCCGAGACTTATCACTTAACTGAATAATTATTCGGCCTTCAGAACTCCAGCAAAGTTTTTGCCGAAATATTTACGCGAATCCATAAAAACTTGGTGCCGAGCCTTCGTGAGAAACTCCGTCATCGTTACTCCAGATCCCTTCAGTAGAGTTTTGGCTTTCCAGACCGCACTACGCTTATTCAGCTGATGGAATCTAATCAAAAGAGGACGAGACTTGTTTTTGTTTGTACCAAGGCGATGACAAACAGCAATGTCGGACGCAGTAATATCAGCCAACTTCATTTGGCCGGTTAATATACCTAAGACGGCATCCTGAGAATTCTTTTCCTCGTCAACACCATGCAAAAGAAGCACTTTTCTTCGTGACATCATCTCCTGGCGGTCCAAGCCTAATATCACAAGTTCGATTTGGGCTTTCATGGCGCAGAGGGTCTTCCATACAAAGGTCTTGAAGTTGGTGAAGTCACGCGAGAGGCTAGCTATAGACTTATGAAGAACTTCCGAGCCAGTCGCAGCTTTTAAGTCCTCCTCATGCTGAGTCATCCTGTCCATCAGCGAAGTTGAGATCTCCTCCATTTGGTTAGACAGTTTGGTGTATAGATCCATTACGGCACTTATACGGTGATAGTGAGAGGTGAAAGTGAAAAATAGTTATTGCAGTGAGTGCAGCAGAGATTAAGGAATTACGGTAGTACTAATAAACCATTACACATTTAGGTATACTATTTTAAAATAAAATTAAATGAAGCACACAATTTCTTTTCTTGTTGACACCAGGACTACCCACTATCAAAAAAACGAATTTTCCTGTAAGTAAGAGTGATTTAAGGCAAAACGTAAGCAATAAATAAGAGGTATTCCTCGAAGCGCTACCATTTTGAGGCGCTACTAATGAGGCGCTCCTGTTCTATTCTTCGGAGCGCTACTTTTAGTAGCGCTCCCGATAACAATAAAAAATATTAACTTTTATTTCCTCGAAGCGCCACTATGATTAACTTTCGAATAGAGATAGGATACTAACTGAAACTATCGATAAAAGTAAAACACGTTATTTTATACAATTTGCAAAAACTCCTTGACCATAGATTGGTTTAAAAAAATTGAGCTTGCTTTGGCATTGCTTTCAGCACTATAATGAAATAATGACCAATGTTATTGTGTATTCAAAGAGTAAATGTTATTCAAAGAGGATGCTATTAATAAATAAAAAGCACAGATATAAATGATATGCGTATAATAAATATATATATACTATAATAATAAGCACAGATATAAATAAGTAGACGGCTGTTTTTGTTATGTCATACATAACAAAAACAGCCGTCTACATGACGGCTTACAGCAATCTAATCCAAAAACGAGTGAGTAACAGTTACATTTTCATAACGTTAAATTCATTTGTAATTTTTTTTTAATAATACGTGTAGCAAACTGTATTTACGATAGCACCACCCAAAGAAATCTTGTAATTATTACGTAGGTCCTGTCTGCTGCAATGCGATTAATATACGCATATCATTTATATCTGTGCTTTTTATTTATTTATAGCATCCTCTTTGAATAACATTTACTCTTTGAATATACAATAACATTGGTCATTATTTCATTATTGTGCCGAAAGCAATGCTAAAGCAAGCTTAATTTTTTTAAACCAATCTATGGTCAAGGAGTTTTTGCAAATTGTATAAAATAACGTGTTTTACTTTTATCGATAGTTTCAGTTAGTATCCTATCTCTATTCGAAAGTTAATCATAGTGGCGCTTCGAGGAAATAAAAGTTAATATTTTTAATTGCTATAAGGAGCGCTACTAAAAGTAGCGCTTCGAGGAATAAAACAGGAGCGCCTCATTAGTAGCGCCTCAAAATGATAGCGCTTCGAGGAATACCTCATAAATAAGCACTACTGTCTAACGACCTGGACCGAACGTTCTGCTCCCCGTACTTCGAGCACTTAGACGCTCATTAATTATACCACTATGACAGTCACCCATCTCTAGACTTACCGCTGGGTCTGGGTGCTTTACCTTGCCGATAACTTATGGACTGGCGAGTGCAATTGGCTTTGAGTGCCTTGGAACTCAGCGACCGGAGTAAGCCTCCTGATCAGAAATAACGAGTTTGCATGGTTAAAGCTAAAAATAATGCGAATTTCTGCACTGAGTTCTATTCTAAAGTAGGTTACGTATAAATGAACGCCAATTGTCACTGCCAACATTTGAACGAAAAGCAAAAATTATGTAGGATACATGTTTTAAATTTGGAATAGTATTTCTTGGGGTGGTGTTCGTATGAGAAAGGTATTCTTAGTTATACCCATGGGAAACGTGCGGGTAAAATCCTAAATCTAAGGTAAAACTAGTGTGCACTGTAAGAAAAGAAACAAGTAATTCTTGAAATAAAGAACTAATGTTCACAATAAAAATACTACATAAGGGTGCCTTCAGGTATTAGTCGCTTAAATTAAGCTTGAGTTGCTTGAGAGCCGCTGCGCTAGCCGACTGCTCGTCTTCAAGGGAAGCTAACTCGTCGAATGCTCGAATGATAGTGAATACATTGTCTCAGTAAGTTCAAGTGTGTTAGCTGAATAAATTTCATTATTTCATTATTGAGGTAATATAGTTTACTAAACCATCAAAAACAATAAAAGAAAATAACATTATATTACGACTACGAATACGTAACTGGCATGAAAATTAAATGAGCTTGGGAAGGCATTACCAATATGGTGTGTCATTCGCATTCAAATGACAACATATCTCTCAACTGTGTTACACACCGTCCCGGTGCGGCGCTGCCGGCTTATCATGAAGCATAAATTGTGGACGATTTCTCTGCCGTCATACCAGTCTGTAAGACATTATCCGACGAGCTTTTACAACAGCCAACTGTGATTTTAGAACCGAATGGCTTGATGTGTGGCGATTGTAATAGACTCGATAACATTACTTTCATTTCTTGAAAGATGAAGCGGCCTTTAATTGGGTCACTTACTTTGTTTGGGTACTTATTTTGTAAGTATATCCTAGCGCTGTAATCTCTTACTGGGACTCAAAATACAGCCATGGGACTGGGGGTTATTTCTGATATACATTTCAACTTCAAGATAAAATTAGACAGTTCAACTACAATTCATTAGAAAAGCATAAACAATAATAATAACCCTACAAACCAACGAAATTGAGAACCTCTTCTTTTTTAAGTCATTATGAATATACTATGCCACTTCTATCAATTGTATATTAATAGTATACAATAATAACACAACCTCTTAATTTTCAAGATCATTTCAATATAACATTATGCTATAAAATCTCACCAACTATCCACAACGACACGATAGCTGCGTCCTAAAAGTGGCTATGAAACGACTACTTCCACGCAGATGTTCCATAATTTGGAACTATGGCATTTAAGGTAGGTCCACTCAAGGTAGGGTCTCTGTACTGGCTATTCTATTGGCTTTAAGAATATCATCGTTAAAGTTGTTGATCTAGCCGACAACTGCGATCAGCTTGATAGATAAAAGGGACACAATAATATTCTGAAACGCTTACAGAAAAGATTCTATCAAAATCGTATATCGCATAGACTATTTATTTAACCTGTGCTTGCATTCAGGGGAAATAAGCCTCAAATTAGATGATTTGCACCAAAGTCCTTAATATAAGGTTTTCTACAAAATTAGTTAAAATATTATTCAGACGTCCTTATCGCCATTTAAGAAGTCTTCACCAAATTACCTAAAAGTGGTACCTATTAACATACCTTGTATTTGTCACTCAAACACTTCGCAACACCAACGAAGGAAATTTCCGGCCTTCAATAGAACGGAAATTCTTTTTTCCTTATTTGTAGCGCTTCTACAAAAGAGATGACTGGGGGAGATAAAGTCATTTAAATCCCGCCATCTTTAATTGTTGATTTATTGTTAAAATATTGTTTGTTTGTATTATTAAATAAAATTTCTTATAAGTACGAGATCTTACGACATTATTACCACACTGATGGTTGTTCAGTTAGTTTGTGTTTATAATGCTAACCATATTAATATATGTTGATTATGTTGATTCCGGGAGTCCATAACATTTATATTGCAAATTTATATTGATAATTTTATTTTAATTAATTGACAAAGGCTGCTTTATTTTTTCATATTACAGCATGTACAATAAAAAGTATTTGACCTATCTACTCTGATGTTATCAATTTTGAAGTAATATTCACAAATTATTCCGCCTATTGATATATTAATTATTAATATCTTTGAATGTACATAATAAAAAAATTAAAATGATTGGGTCCCGTCATGACCTTCCCATACAGCCTCACTGCGTGGGAATAGTTACCAGGCAACTATAATTTAAATACACTTTGTTTGATATTACTCGTAAGTATGCACTAACATAGGTCATAAGAAAATTACTTGCCATACTTAGAGGTATATGGATGCTGTCAAAAATAAAATAAATAATAATTATTAATACAAATATAAGAACGGTGCCTCATAATGGCAGCAGTCGAAAGCGTATGTTAATAAATTAATTTTATTATGAGCAGTAGCTGTAAAACTTTTATGTAAATACTTTGATTCCTCATTTTACACGAGTGTAGAAATAGTATCGTCGTATCCTGTATTATTATTTTATTGGATGTTTTTCGTCTGGAAACCAAGTGAAATAAAAACAAACATTGCAAGACGTGACATCTCCCCGTCTTTGTTGTTTGTTGTTCAACCCATTGTCTAGAAAGCCCAGTCATATTGATGTTGGTTTCTCTGTATGGCTTTGCGATGTGATAGAATGACACACAGCTGTCATTTTAAAGCTGCACATAGATCTTATGCAGCGTTTTTGATAATGAAGGGGTTCTTATTAACTCTAAAGGGTTTAGGTAAAATCAAGTAAAATCATACCAGTTTAGGTTAAAGGAAAAAAAAAGATAACCTGATATAATGGATCCAACGGAATTCAATTGATAACAAATAGTTTCTTTTTTCACCAAAACAAAATGAAAAAAAAAACCGGCCAAGTGCGAGTCGGTCTCGTCCATGAAGGGTTCCGTAGCAGCAAGTATTTCAATTGATTAAATGAAAGGTAAATTGCGGTTTACTATTTATGACGTAAAAAAAAATCTGCTAACTAGATCTCGTTCAAACTCATTTTCGTTGTTAGTTTGCATGGTCATGTACATCATATATTTTTTTAGTTTTATCATTCTGTTATTTTAGAAGTTACAGGGGGACACACTCATTTTACCACTTTGAAGTGTCTCACGCGAAAACTATTCAGTTCAGAAAAAAAATGATTATCATTTTTGAAGACCTATCCATAGATACCCCACCCCACATGTATGAGTAAGATGAAAAATAAATGTTGAGTTTCAGTTCTATGTATGGGGAACCCCTAAAATTATTGGTATTTTTCAATTTTTGTGTGAAAATCCTAATGCGGTTCACAGAATACATCTACGTACCAAGTTTCAACAGTACAGCTCTTATAGTTCCGGAAAAAGTGGCTGTGACATACGGACAGACAGACAGACAGACAGACAGACATGACGAATCTATAAGGGTTCCGTTTTTTGCCATTTGGCTATGGAACCCTAAACAGCTGATTTAAATTAAACTTCTAAACTTAATAGAGAACCCCGTGATTCCGTTCATATTAGCATAATTCGCCATTACGAGTACGGTATTATTATTGGTGACAATCAAATTCTAAATTATTTTCGTAGCCGAATGAAATTATAAATTTGACTGGCATAAATATCAGGTTGGTATATTCAATAAGATATACTTGTTGGTGGTGGGTGCGAAGGTGTTCAGTGGTCTATTAGGGTTCCGTATTCAAAGGGTAAAACGGGACCCTATTACTAAGACTTTGCTGTCCGTCTGTCACCGGGCTGTATCTAATGAACCGTAATAGTTCGACAGTTAAAATTTTCACACATAATGTATTTTTGTTGCCGCTATAACAACAAATACTAAAAAAACAAAATAAAATAAATATTTAAGGGGGCTCCATACAACAAACGTGAATTTTTTGCTCGTTTTTATATATAGAATAGAATCCTTCGGGCGCGAGTCCGACTCGCACTTGGCCGGTTTTTTGTTATAGTTATGGTTCAATAGTTGGCGAGCGCTATCTATTAACACTTAAGTGAGTTACAAATATGTATAGCCTACCGTACGTACGTTCTGGAATCTATACATATAATAAAATCGTAGGAAAGACAAAACTGTACATTGAATATTTTTTTAAAGGATACTAGAGACGTTATCTTCAATCGATATCGAAGCCAAATATATAGTTTTTAGATTTTTTGTCTGTTTGTCTGTATGTATGTCCGGGCTAAACTCAAAAAGTACTGCATGGATTTACTTCAAATTTTGCATGAACATTACAATAAGGTCGGGTCAACATATTATAAGCTACATATTATCACGCTATCACCTACAGCGGAGGAGCTGTGATAATTTATAAAATTTTACGCGGGTAAAACCGCGGGGCACATCTAGTATTCTATGCAGTTTGAGATAAGATGAGAGCGAGTATAAGGTCGCCGAATGGTAAGAATCAGGTAGGTACTCCACAGTGACAGCACAAGATTAGATTTAAAAAAATATATAAGTGTTTATCATTTCATGATAAACGTGATTGGAAAATATGATTTAAAAATAATATTATGATTCTTTAATACTAGGTACTAGGAATACACGTGTGGCGCAGTGGTTAAGATAATCGCCTCGCTACTTCATGTCCCGGGTTCGATTGCCGTGCAGTACAACTATTTGGGTGACCCAAAAATAGTTGTTCTTAGTCTGGGTGTATTTTGTGTCCGTCAACAATTTGTTTATTAAGTAGGCACTGTATTGTATGTTTTAAATAAATTTGCCTCAAATTTAAATAATTGGTGTTATAATCTGTAGTGGAACACCTAAAATAATAGGTTTTCTTTAGCAGGCTTACGCTATACTATACATCTCACCTAATGGTAAGTGAAAATGTGGTCGAAGGTGGACGGTGCCCGCGTATAAGATGCGTGTTCACTCTAACCTCGAATATATCCACGTTATATGTACAGACGCCAGTACATCGAGCTACCCCAATCGGTCAAATTTCCCCGATTGAAAGTGAACCTTATGCATATGTGATAAAATAAAAATAATAAAATAAAAAAGGTTTTTATTCACGTAGACTTTAAAAAAGCGCTAGTAAATAGTCAGAACATGTTTGTAGTAATATTATAATATATAATTAATTTATAATTATTTCTAGGTACTGTGACGACCTTCTTGGTTGTCACCTTCGTTCGTCCAAACATTTAAAAAGAAATAATTAAAAAAGAACGCGTTTGAAAATATTTCAAATGAAAATAACAAAATTCTTTAGAACAGTCATATTCAGTCTACGAAAGAGCTCTCTAAGCTACACAAGCCCTGTTACCTATCATAGTAAAATTGAAGAAAATATAATACTTTTTCCCGATTTCAAGCGTATCACTTATTATATGAAAAAAATCCTGAAGACGATCTGAAGCTGCAGAACGTCATATGGTGGAGGCGCCGGGTATCGAACCCGGTACCTCTCGCACGGGGCACATCAGACGGGTTGTCTGAAGATGGAGACCTCTGGGTCCTGACACCACACTCCCACACGTAGACATACGCTGCCCTCATCATACGCCCACACATAAGCATATGCTGTCATCACCACACGTCCACGCATGAGCATACATTGTCTAGCCACACGCCCACACTTCATGAGCATACGCTGCCCTTGCCACAAAAATTTTGCCTTGAACAAATTTTGTGGTACATCATGGATTATTCGAACACATTGTGATTAATCATTGCAAGGTGGACGTATATCTAATGGTTTCATGTTTTTGTTCTTTGCAATAAAATGACAATGCCAACGTATGACAGGTAGAATTTTTTCTTTGGTCTGTCATTTTCTGCCATAAGACCAAATATGCTCTCCACAGGTTGTCTATGCTGATGTCTGATATACTCAGTGTATGGTTGTACCATATATAGGTTGTATTTGATATCGACAAAACGTGGTATATGGTTACCCCATATAGTACGTTATGGTCAATGATGTCAACGAGACCTGTTGTGACACTCCCATGTATTGTATTATCTGTGACATAATGGAAATTAATTTATGACCTCTCCATATTTGGTATTATTTTTGAAAGTGTCAAACATGGTTGACAGTACAAATAGGAGCAAAGAGTATAAATAGAATTAATCAAAAACTTATTAATAAGACCTTTGTAACATTTTGGCTTAGAATCACACATGATGTGTGGAAAGTTTTTTTGGAGGTTTTGCTTCCACAAGGCACTTTCAATATTTATCTATTGTATGAGGATAAAATTGAAACTGCCGGTCTAGTCGTAAAGGCCGTCATGCATTGTAATTATCCCTCCACTAGGTAGGTAAAAAATAAGCTAGTATAATGTTGTAAAGGGTTCTTTCGGAAAAAAAAAATTGTTCATTCTAATAATAGAATAACCAATTTTTTAAGAGAGACGGGGAAGATGTGACGACCTTCTTGGTTGTCACCTTCGTTCGTCCAAACATTTAAAAAGAAATAATTAAAAAAGAACGCGTTTGAAAATATTTCAAACGAAAATAACAAAATTCTTTAGAACAGTCATATTCAGTCTACGAAAGAGCTCTCTAAGCTACACAAGCCCTGTTACCTATCATAGTAAAATTGAAGAAAATATAATACTTTTTCCCGATTTCAAGCGTATCACTTATTATATGAAAAAGATCCTGAAGACGATCTGAAGCTGCAGAACGTCATAGTACATAGGTGCACAGATTGTATGAAAAAAACAATTAGATTTACTTATAATTGTAATGATATTTAGCTAGCTTATATTATTAAGTTATTGTCAAGGAGATCATGTGAGGGTTTAATTATAGAAATAAAAAAAATTGCAATATTTTTACTTCATATTGTCTGAATGGTACTGTCTATATTAAGGTACGAATTAAATATTATTATTATGGCGGACCTTGTGTTTATAACGACGGTCGCGCTTTAATGCTACCACCGAATCCAATGCGCCCCAACTGAGAAGACCCAGCGAAACAAATAAAGTTGAAAATCTATAAAAGAAATCTGACAGATTGAGGTAGCTGGATGTGCTCGCGTCTGTACCTGGAAACACGTTATTGGGTAAAAGAAGAGGCAAAGCTGTTCATACGGTAAGTTAGAAAGCTGTCAACGAAGCGGTGAAATTGAGTTTTTCGAGCACTTTCCGTGAAACAGTTTGTGAAAAGCCGATAAGCTTGCAACCTGACGTTACATACTATCGGGTAGTACCTACGCTTTTTGTAGACTTGATACTTTGCAAAAAAATTGAACTTCCCTGTATACCGTAAATAATAATAATGTCCTTCCAACTGAATTTTGGCCACGGCGGCCAGTCTCAATGAAGACTAGCCAATTGCGCAGGACATATTATAGTGCACAAGTGTGTGTGAAAACACAGGAGCACTACCTATTCCATCACTCTCATGATCCGATGGGACGACTACTTACACTACCGGAAACAGGGTACAGGACCGACGGCTTTACGTGCTCTCCGAGGCACGGGGGTGTAATACCGCCAACTCCAGACTTCGGGTTGATACTGAGAAAATTATTTTTACGGAAAAATCCCAAATTCAATTTTTGTCCGACCCTGGATTTGAACCCAGTACCTCATTATCTGCGGTTGAACACGCTACCGCTAGACCTAGAGCTAATTGTTATTTATATTTTTTTATGTTATTAAAAATTTTTCTCTCTGTTCTGTTCTATTTTTCTGTTCTACATTTCATCATAATAATAATCTTTAAGTGTACCTATAATGTTGTATCAATCCAGGATTGTTTCTTAGCTTGTAAGTATTATAATGTAAATTCGTCTGGTATCACGTTTCCAGTACCTACTGGCCCTATCGGAAGATCAGCACTGCAGAAATGCAGTACTAGCTGAGATAGGGCTATTTTTCATACCAGTACGGATAAAATTAATAACGATTAAAATGTGTAGGTACCACGTTAAATGTATTTTCCGTATTTGTAATGAAAATAAAATTATTACTTTCCTTCTTTCTTTCTTTCTTTCTACCTTTCTTTCTTTCAACAAGGCAGGTATATAATCAATGAAAAATAATACAGCATAAACGGAATAGCTGCATTCCATACAAAAACATAGAAAGACGTTCTGTTTGAAGCTCGTTTAACAGTTCATCGAGTCTTGTTTGCTCTATAAGAGTCTATTTATACGAAGAACTAGTTAAGAATCGAGTTCAAAGGAGCATTAGGTGCAGTTAGTAGTCTTTTCTCTATGGTTTAGTTATCTATTTAAAGTCTTATGTGACACATTTGAACAAAATTCAACGAAATTCTTTCGTCTTTTTACACTACTGGCAATTTAGACCAGCATATGCCGCAGAAATAATATGTACCAGCACATCAAGCTACCCCATCTATCAAATTTCAATGCATGATGATGCAATTTTTAACCAATATATTTGTTAGGAGAAGATAACTGACCACAAATCAAGATTAAATAATTTAGCTTGATGGTAAAAATCACTTAAAAAATGTTTAAAACAAAAGAATATCGAATAATTTTAAATCAAATTATAATTAGTTTGTCATTCTTTATATTAACTCGCAATGTTTTGGTTCAATTTCACCCTGTTTTTAACGGGTTTTGATAGATTTCTGCTCACTATATTGTGTCCCTACTTATGAGTTTTTACTGGTAATGTTGGCGTCATACAATGAAATTATGTTATATCAGCCTCTAAAGAAACAAATGACTATTACCTTGAGTGACACATAAGTCTTTTTTATATATTTGTAAGGCGGCAAAAGATAAAGACTTATAGTAAACAACAAAGTATCGTTTTTAAGCCAGTAACTACGTTGTTAAGTAAATAAGTCTATTTTCCAATTTTTCGCAGCGGCTAAGACAGTCGCCTTGCCGTGCGCCGCTTCGTGTTGCAGGTACGAGTCAGGACAACTATTTGTGTGAACCATAAATAGTTGTTCTGAGTCTGGATGTAATTTGTTTGTAAAGTACCCCGCGACACAGGGATTAAATACCCTAGTGCGGACGATATGTTTTAAAACATGAATCTCTGTCCTTCTACGAGCTGTAATGTTGCAGCCTCTAAAGTAGATACTTGCTATGTCTAGGATATAAACGCAACTACCCACATATTCGAGTGTCGGCACAGCTTTGACACGTTCTGGTACAAATTGCCACACCGTGTTAATGTTATTACCCAAATTCAACCACTGTCACGTTGTTCCAATGACATGTTCTAGGTAATTGTGGTGAACTGGCGTGATTACTTAGTACATCACTAAAGATAATAGTCGGTACTGAAAATTTACTTTCTTTGTCTTAGGTTACATTAATGCCACAGTTGCGGGACGTATAGGTTTGCATTTCCGTCACATAAAGACAATTAAAAATTATCCCATTTTTGCGCTCACCCATCTATTAATTGACCGCACGCCCAAGTGCTTAACCTCGCCAAAAATTTACTAACGAGACATCATAGACAATAAATTAACTTCACTGATTTCTAACCAACGACATCAATATATTACCAGTCACAATCATAGTACCAGCGTATGCTGAGAACTTTCGTTGCAACTTACCCGAAATGGCTATCCTCATCAAGTAGTTCTTCTACTGTGTCCCGTCTTATGTATGTACAGACGCCAGCACATAGAGCTACCCCAATCTGTCAAATTTCTTTCATAGATTTTGAACTTTATCAATTGGGGAAAATTTGACAGATTGGGCTAGCTTGATGTACTGGCGTCTGTACATATTACACTTTTTTTTTATGATTAAGGCAGGGGGAATGCCTACGCATGCCACCCGCAAAAAGTGTCTACGGGTGGGTATGTCGGACTCGCACTGACTAAACCTACCTGCCGTGGACTTCTCTTGGCGCCTGATGGGGGGAGCCCCGGGAACGTGGGTATGCTGCTCCGGTGCCCCCCTTTTGCACCATGTCCCAGATGTTTGGGACACGTACCCTGGGAGAGCTCTGGATTGCCCTTCCATATTGCCGACTCCTGCCAGTCCGGCACAGCGACTGCGCCACAAGCAGTTCCCTGTCTTCCCGGGGCTGCTTGCAAGTGGCGGCAGTAGAGGACACTTCTCTGACTACCGCCGCAGCCCCGAGGGGAAGTTGGGCTACCGGCTGCCGCCACCGCCCCGACGCCTCCTCCGTCTGCGAGCAGGATCACTTCTTTCCCAGTCCCGCTCAGCAGTCTCCTTTTGGAGCATGACTGCCTCACAAAGGAGACCACGGCGTCCCACTTGGAGGAGTCTTTCGGCCTCCCAGGCCGAAAGGCGAGTCTTGGTTGGTGGCGCAGCACACTCAGCTAGAGTGTGCTGCGCCGAGTCTAAGTCGCTCCAACCAAGACTCGCCTTTCGGCCTCCCAGGCCGAAAGGCGAGTCTTGGTTGGTGGCGCAGCACACTCAGCTAGAGTGTGCTGCGCCGAGTCTATGTCGCTCCCGCAGTGGTGACAGTGTGTCGTCGCTTCTCTGTACATATTTTACAGTTCTACAATAGAAGATAATGTATCTTGGGAATGTAAGTCAGTTCTTAGTTACGATAATAAATTTCAATATAATATGCATCTGTTGAATCCACAGTAAAGAAAAGCCAATAAACATAACTGATTATTTCTTATATACACGCTTTTCACAAGTCTTAGCGTAGCATTGTTCTGGAAGATATCATTGAGTTTAGCTCGCCTCGTCTGTACAATATTTTTTAGTTTATTTAATTCATAAATATGATTTCTGTGTACAATAAAGAGTAAATTGTTGGCTGAATCTAATCTTATAGAAAATGATGCATTCTTCTTTCGTGGAATTGAGTATCCAAATATGAAGCAATACCGATATTTTAATGTCTTTTGATAAATATTAATTACGGTGCAAGTAGATTGATCATAAATATTCTACCGACCGAGGTCAGGAAATTTTTATAAAAATTACTTTTTGTCTTGATACATTCTACTTTGATGTCGTCCCGATTTAGTGAGCGTGACTTGTTGTAAATGTGCTAGGATGCTCCCATTGTTTTTCATCTTGAAAAATGTTTATAAATCCACAAAACTACCAAACATTCAGGAAATTATACACAAGTCCATAAAAAGGAAGAAAAACCAAGCCCACACTTTTTTTTATGTTATAGGGCGACAAACGAGCAAGCGGGTCACCTGATAGTAAGTGATCACCGCCGCCCACCAGAGGTGTCACGGGTGAGTTGCCGGCCTTTAAGAGTCAGCTAACAAGTGTTGCTGACCCTTCCCCCCACCTCAATGAGCTCTGGCGACCTTACTCACAAACACAACATTAGAGTTATTAATGTTAACATTAAAGAATGTCTTCTGTAAGATGGAGGTACTTCCCCAGTCGGGCTGCTCTTTGAGCGAATGAGCGCTGTGCCCTACCCCTCTTAAATCTCGCTTTCTTTCTGACTTTTTGTTCCGGTTCCTCCATTTAGAATAGCCGAATATTATGTCTCCTCCTCAAAATTCTCCATAATCCTACATCTCCTGCCTACCTACGAGAGTGTTTATCCTTCCACTCCTGGTGCCCCTTGTAGATTACACCTTGAATTAGCCCTTCCCACAAAACCGATTTCTATTCTACACTGTTCAGGCGGTCTGGTTATGAAACTCTGCTATTTAACTCTGGTCGGTCACCATAGCCTAGTTGGTAATGCTCCTGCCTCCGAAGCTGGTCCTGGGTTCGAATCCCGGTAAGTGCAAATATTTGTGTGATGAGCACGAATATTTGTTTCTGAGTCATTGGTATTTTCTATGTAAGTGTGTTTTATGTTTATGTATTTACTGTACATTATAATATGTAAGTCTATTACATATGAATTCTTTTATTTTTCTATAAATATCACCTTTTGCGTCTCTATCAATCTTTACTATATTTATAATTTTTCATTGCATATACATAAATTTGATATAAATAAAAATAAATTTGAAATAACTAGAAAGATAAAACTTTAGGTAAGAGAGGATCCTCGCCGGCGCGGCGGCGCGGAGACCGCGTTGCCTATTTACCTGTGATTCGTTGAATTCGTGTCGTCAGATATCTGCATCAATGAGTCGGTGTATTGCACAGAGAGCTCGACATTTTGTAAAGTATAGTAGCAAATTTATTTAATATTTTAGAGTAAATAATACATACATTTTTTTTATCTTGTCTATTATTTTAAGTTAAAGTATTTTAAAACTTAATGTTAAAATACTAAACCGTTGTACTATTGGCTGCTAATAAACCATTTATTATTATTATAATAGACTCACGTCTGTCTCCCAGAGGGGTAGGCAGAGACAACGGACTTCCATTTGTCGCGATCCTTGCACACCTCTTTCGCTTCGTTTACTGACATAGTAAATAATGTGTTATTTAATTCGACTCTTGTTGGTCCAGCGGTAGCGTATTCAATAAAGAGGTCCTGGGTTTAAATGCGGGTTGGGTAAAAAAGCGATTTTGGGAATTTTCTGTTAAGAAAGCCCGAAGTCTGGGAGTTGGCGGTATCACACCTCCGTGCCCCGTAAAACACGAAGAATCATCGGTCCTGTACCTGATATTTCCGGTCATGTCATCAGAGTGATGATATAGTAAGTGCACAATGTATTTACGCACACATTTGTGCACAGAAGTCTAGTCTCCATATAGGCTGGCCGCCGTGCCCTAAATCGATCATAAGGACATTATTATTATTTAATTAAGGATTTAATAGCATTTGTGTAGGTGATAGGTGGATAGACTGGGCCATCTGCCAGATGTTATAAATTATGTTCAGTATGTGTTATGAAATGTTGAGATCCGCAGGCGAACCAAAGTAACCGACATAGCCGTAAGAATTGCCAAACTAAAGTGGCAGTGGGCAGGGCACATAGCTCGTAGAGCCGTCGGCCGTTGGGGCAGAAAGGTTCTCGAGTGGCGACCACGAACCGGAAGACGCAGCGTGGGCAGGCCCCTACAAGATGGACCGATGATCTTGTGCGAGTCGCTGGAAATAGCTGGATGCGGATAGCGCAAGACCGGGAATTGTGGAGATCTTTGGGGGAAGCCTTTGTCCAGTGGACGTCTTTCGGCTGATATGATGATGATGATGATGTGTTATGTATTTAAGAATAATTATAAACTTGACAACTAGAAATATATGAGTTGGGAATTAATCATTGCACTTCTTTCAACAACCAATACTCTCAAAACTTGTAAAGCCCTAGTTACTGGTCAGCTCAGCTTTGTGCCGGAAACAAGGCAACGTAAAGTCCTAACACTGCCTCGTTTCTTTCAAGGAGTTAACGAAACAAACCTAAGTTCTAGACCTCTTTAAATGTTTATTGGGGACCTAGCTACAAAATCAATAACAATAAATAAGCTAAGTTATGTATAGTTTTTGAAACCTTGTTAGAAGGAAAAGATTGGAAGATTCAAAGATTCAAAGATGTTATTGCGGACTAAGTGTTACATGAGGTCTTAAAATTACGGTCAAACTTATAACTTAGTCGCCTTAACAGGCATAGCAACAACACATTCTTGATTACATTTGTGTACTTATATTATGATGTCATTTTACAATAAATATTTTATGCTATAGATTAGACACTATTACTAAAAGATGTCGGTCACATTATATTATTAAATTACTAAATTAGTTAGAAACGCAATTTAGAAACGCTTTCTAACTCCATCCATTGCGGAGATGATCATTATTATTATTCCTCTGACTCGGCAAACATACATACAATCCGCCGAGCTTAAAACGCCTCGCGCATTACTTACTGTAGATGCTTTCTCACTTCCCTTCCACTGCGGATTCTGTCCAGAACAGACGTATTGCAAGGATACATTTAGTGATTTTTGATTCAAAAATTCAAAAAAGTTTTATTAAATAACCAAGTACTAGGAGTGCACCGTTGTCGAGGAGGTATCCGGGTATCGAGTGAGTGAGAACAAGTGGTGCAAGAAAAAGAAGACCATATTTCCGTGAGTCTAACGATAATCAGAACGTATTCTTCATTCATTAATATTGCATCGGCTGCACGTCACAAGTTCGCACTGCACAGACCTTTCACCGCTGCGTGTACGCAAGCCCCGCCTACTACACTCCATTCATTGGCACCCATTCTTGCCGTATTAGAATACTATACTAGCGCGCAACGATGTCGTCTGAACAAATTCCGTCGGCGGCGGCGTCCGATTCTCAGCTGCAAATTGACCTACCGAAGCCTTTAAATCACAGTCATTCGGACTCGGCCATAAATATGGCCATAGTTCATGACTCTGAACAGAATTCTCTCAATGTTACCAAGCGCCAAAAACGTACATTTAGTCAGGTCCCGGGGACGTCACTCAGCTGTATTATGGATTTAATTAGTGAACTCAAAGCACAGCGTGAGCAGGACTATCAGCAACTGAATGACTCTCTGGCCAAGATAATATCTCAAAATACAGAGATTATAACCTCGGTTGTTTCTATAAAAACACAGCATCAGGAACTACTTTTAAAAATAAATTATCTAGAGAAGGAAAACAGTGCCTACAAAGATCAGGTATCTACCTTGGAACGCCACATAGAGCGTCTTGAAAAGAAAATACATTGCTCAACTATCGAGATCCGTAATTTACCAAAACAGGCTAATGAGTCAAAGAAGGCACTTTCTGTTATTGTTCAGGAGATAGGCTTGACACTCGGTCTTGATACACCAATCCAACAGTCAGAAATCAAAAACATTTTTCGTACTAAATCAGAAGCCGTGGTCGTGGACTTTACTACAACTTTACGAAAGGAGTCTATAATATCAAAAGTGCAACAGTTTAACAAATCCAGACGCGCTAAAAACGAGCCGCAACTGAACACCGAACACCTGAAAATGCCTGGGGAACTCCGATTCATTTATATCTCCGAGTATCTTACAACAAAAGCAAATCATATATTTTTCATAGCCCGCCAAAACGTCAAGGCAAACAAACTGTTAGCGGCCTGGGCAGCATATGGGCAAATATATGTCAAGAAAGAAGACAATTCTATGCCAGTACGTATAACTGAAGAAGCACAGTTAGTCAAACTTGTTATCTGACTAGTCTTAGTTTCGTTGTACTGCTTCAAGTTAAGACTGTCCCTAAAACTTGTAATTGTATTAGCTATGCACAATGTTCTTTGTTTATGTTTTATTATTCGTAAGTGTTATTTATATGGGATTTTACATACACTCTTTCACACACATCAATTACTCAAAACACACTGGACTCTCAATTTCTACACCCCACTCACTCTCTCTCAAATACGCGCGCCCATTACACACCTATTAAAACATCAAAATATCAGTCTCACTACGTTATTCATTATCTCAGGTTACACGATTTCCACCAAAGCAGTCCATGTCCGAGTTTATATTCCCCACATAACCATTGTCCTACTTATGATATGTCACGTCAATTTCGTGACATCACTTTAATGTATACAATCTAAGTAGTATAATGCAGAACATTGAAATGATAAGCTCGGATCTGGACGCTTTAGAAGTGGCTAAAGTTGTCATTTGTGATATTGATGACGTAAAAAACTATGTATATTTAAATAATTCTCGCACAATCAATCTTTTATCTCAAAATATTCGCAGCATAAATTGCAATATGCCTAATTTTACTACACTTCTACAACGATCTGCGATCCCTTGGGATATAATTGTTCTCACCGAATGCTGGCTCCCTTCTGCTAAGTTTATACCTAATCTTATTAACTATGACTACGTAACAACTACCTCTCATAAAACCCAGAATGAAGGAGTAGTCATTTACTACGATAAACGTCTTAAAATTTCATATGAAGAACCCCAGATTAGTGATGCCAACAGCCTATTAATTAAATTAAACACCGACACATGTATCATTGGAATTTACCGTCCCCCCAGTCAAAAAAACACTTCAAATTTTATAAATTCTATTGACCTTCTTCTCTCTAAATTAAAATCATATAAAAATGTATTTATATGTGGAGACATTAATATAGATATAAGTCATAGCAGCAATGATAATCGCATGTTCGAGTATTTAAATGTACTAGCGAGTCACGGCTTGCTCGCAGGCCATAGTGTACCTACCCATGGGCGTACATGTCTTGATCATATGATTATAAAAACAAAAAACGATGCAAAATGCCTTATTTTTCAATCATCGGTTACTGATCATGACAGTGTAGCTATGAGCTTTAATCTAAACTCTCGGTTGGACTATCATACTAAAACCCTCCGTACGATTGATTTCCCAGGTCTCGATAAAGCTGTACAAAACACAAATTTTCAGCCTATATTTGACTGCTCAGATGCTAATATTGCTACGGATTTATTAATATCTTTTCTTTCTACTGCCATACAATACAACACCAAGGCTACTAAAACTCCTAGGAGGAAATGTATTAGTAAGCCCTGGATTACCAAAGGAATGCTACGATGCATGAAAAATAGGGACAATCTATATAAAAAATGTAAAAGGGACCCGAATAATGACATTATTAAAGCCACGTACAAACGGTATCGCAATTTTTGCAATTCACTTATAAAAAAGGCTAAGCGAAATTATGAGAAAAACGAAATAGCAAAAGCAAAAGGAAATAAAAAGCAACTATGGGAGGCGATTAAGAAAATCAGTGGTACTACCAAAAAAGTCGTGAATCACTCTTCTTGTCTTATTGATCTTAATAACCCCCAAATAAGTCTTGATAATGTAAACGGCTTTTTTGTTAATATAGGAAATGAACTCGCAGAGAAAATTAGCTTATCGAATACTCGGTCAGTACTTGAAAATTACCATTCTATAACATCTACTCTTAACTCATTCTTTATGCTACCTACGGACGAAAGAGAGGTATTCTTACTCATTAGTAACCTAAAAGAAAAATGCGCAGTAGATGTTGATCTGATATCGGGTAAAATAATAAAAAGGTATATTCACATACTCACGCCTCCTATCACCCATATTTGCAACCTAGCACTATCAACGGGCACTTTTCCTACAGCGTTTAAAACTGCTTTAATCATACCTATACATAAGGGTGGGCATAGGGATCGTGTTAACAACTACCGGCCTATTTCAATATTGCCAACGCTATCAAAAATCCTGGAGCGAATTATAAATTGTAGACTTGTTAAATATTTTGAATTGAACAATCTTCTTTCACCAGCTCAGTTCGGTTTCCGTCGAGGAAAGTCCACTAACGACGCAGTACATACACTCCTAAACTCCATAGTCACTGATATGGATAAAAAAAAGAAATGTTTAACACTATTCCTAGATCTAGCACAGGCCTTCGACACGGTCTCTATCCCACATCTCATAAACAAGCTAAATAGAATGGGTATAAGAGGAGTGACTTTAAAGCTTTTAGAGGACTATCTTTCGGATAGGAATCAAAAAGTTTTGATAGATAATTGGTCAAGTACTGAGTTGCCAACTAAAATCGGCGTGCCTCAGAGCAGTATTCTCGGCCCCACACTATTTTTGGTATATATAAATGACCTTTGCCAAATTAGACTTCAAGGAGGCCAAATAGTGACTTTTGCTGACGATACTGCCCTCTTCTTTAGCGAAAACAGTTGGGAAGACGTCTTCAAAATAGCGGAAATCGGCTTTAGTAAAGTCTGTGGCTGGTTACAGAATAATATGTTGACTCTGAATGTTGATAAGTCTAAGTATATTGCGTTCGCGCACAGATTGAACCTACTCCCTCCTTTAGCTCTAACTATTAAGGCTCATACTTGCACAAAAACTACATCCAATTGCTTCTGTCCGACTCTTCAACAAACTGACAATATCAAATATCTTGGTATTGTTATAGATCAGTGTTTAACCTTCCAATTGCACCTTAAATCACTTGTAGGTCGACTGCGGAAATTGATCTATGTGTTCAAAAACATAAGACACACAGCTGAACGTAGCGTCATTAAGATGGTTTACTATGCACTGTGCCAATCTTTAATAAATTACTGCATTATATCTTGGGGAGGTGCATCTAAATCATATTTGCTTGAGGTTGAGAGAGCTCAGCGAGCTATTCTCAAGGTGGCTGCAAGCCTTCCTTTTCGCTACCCCACAGTTAATCTATACAAAGAATGGGATGTTCTGACGGTCAGACAAAGTTTTATTTTACAGATCATACTTAAACAACACTCAGAACTACAGTACGACCCCAGACTTCGTAAGGATAAACGACTCAAAGGCAAAGTATGTCCTCGTCAGATTTTTCATTCAGCTATGCCTCACAAGTTTTATTGTTTTCTAGGACATTACTTATATAATAAAATAAACACCACCCTAAACATATATCCACAAAATTATACACGCTGCAAAATTTCAGTCACAGCTTACCTTAAAACTCTTGACTACCAAACTACTGAAAAACAATTAATGCCGCTGAAATAGCATACTATAAATTATAACATAGCTTATTAACTAGACAATCTCCTCGATAAACTCACTCCACACATTTGACTTTGAATAAACCAAGCACACCTACTATCTACATACACACATACAAACTTACTTTCACACACACATAATCCCACGATAACATATATATTATTTAGTTCCCTAATTTTGTACTTATCAATCTAGTTTATAATAAACATTAATATTAAGTTCGCCTTGTTACGAAATCAAACCGCGTGAGGGCCCTGGTGACCTGTAATTCAGGTTTCTCGTAAACCTACATCAGGCACCAGTCTCTCACAAAGTTGGGTTCTAGCTTGGCCGTATTGTCATATCATTATGAAATTGTCACTAGTTTCTAGATAACCCTATTCTTTGTGAAGAGAAAATAAATATATTTTGAATTGAATTTTGAAATTGAATTGAATTGAGTATGTACATGTATGAGTTGTATATGTAGGACGAATTTATCCTCTCTACGACTCTTTTATAATATATATAAATAAAAACTTGAGAGGTGTCTAGGGGCACCCGGATAGAACGAAGTTATTTCTTATTATTTATTATGTACAAAAAACCTGTATACACTCAACAAAAATAATCGTCGCGACACCACACTGTTCAATGCGAAATAGAAAAGAAAATATCTCAGAGAAACATGCGCACGCCGCACAGCTGCAAAAAGTGTTGTGGCAACTTTTCGTGAGAATTTTTTGCGTCTAGCCCCCTTTCACAACGCGCGATAAGGAACTTCGCTCCAAAAAAGAAACACTGTGCTAAAATGTACTTACGCTGTAAACATATAAGACCGGCCCTATCGTCAAACTTGCTTATAATATAACTTTGTTTGACGGGCCCGTGGGCGTGGTTGGCAAATGCTTGCTTTTCACGGCGGAGCTCATGGGTTCAATTCCCACCTAGGACAGATATTTGTATGCATGAATACGTCTGTTTGTCCTGAGTTTGGGTGTAATTATTTATATAAGTATGTTAGTATTTACAGAAGAAAATTTGTGTATGTTTGTTATCAGTTATCTGGTTTCACTAGTACAAGCTCTGCTTAGTTTGGGATCAGATGACCGTGCGAAAATAATGTCCCAGGATATTATTATAATACTAGATTAACAATTTTATTATTCTAAGTGTTTTAGTATCAAAGTTAATAGAATTTGCGCGAATTACGTGCATCCAACGATTCCCTTTTTAGTTTACGTGATCGAACTACACCCTCTACCTAATCATGTTACTTTTATAAATTACACCTTTAGAATTAGTTTATTAGCGCCGTGAGCGATATAGGTTGACAACTCAGTAATTTATACCACAGTGCAAAATATTCAATGGAACACTAGTCTCTCATAATATACAAGAAACATAAAGTCATTTCTGAAGTGAGAATGCTTCGTTAAAGTTAGAATATATTACTAGAACGAACTTTGGAAAGTCCACAAAACCCAACTTACTTAGGTAGAACCATCACAAGGAACTCAGTTGCTAAGCAGATTAATTTGTGTAACATAATTTATTTCGGTCTAATTGTTAGAGCAAGCGCCGTAACAAGTCAAAATTCTAGCATTTTTAGAGATTTGTTGATTCTGAGAACAGCTATAAAGGGAAACATTCACTTTATAATTATTGTTCCATGAGTTCCTTCCTCCAATGAAGACATTTTGATGCACGACTTATATAAATCAATCGGGGACAAGATTTGAGAAATATTTTTTTCCAAACACCTCTAAATTGGTTAGAAATGCATGCACTCAGCAATCTTCTAAGGATGCGCGTGTAAGTAAATAATGGTATAAGATCCCAGATCTCTCTAAACTTACTCACTTGTTAGCTAAAGGGCACGCCATTATTTTATTTTATTTCCTTTATTCTGATTCATTTATGTACATTATTGTTGCTTCCGTCCGTGCGTCACTATACCTGGGTTGCCAACTAAAAACCAGCGCTAGGTGTATCCCACTTAGCTGATGCTGAGGTGGTGACCCTTTCGGCAGAACATGCAAGACACACCTGCTCCATGATATGATTGTTATCTTCTTCCTTTTCCTTTTCTCTGTATTGATGTTGTTTTTTTTTAATTTACTGTATTTCTTGTGTTGTGCTGAATAAATGTTTTAACTTCAATGTTTTTTCATTTCATTTATTTTTCCATTACCTTAATACATTTTCCCGTCGACGAAGTTCCCCTTCTACTAGACTCCATCTTCTTTTTAACTCACTCGCTAAGTTTAAGCGCCCACTCATTAAAGCTGTTAAATAAATAAAGTTCAAGTATTGTATTACATCTATTTAGTTTACGAATCACTAAAAATATGGGAAATCTTTGTCTATCATCTTCTTTATCTGAGATAAAAGTAGTTATATATCTATAATAATAATAAATAATAATATATAGGGACAGTGTCACACAGATCATCCTAGCCTCAAACTAAGCAAAGCTTGTACTATGGGTACCAGGCGACGATATACATACTTATATAGATAGATAAATACTAATCTATATTCTGAATATATAATTGATTGATTACTATTGATTGACTATGCAGCCTTTTACTGTTCCAATGCAGGGCAAAGGCCTCCTTAATGAGAGAGGCCATAGTGGCCATAGTCCACCGCGTTATTCTAGTGGGGGTTGGCAGACTTCACACGCCATCAAGAACATTCGGGAGAACTCTCAGGCTTGCAGGTTTCCTCACGATGGTTTCCTTCTCCGTTTTAAGTGAGCGATAATTCATTTTAATACGCACATGAAATAGAATAAACAGTGGTGCTCACCTTGGGTTTGAACTCGAGACTAGTAACTTACACCACAGTCCAATAGTCTATCCACTAAGCTATCTCGACTATTGAATATGTAACTAATATGTATATATGTTCTGAATGTAAGAAATGTACATACTCTTATAAATACTTAAAAGGACAATATCCTAGTAATCATATATATTATTACGAGGATATTGTCCTTTTAAGTGTGAATAATGTCCTACGACATTATTCACACACGGTCATCTGATCCCGAACTAAGCAGAGCTTGTACTATGGAAACCAAATAACTGATATACTAGTACATAATAATATACTACTTTAAAGTTGCTTACACTTTAATATATTATTTTTGTATTTTGTTATTTTATATATTATATTGTATTGATATTATATATTTATGAATGTATTTATGTTTAGCATATATGTAGACATACTTACCATGTATTTGGATGCCCCTTTACATTATTATAAATTGTTATCTCGACACCTTCATTTGTTGCACTCTTACTATTTAAAATACTTACTACTCCTATCCCTCCTAAGGTTTTCAGGAAGAAATCGCTTAATGTGAAAAGACAGAGATTGTACCCTGTTTGAGTGTGTACAATAAATAGTATTCTATTCTCTTATATTCTATTCTACATTAGAGTACGTACGCGTTAGAACTTGCCTTAACAATCATCATCACCATTAGCGAACATAGAGTGCTTAATTTACACGCACACTCTCTCTCAAGTCACTATCTAATATGGATGGTGTTTGGACTGCTTGGACTATGCAACCATCTGTCTTGACCATGTGCAATATTAATTTTACTATTCTTGATCTTTCCATTGTTTTCTTACACTAGTTTCACGTAGTTGAGGCAAGTCATCTAAAGTACAGTAAATTTAGAGTATTTGTGTGTGTGTGTACCTGAAAGGTGTAAAAATACTACGGGATTGAAATGAATATCGATATAATCATAGAGGCAATAAATTATTGTGACCAGAAATTTAAGTTTTTTACAACATTTATTCATTATTTTAACAAAAAGCATCAAAATATCAATAAATATCTACTGTGGTTTAAAACGAACTAATGGACTTTCATAACCAATTATTATTATTATTTCTTATTATCAAATAGGATGCGATCAACTAAAACATATTATAACGCTGTGCAATTTGCAATAGAACGCAAAAAGTCTATTATTCCATTTGTTCAATGTTCTTTGTTGTTTGTGTTTGTTTGTTTGTTTGCGCAATTGCCGATTGCAACTGTACAAATTAGTACTAAAAAACCCTTTATTTTTATTGTGTTTTTAGTAACATTTTGATGAAAGAAGAAGACATATGTAAGTGTCTTATGAACAATAAAAATTGCAAATTTATATGCAGTGATAATAAATGTTGTCTCCATGATTTTATCGACAATCATTTCAATTCACTAGTATTTTTACACCTTTCAGTTACACACACAAATACTTTACATTTACTGATTTTTCGAGGTAACAACCTATCAATCAAATGTATCATCAAAGAAAGGACCCGTCGAGGAAGAGATCCTTCGAGGTATTAACTTTTCGAAGTAACGAGCCATCGGTGAAGTGTACCGTCGAGCTAGAGACATCGAGAGAATGACCTTCGAGGTAACGTCATTATAACTAGAGTATCGAACTCATCCGAATAACACTTAGGCTATAATGTATAAATTTTAACGCGGATATAACCGCGGTGCTAGCGGTGCGGTGCTACATATTAGGTACTAGCGAATGCTAGTACCTAATATGTATTTCAGTATGTCTTATTTTCACACATACTGCGCGCTATTACTCTAGGAAAACATTTTAAGTTCGTAAAATATTTGACCGAATTTCATTCCACCAAAAACTTTTCAACTTTTATCGTTACATTTTTTTTATTTCACCAAAGTCACGTCTGCCACTGTATCACTTAACCTATTATCAATTCTTTTTTTTTTCTATACTCCGATATATCAATTGGTCGAATAACTTTTCACCGAAGTTACATATAGCCATAATAACACTTGTTCGAAGTATTGTGTTTCCGAACATTCATTATACCACTATTTTAATTACCATATTTTTATTTCACCAAAGGCCTAGAAAGTTTGTGCACATTATTTCATCTCTTATTTTTGATGTTGCAGCAGGCATGCAGCATACAAGCAGGCATACAGCATGCCAGCAGGCATGCAGCTTGTAAGCAGGCATGCAGAACGCATAGAACATGCAGCAAGCATTGTTTCTGTCACGGTTCCGGAGCTGCGGGGTTTGGGCGGGCCCACGCGAGCGGCTAAGACAGTCACCGCGCCGGTTCGTGTCGCGGGTTCGAGTCCCGTGCCGAACAACTATTTGTGTGACCCATAAATGGTTGTTCTGAATCTGGTTGTAATTCGTGTTCGTCTATTATATGTTTGTAAAGCACTTACCCCGTGGCAAAAGGATTAGATTCCCTAGTGCGGGTGATGTCTTTTTTAAACAACAAAAAAATGTCCTTAAGAGGCCTATTACAGTCCACGCTAGTGGACTGTAATAGGCCTCTCGAATCGAAATCGGCCGCCAATCGAAAAATGTCATAACTCGTAAATAGAATCAAAAATACAAAATGTGGTCTATTATTACTGTAGAAAAGGCAATAACGTAATTTTATAACACATTGTCAACACTTGAAATATAGCTGTTTAGCTAAATCGTGCATTTGTAACAAAAACGGCCGTTTATTTCGATTGTTTACCGATTTTTTCCATTGGCGGCGCTAGTGGACTGTAAAAGGCCCCTTAAGGCGTCATTATACTCATCACGCAGGGCATTAAAGGTCACCAGTGCGTAGTTCACCCGCAGGCTGCACGCATAAAATTTGGTACCAAAATTTCACTGTGTCACTCTAAATTTTATGTGTCGAAGCTTTGTTTTCGAGACTATGATACACATAAATGATAAACAACCTGTAATTAGAGAAGGGTGCCGCACCGAAATGGCCTGTTTGTTGTTATTCCATTACGCCGGAGCCACTCGACCGAGTCACTTTTAATTGCGGGACTGATCAACCCAGCTGCTCCAATAACATCACGTAAAGACCTTTTTTGAATTGCCAGCCATTTTCAATGAATGATTTAGTTTTGATAGATTAATTTTGATATTATTGTGTCCCTTTTCTGTCCGCGTGGTCTTGTTTCTATGGAAATATACTATAAATAATTGTTATTGTAAAAAAAATATTGACATGAACTTGTTTAAATTAATTACCTATATACCACTTTTGTGAGTCGTACTAGATCTATTTTCCATAAACATATCTGTTTGTCCTGAGTTTGAAGTTATCTATATAATTAAGTATTTACAAAAGAAAAGTAAAATATTGTAGTATGTCAGTTATCTTGTTTCCTGTGCTTTGATTAGTTTGGGATCAGATGCCGTGTGTAAAATAATGTCCCAGGATATTATTATTAATATTATTGAATGGCATATTGGTCTAGTGCTTAGTGACCTTGACTACTAAGCCCAGGGTCATAGGTTCGATCCCCACCTAGTACAAGTCTTTGTGTGATGAGCAAAGTTATTTGTTCTGTGTCTATTCTGTGTAAGTTATCTATCTATATAAGTTATGTATAGTTATCCATTCGGTAGTTTTGCTTGAAAGAGTAACAAACCTACATACATCCATCCATACTCACAAACTTTCGCATTTATAATATTAGTAGGATATTTATCAGTTGTCTGGTTGCCATAGTACAGGGTTTGCCTAGTTTGGGATCAGATGGCGGTGTGTAGTTGTCTCAAAATATTTATTATTGTTATTACAATACAAATGTTTAATTAATTATAACATATTTTATTATCTTCTTTTCTTCATGAGCTGGAAAAGAAAATCTTTTGTGAAAATCTGATATCCAAACGAGGTAAACACAATCGCTATCTCATATTACCAAATCCCCAGTTTAATGACCATAACGACTAAATAATAATAGCATATTGTTGTTCTAGTTCTTCGGTTAGTGACCCTTACTTCTTAGGCAGAGGCGGTGGGTGCGCTTGCGCTTCACACTCAGGACAAATATTTGTATGATGAACTTGATTATTTGTCGACAGCTTTCATTAGTACTACTATTAAGTACCTAAGTAGATATTAGTATTACGTAACTATCTCCTACATATTTCACACCATATCCTCCTAATACCCTACAATATACCCAGAAGAAGTTTGTCGGCAAGAGGTTGTAGTTAGCGATAAGACTGCCTATTGTAACTTTTTACTACCTTTTTTTAATAATTAAATGTATCCTGTAAACTATGCTCAGTGTATGGTGTACAATAAACTGTATTCATCTTATTTAATAGTATATTGTGATTATGTATAATAAATTATATTGAATCTATACATATAATAAAATCGTAGGAAAGTCAAAACTGTACGTTGAATATTTTTTAAAGAGGATACTTGGGGCGTGATCTACACCCGATATCGAAGCCAAAAATATAGTTTTTAGAATTTTTGTATATTTATCTGTTTGTCCGAGCTAAACTCAAAAAGTACTGCATGGATTTACTTCAAATTTTGCATGAATATTACAAAGAGGTCGGGTCGACATATAGGCTACATATTATCACGAAGTAAATCCATGCAGTACTTTTTGAGTTTAGCCCGGACATACATACAGACAAACAGACACACGGACAAACATTCTAAAAACTATATTTTAGGCTTCGATATCGATTGTAGAACACGCCCCAAGTATCCTTAAAAAATATTCAATGTACAATTTTGACTTTCCTACGATTTTATTATATGTATAGCTAAATATATAAATTCTAATGAATGCACTTGTGACGCGATGTGTCCTTAAAATGCATGTTTGTAAAGTCCTAACTAACTAACTAAATCACTAAAAAAACCAATCAATACAATCAGTACCTGTCCTCAAACATTTTAACTAGTCGTCCGTCACGAGCTCCGCTAGTCACGGTAACATTAAAATGGCGTCGGAAATACGTTACAACAACTGCTATAAATATATGATAAAAGACAATTAATAGTAAATACTATAATCATTTATTTCTCCACACTTTCATAACTTATGTCTAACAACTTAACGTACATTATCTTTAATTAGTAGGGAGCTGGTGTCCGAAGTAGGCGTAAACCTGTATTACGGATCACCAGGTCCTTCCCCGCAGTAAAATCACAACACATTCTATATTTTTATAAAGTATTAAACTAAAAGGAATATGAACCTTTTATTTGGCGAATACTATGTGTGTACATTATTTGTGTTTACGCATAACTGAGTTATGCTAGTAAGGGAAGTTAGTAATATTGTTCTATTGTGCATCAAGAAACTATTCATTTTTCATTTAATACTCAACACGATATGAAATGCTTAGAATAGCATAACGAGAAACAAACCCCAATAAAAGCGTTAATCTAAGCCTAATAACCTTGCGGAAGCCTCATAGTAATTCAATTAGTACTTTAGAAGATTAGCAATATCAAATATTACAGAAAATGTAAGCCAAAGTGCTGAAAACATAATATTCTCCAGAACGTATGAAATGGATACGAAGTTTAGTTCTTCCAATTTTAACGGCTTTAAACAGGAGGTGATCAATTCGATTGTATTATTTTTGAAGCGAAAACTTCTTAAGACGCGTTGAGCACTTTTTGAGTGAACAAAAATCATGGAACTTGCGTCACGATCATCGTCGCACGGTTCCCATGAGCTATATGTATTACACCTTCATACCTTATTAGCATACATTACATAATGTACAAAGAGTATATCTGTAGATTATTTAGATTAGGAGCATTAAACTTCAGTAATTTATTAAATACTAGCTGTGCCCCGCGGTTTTACCCGCGTTACATTTTATAAATTATCACAGCTCCTCCCCCGTAGGTGATAGCGTGATAATATGTAGCCTATATGTTGACCCGACCTCTTAGTAACATTCATGCAAAATTTGAAGTGAATCCATGCAGTACTTTTTGAGTTTAGCCCGGACATACATACAGACAAACAGACACACAGACAAAAATTCTAAAAACTATATTTTTGGCTTCAATATCGATTGTAGATCACGCCCCAAGTATACTTTAAAAAAATATTCAATGTACAGTTTTGTCTTTCCTACGATTTTATTATATGTATTGTGATGTATGAATTAATACTTTTACTGTAACAATTTAACGCTAGCTGCGACATAAATCGAGTCGCATTAAAGGATAGCTGAGTAAGGATTTTTGTACTTATAAATAAGTGTGCATTCAATAAAGAGCTTCTTTTTTTTTTACTTTACTCGACACGAAACAATGAAGTTATATTTCTAATCTCCACATATTACATGGCGACCCTGCCATTAAGAAAATGGTATAACAACAAGTAAGAAGTACCAAATAAGAAGATCCGAAGTCCAGAAAGAAGACCCAAATTCCAAAATTCATCATATCAAGAAAGAAGAATTGCGATGGGAAAATCGTATTCCAAGGAAGAAGTCGTCATTGCCCAAAATGCCAATGGAGCTGCTTCAGCGTCTACCAGCCAATCCATGCCACGTGGTGTAAGCATTGAACTAATCTTGTTGATCGTTGTACTCGTCTTGATAGCTGTTTCTGTCACATACTACATACTGAAGAAGTGTCGTGGCCACGCTGTGAGAACGTTGCGGCGAGAACTCAACGCTGTTTCCCTAAACAACATGTCCAGATCTGATCTTACTACAACAGCCTAAAGAAGAAACTCTGTTACCCGAACCCGGCCAAGAAACCAGAGAAGAAGAACAAGGATAGGAGCGGAGTGCAGGGATATCCCGGCCCGAGGTCGTGAATAGACCACAACGCGTCCTCGCTAGTATAAACAACGTGACTGCATACCGGCACAACGTGACTGCATTCCGGCTCAACGTGGCTTCATTCGACACCACTATGGACGTCCGCGTAATTCCGAGAAATCTGACTCAATCGCAGGTTTTACTTTAATTATTAATATATTTCGTAGTTCATTTATTTTATTTTAGTTCAGTAATATTATGCTGAATGAACTAAATACTATTAATAGTAAGTTACTAGATATCAAGGTATACTTAATCAAAATTGGCCCTTTGCGTAGAAGTAAAGAGATAGGTACTAAAAAGTTGCAGGAAGCTCGAATTGTGTATCATAACTTAAATAGCGTTTTGTCTAGGGTCCAATTACTTATAAAGAATTCTGAGATTAGCAGTGAAGACATTTCTTGTATTGATACTATTGTAGATAATATTCATAGCGTATATAATCAAATTTTATCATTGGTAAAGTGTATTGAGTTAGAGGAAGTCAAAATGGATAGTGAAGACTTTAATTTGAAGACGGCAATATCACTATTACCAGTTATGACAGGTAGTGAAACCGTTACAAAGCAATTAATTGATTCTATACAGCTTTACGATAGCATGCTTAGCGATAAAACTAAACAGCAATTAATCGACTTCGTGCTGAAGACCAGACTGTCTCCTGGCGCTAAGCTACGTCTACAGTCAAGGTACAGTACTGTCACTTCTCTTATCAGTGATATGAAGAAATATTTGTTGCCAAAAAAGTCCGACGTTAGTCTACAAGCGCAACTGCAACGCATGAGACAAGGTAACAAAAGTATCGAGGCGTTTGGCTCCGAGTTAGAGGAACTCTTTGTTAACCTTACATTAGCTCAAGCAGATGGTGATGAAGATTTGTCCCAAAAATTGCGTCCTCTCAATGAGAAGACGGCAATTAAACGGTTTGCAGATGGCTTATCCGATCAAAAGTTAAGTATGATTATAGCTTCTAGGAAATTTACGTCTTTGTCAGAGGCTATAAGAGCTGCATTGGATGAGCAACCTATGTCTTCTGGTCATCCGGTTATGAAGGTAACACATAAGACATATTACAATAGTTCACGCCAGTATACACCTCGTCGTCAGTTTCAAAATAACTTTATTAAATTTAATAGCAATCTAAATAGATCGAATAATTGGCAAAGTAAAAATTTTACTCCACGTAAATTTAATGAGTTACACTCAAAGCCTTTTCGCAATGGCTCACGTGTAACAGAACCTCGGCCTCGGTTTTCGCGTATTCAGCATACCCAGAGAGACATATCGGAAAACAATGGCTATGCGCGTGATTCAGAGTTTTTTCGTTCCAAAAGTAATTAAGCAATATGTTTTAAATTTCGATAATTATAATGTAATTAGGTGTCACTTAGACGGCAACATAGATATTAATTTGTTAGTCGACAGCGGTGCTGGCTTATGCGTAATTAAATACGAATGGTTAGAAAGATATAATAGTAACTATATTAACCAAATATATAAGGAGCAAGTATACATAAAGGGCATTAGTGGAAATTTAATGTCCGAAGGTTATATCTTATTAAAGTTAGAAATAAGTGGAATAAGTTTTATTGTTAAGTTTTACGTTTTTAAACAGAATGCGCTGCGAACGGAATACTAGGTAGTAATTTTCTACAAAAATATCAAGCTATTATTAACTATAAAAATAATACTTTAAGCTTGAGAAACGATGGCGAGTACATTACTATTAGTTTTGATGACGTAACAAAGTATCATCACTCTATTCCGCCACGTTGCGAAGTTATAAGGCACGTACCTACTGACAAACGCGGAGATTGTGTTATTTTAGCGAAGGAAATTCAAGACGGTGTGTTCATAGCGGGATTATTAGTTAAACCTAAAAATGGATTAATTCCGATACGTATACTAAACACCACTGACAATAAATTGGATATAGATTTTTCGTCTGTAAGAACTTATCATTTACATTGTTTTGATTCGTGTAACCTGAGCCGTGAAAGTATATCGGCTGATCGTGTTAAAAATTTATTTGACCTTCTTAGTTTGAGTTACTTAAACAGAGAAGAGAGACTTAGTATTGAGTCGATATGTGCCAAGTATGCCGACATATTTCATTTACCCGGTGACAAACTATCGGTGACTAGTTTATTAGAGCATTCCATTAAATTAAAAAATAACGTTACGCCAGTATATTCAAAGCCCTACAGGATACCTCACGCTTTGAAACAAGAGGTACAAAGACAAATAAAAGAAATGCTAGATAATGACATCATCGAGGAGGCCACGTCTGAGTGGTCCAGCCCGGTTTTACTTGTACCTAAAAAATCTGATAAACTCGGTGACAAAAAATGGAGGTTAGTTATTGATTATCGACAATTAAATAATAGAATACAAGATGATAAGTTTCCCCTTCCGAACATAATAGATATTTTAGACTCGTTATCAGGTAGTATTTATTTTTCAAAATTAGATCTATCGCAAAGTTATTACCAATTGAGCCTAGAACCTAATTCCCGAAAATATACAGCATTTAACGTAGACAAAATGTACCAAATTTCTCTTGACAAAAATTCGCGTAAATATACTGCATTTACTACAGACAAAATGTACCAAATGAAAAGATGCCCTATGGGACTTAAAACAAGCCCTAGTGTCTTTTCAAGGTTAATGACTGTTGCTATGTCCGGTCTTAATTACAAAAAATGTTTTATTTATTTGGATGATTGCATTGTAATAGGGAACTCGCTTTTATCTCACAACCAGCATCTTATAGAAGTACTAGAAAGACTTCGAAAGGTGAATTTAAAATTAAATCCATTAAAGTGTGAATTCTTACGAAAAGAAATTATGTACTTAGGGCATAAAATTACATCCGAAGGAATTTTACCAGACCCTGAAAAAATAAAATCCATACAGTCATATGCTAGACCGAATAACGCTGACGAAACTAAGCGATTTGTCGCTTTCGCTAATTATTATAGGAGATTTATATCCAAATTTGCTGATATAGTTTATCCCCTTAATCAGTTATGTAAGAAAAACGTATCATTTAACTGGTCGGAAGAATGCGAAATAGCATTTAAAAAATTAAAACATGCGCTTGTTAGCCGTTTTGGAATATCCAAATTTTTCAGAACAAAATACATTCATATTACAGACGGATGCTTCTAAAATCGGTTTAGGTGCCGTGTTGTCTAACGCAAATGGTAAAGTTGTAGCGTACGCGAGTCGTAATTTAAACCCTGCGGAAACACGATACCCTATTATTGAATTAGAGTTACTTGCGATTGTTTGGGCGATTAAGCACTTTAGGCCATATTTATACGGTAGAAAATTTAAAATTAGAACCGATCATAAACCATGAATATATCTTTTTAATATGACAAACCCATCTAGTAGACTCACAAAATTTAGGCTTTGCCTAGAAGAGTTCGATTTCGAGGTTGAATACATTTGTGGTCGAAGTAATGCAGCTGCAGATGCATTGAGTCGGCTTCCAATGTCTATTCAAGACTTAAAGCAAATGAGAGAGCATGTAGTATCAGTCGTTACTCGTGCACAGAGAAGGAAATTAGAGTTAGCTCGTAATACGGATTTTACTTTGAACGTTCCCACAAGTGTTAGGCCTGATCAACCCAACATTGTGGAGGTCCTGAAAAGACCTTTAAATATAATTGAGTTAAAAATATGTAGCGGGCGCCCCCCAAATATAAGTAATGTAAACGATGATGTAAGTAATACCGGTAATTGTATATTTATTCCGAGTAAGTCAACTATATTTCTAATGTCTCGATCGTTATCTACTATGTCAGTGTTAGCGAGAGAATTGGAACGCATGTGTAAAAAACACAATATTGCGGAACTAATTATTTCTAAAAATAATGGAAACTCTGACTTTATAATGAAGTTGTTGAGAGAAATAAAAAATATTTCTAATATACCGCGGTTCTTAGTAATTAAAAATTTTACTAGAATTGAAGATGATGATGAAAAACGAGTTATTTTAAATGATTTCCACCTGTTACCCACCAGTGGCCATGCGGGGGTAAGCAGGATGCTCAATAACATTAAAAAGCGATATTTTTGGAGAGGAATAACTAATGATGTTATAGAATACGTCAAAAAATGTAAGGATTGTCAATTAAATAAGTTTTCTAATAGTAATATTAAGCAGCCTATGGTTATTACAACCACGGCAAGTTCATCCTTTGAACGAATTAGTTTAGATTTAATGGGTCCCTTAGAATTAGATGATTATAATTTTAAGTATATCTTGACGATACAATGCGACTTAACTAAGTTTGTAGAGGCATATCCCTTACAAACCAAGGAGGCTAGTGTAGTTGCTAGGGAATTTATAAATAACTTTATATTGAGATATGGTATACCTAGGGAAATAATTACAGATAAAGGCACTGAATTTATGTCTCAAGTCTTTACTGAAATTTGCACATTACTACATATAAATAAATTACATTCTACGCCCTACCATCATGAAACCATTGGTTCTTTAGAAAATAGTCATAAAAATTTAGGTGTTTTTCTCAGGATTCAATGTGGTAATAATAGAACAGATTGGAGTAGTTGGATACCTTATTGGTGTTTCTCCTACAATACCACAGTTCATTGTGAAACTAACTATACACCATTCGAGCTTGTATTTGGAAAACAATGTAATTTGCCAAGTAATCTTAACAAATATATTGAACCTTTATATAATTATGAAAATAACCCATTAGAATTTAAATATAGGTTACAGCGTGCACAATCAGATGCGCGACAAAATCTTTTGAATAGTAAACAAAAACGTAAATTATTATTTGATAAAAACTTAAATCCTATTAAATACAGAAAAGGTGATTTATTGTTATTAAAAAATCAAGTTGGTGATAAATTAGATCATATTTATAATGGTCCTTTTGAAGTAGTAGAAGACTTAGACTCCAATGTTAAAATTTTAAAGAATAATAAAGAATACATAATTCATAAAAATAATACTAAATTGTTTAATGACTAAGTGTCATAAATATTATTATTATAAAAAAAAAAAATGTATTGTTTGTCAACAGCTATCTTTTAGTGCTATCCATTTTTTTTTTTTTTTCTTTATGGGGGAGGTGAGATGTGAACTTTTTAAGGGGAGATGTGATGTATGAATTAATACTTTTACTGTAACAATTTAACGCTAGCTGCGACATAAATCGAGTCGCATTAAAGGATAGCTGAGTAAGGATTTTTGTACTTATAAATAAGTGTGCATTCAATAAAGAGCTTCTTTTATTTTTACTTTACTCGACACGAAACAATGAAGTTATATTTCTAATCTCCACATATTACAGTATAGATAGATAGACTACCTGTGCCCCGTGGTTTCACCCGCGTTAAATTTTATAAATTAGTATAGCTCCTCCCCCGTAGGTGATAGCGTGATAATATGTAGCCTATATGTTGACCCGACATTCATGCAAAGTAACATTCATGCAAAATTTGAAGTAAATCCATGGAGTACTTTTTGAGTTTAGCCCGGACATACATACAGACAAACAGACACACAGACAAAAATTCTAAAAACTATATTTTTGGCTTCGATATCTATTTTAGATGACGCCCCGATTATCCTTTTAAAAAATATTGAATGTACAGTTTTTACTTTCCTACGATTTTATTATATGTATAGAAGATGGAGAAGGTTTTAAACCAGCTCCAATATATTAACATATAATTATATCAAAAACGCCTGATATTTTACTTGTTGTTCTTATTGTCTTGTCAAACAAAATAGTAGGCGTTTCTCATGGCTTTTTACTAGTAAGGATTCATAAGCATTGAGGTTGTTTCGTAAACATTAAATTTAAATAAATTGAGTAGTTTATTTAACTAGTCCCCATGTTATTGTGATGTAGTAACAATAATAATAATAATAGCCGTTTATTCGCAAACATAGGGTTACAAGAAGTCCCTAAGTTCGGTGTGCCTTTTGACATAGGCCTCCTCCAATTCCTTCCAATGGGTCCTGTCCCTTGCCACTCTCATCCAGAATGGTCCCGCTGTCTGTTTGAAGTCATCTTCCCATCTCCTGACTTGACGACCCCTACTTCTTTTGCCGACTCTTGGTTGCCAGATAGTGACTTGCTTGCTCCATTTGTTTATCGGGTGGCGAAGCATATGTCCAGTCCATCTCCATTTTTGGACGTCTATCTGGGTAAGAATGTCTGTGAGTTATGTCTACATTCCTGACTCTGTCTTTAATTTTTAATCCTAACATGCTTCTTTCCATGGCACGTTGGCATTTTGCCAGCCTTTCCCTGTGGTGAAGTGTTATTGACCAAGTTTCACAGCCGTAAGTGAGAACTGGTAGAATACAGGTCTCGAATGTTCTCTTTTTTATATGGTTGCCTAGATCCTTACTTTTCACTATTTCCTTGAGTGATGTAGTAATGCATATTAAAATGTATTAAATATACAATACACTCCTTTCCAAAAAAACGGGCGGTTTTAATTTTTACATATTATTGGTAATCGTTCAGTTTTGAAGAGGTTTTGATAACCTAACTAGTTAGTGGCACTTAATGGTCTAAGAATGAAAAATTGTTAACATCCTAATTTGGTTTTTCAAAATAGTAACCACTTTTTTATTTGGGACGTTTTACTTACTTTTCGCAGGTTTGCGGTTAAAAGGTTATCAGGCAACTTAAACTGGCGTTTTAAAATATTTATTATTATAAAATATTTATACTATGAAGTACACATTATACCATCCTATAGCACTATATCTCTTTACAAAATATAGAAATAATGTCCAAAAAGGAATAACGTCACTCATTCGCTGGGCTTGAATCTGTCACAAGACTCACAAGTTGAAGCAAAGTTTTGACTGCTCGAATAGCAATGGACGTTAACAAATTCCAAAGTAATAAGTAATTAGGATTCCAAATATTTTTTCATGTAATCTTAAGAGGCAAGTTTGTTAATTAAAATATTATGGCAAATACTTTTGAGTTATAATTAAATATAACAAGTTAGTTAGTAAATATCCAACAGTATGAAAAGCAACACAGAAGTAATTTCATTCATTCATTCAATTGCGTCAAGCCACTAAGTTGGCTTCTGATATGACTTAACGATTGTTATCTAACGACCACAACATTACTGTGAACAACATACTTAAACGCCTTCACGCACCCTCCAAAGCACAGAGAAGAAATTATCAGTGTTATCACTATGGCAGTCTCCTAGTCACCGGACTAGACTTCGCGAGCCTAGATGCTTAACCTCGCCAATCACTTTCGAACTGGTAAACCCTGACTAGGTGTATTCCCAACCAGTAACACCACAACCTTTAACACTGTTACTGGATGGGATCAGCAGTATTTAATTAAGTGTAACACTGTTACACTTAATTAAATACTGGTGTTACACGTTGGGAAAAATGTTCCCATCCAGTAACACCTGTTACTGGATGCAACTTTTTTTGTTGCAACGAGTAATACTGTTACTCTCCATTAAATATTGGTGTTACACGTTGGGAAAAAAGTTCCCATCCTGTAACAGTGTTACTGGATGCAACATTCTTTGTCGCAACTTATAGCATTCTAAAGTACATGTTTCATTTGTGGAAATCAGATGCACATATGTCATAAGAAACAAAACATATCATGAGTTGCGGAAAAATGTTCTTTCGTTAATAAGTTTGATTAGCAGCGTTCAAAAATTAATAGTTTTTGAATAATTGCCATATTCTATCGAACATTGGCGTGCTATATGTAGTTTGATTAGACTACAGTCGTTTTGAAATCGTTTTACGTCAAACATAATGTCACATAGACTTTTAATAGGAACTTACTATTACTTTCTTACTATGAATTTTACTACTATTTACAATTATCCTACTATTTTCGGATAAAACTTATTGACAAATTTTAAACAAATGTGACACATGTAAATGTAAAATAAAACTACTTGTCTAAAGCGTACTTCTAAACGAAAAAGGTTAAGTAAACGACTAAACGTCATGTATACCATTTCACAGCCCTTTGACCTACATTCAGTCAAAAAAGTATCGGGAATGGATGATTTGTTTATGGTTCCAAATTCAAATTTTTGTTTTTTTTTGTTGTTGTTAGATTGGTACAACTGTTTTCCATTTTGGCGCGGAGTTTGAGTTGCATCTGTTATTTATATTAAATACAGTGCTGGTTTTAGTAATATCATATATAGTGTGTATTGCGAATTTCATAATGGACAAAAATATCGAACAAAGAGTTTGTCTTAAATTTTGCATCGCTAATGGAATTTCGTGTTCGGAGTCACTGAAAATGTTACAGAAGGCTTACGGTGAATCGACTTTATCAAAAACTCGTGCTTATGAGTGGTTCAAAGCGTTCAAAAGCGGTCGAGATGTGATGAAAGATTTGCCTCACTCTGGTAGACCATCAACGTGTGCAGCTGAAGTTAACATCGTAAAAGTGAAGGAAATAGTGACTGAAAATCGTCATTCATCTCTGAGAGAGATAGCCGCCGAAATTTCTGTATCCAACTTGTCGATTCGTACCATTTTAACTAATCATGTTACAGAAGGCTTACGGTGAATCGACTTTATCAAAAACTCGTGCTTATGAGTGGTTCAAAGCGTTCAAAAGCGGTCAAGATGTGATGAAAGATTTGCCTCACTCTGGTAGGCCATCAACGTCTGCAACTGAAGTTAACATCGCAAAAGTGAAGGAAATAGTGACTGAAAATCGTCATTCATCTCTGAGAGAGATAGCCGCCGAAATTTCTGTATCTAATGAGTCGATTCGTACCATTTTAACTAATCATTTGGGTATGAAACATGTTGCCGCTCGGCTAGTCCCAAAAGATCTGAATTTTCTCCAAAAACTCAATCGCATGAAAATCGCTGAGGACATGGTAGAACGAGTCAATTCCGACCCAACATTCATGAAACACATTGTTACTGGTGACGAGACGTGGGTTTACGAGTTTGACATGCAAACTAGTCAACAAGCTTCAGAATGTCGATCAAAAGTCATGTTGACTGTTTTCTTTGACTATCGCGGTGTTGTACACTCTGAATTCTTACCGGAAGGTCGAATGGTAAATAAAGAATGTTATTTGAGCGTTATGCGGCGTTTAAGAGAGCAAATTCAACGAAAAAGCCAGATTTGTGGACAGAAAATTCTTGGATTTTGCACCACGATAATGCATATTCGCACAAGGCCATCATTGTGAACGAATTTTTGACCAAACACTCAACAAATACCATCCAGCAACCACCATATTCACCAGATATGGCTACAGCTGACTTCTTTCTTTTTCCTAAACTCATATTACAACTTCGTGGTACCCGTTTTCAATCGGTAGAAGACATAAAGGAGAATTCGCGGCGAGAACTGAACTCAATTCCGAAAGCAGCGTTTAAAAAATGTTTTGATGAATGGATTAATGGTAAGTGTATCGTTTCTGAAGGAGCATACTTTGAAGGTGATAAAATAAATTTGGATGAATAACAAACATTTTGTTTATTATTGATCTTTTCCCGGTACTTTATTGACAGAGTAGTATGTCAAATATTTTTTTAAAAGTGCATACTAAATTTATTTTTACGACTATAAAGTTACTTTTTCACGGGCTAATTTCCTAGCTTCGCTGAAAGGTACATGTTATGGCTGGAGTCCCATAGATATATGAAACATCTCCTTTATAGGTTACAAAAATATTTCATCATTGCCATTGTAAAAACACACTTTATAAAAAAAACTGCGTCTGTGTAGTGGCAACATTATGCAAAAATACAAACTTGGTCTAGCTTATTGTGAGTTCGATACCAACGCGGTACAAAAATCATGCATCCAGTAACACTGTTACCGGATGGAAACTTTTTTCCCAACGTGTAACACCAATATTTAATGAAGTGTAACAGTGTTACTCGTTGCGACAAAAAAGTTGCATCCAGTAACACTGTTACTGGATGGGAACATTTTTCCCAACGTGTAACACCAATATTTAATTAATTGTAACAGTGTTACTCGTTGCGACAAAAAATGTTGCATCCAGTAACACTGTTACTGGATGGGAATATTTTTCCCAACCAGTAACAGCGTTACAGGTTGTGGTGTTACTGGTTGGGAATACACCCCTGACTATGATGATGTAGGCCATTGCTGTCTCTTTGTAGGGCAAGGGTCTCCTCTCAAAAAAGCCATAGTCCACCGCGTTAGCCTAGTGCGAGTTGAGAGACTTCACATGGCATCAAGAACATTTTGGAGAACTCTCAGGCATGCAGAATTGCTTACGATGATCGAGAATTTCCTTCACCGAAAATTCAGTGGTGTGCGCCTTAGATTTAAACCCGAGACTACTGACTCTACAGTCTAACAATCTTACTACTAAGCTATCTCAACTACAGCTATGGACACCAGTCATCATCATCATCATGTCAGCCAAATGTAGTCCAATGCTCGACAAAAGTCTCCCTCAAGAATGGAGAGATATGACATAATAGCCACATTTAGCAGACGGGTTGGCGATCGCAGTATGGTGCGCATAGTACACAGAAACACGTTTGACATATTAATCAGCCTTTGCTGCCCTGACCAGCCCATTACGCAGACATAACAAATTACAAGTTAAAGCGTCATGCGAAAGTTTTTATGGATTTGTACCCGCAATCTTACAAAACGACACGTTTTTCTTGAAATTGTATAAGCGTCTATTCCATTGTAATCCACATTTCACTCACCTCTCTCGGGCCACCAGCAAATGTATTATTTATTTATCTAAGGGACGCAAACGGAAGCGTTCTGTGAATACCCCAAATCCTCTGTTTTGCGCCAATTCTTACTAAATAATGTACGTGACATCGTTCAGAAGGCTTGTGGCAGGCACACACAAGGCAACAATGCTTAAATTTTCAAGTTAATTTAGTGGCATATTAAACATAACACATCGCCACGCCTTGTTTCGTGAATAAAACTGAACTAACATTCCACTTTTGTTGGTTAGAATAAAGTGTCAACACAAGGTCCGCCATAATAATAACATTTAATTCGTACCTTAATATATACAGAACCATTCGACAATATGTAGTAAACATATAGCTAAAATTTAAAAGTTTGATAATTAAACCTACACATGAACCTTGACAATAACTTAATTTAAGTTAGTTAAATATCGTTACTGTTATAAAATAAATCTTATTGTAAATTATTTCCTACAATTCGTGTACCTAAATATCTATATGTACCTAGAAATAATTATAAATTAATTATATATTACTACGAATATGTTCTGACTATTTACAAGCGCTTTTTTTAAGTCTACGTGAATAAAAACCTCTTTTATTTTATTTATTTATAGTGTTATATGATTATTATTGTTTTTATACACAACGACATGAACAAAGCAGGCTTACTATCAGTCTAAGCCGTGCGGCCGTGTGAACGTGGTCATCCCTTAGCGACTTAAGTGTGCTGGACACGGTTTCGTGTTTCATTCGCAGTGTCAAATATTGGCGTGAAAACGATGATTTATTTTGGTGTCTAGTTGGTTGAGGAACCCTCCTCCGACCGATGGTCTCGATTGTCATGATAATCTATATTAATATATACCATCATGATAACCTAGCCGTTTCGGTACAGGGACTCTTCCGGCTAAGCCACCGAACATCGATTACTTAAATGGCGTTCAAATAAATAAAGATTACAAATGACGTCATAAATGGTCCGGAATCTATTGTCAACTTTGAAGCCGATTTAACGATTGATTATACATTTTTACATTTTAAACCTTTACTTATTTGAACGCCATTTAAGAAATCGATGTTCGGCGACTTAGCCAGTAGAGCCCCAGCAACTCCCTTTCTGTCCGGTTAAATAGTAAAAGTTTCCTAGACTATCTGTAAAACCCCAATAAAAAAGAAGCAACTCGCCAATGAGATTTGCCGTCTCACAAATGCGCAGGACAGGCGATGACATGCATATCTTTATTGCTGTGGCACAGTGACAATGGAGTGCGGCAAACGCCAGAACTTAGGTTAGGGAACACAAATCATTTTTGTTTTATTCTTTTTCTGAGTCACACTTTTCGCCTTCTGTCTGCATGTGCACTATTGTAACCAAATACTATTTCGATGTTCTCGGTGAAAATACATGCCTCAGGCTAAAATCCGCAATACTTTTTAAGGGTAAAATGTGTCTTAATAAGAGTTCACTGTTTTATCTCAAGATAAAAAACATGTATTTTTATTGATTTTTGATGCATTTGTGGAATTTCTTTAAATCCAAAAAAGTAAGTCACCCTATGGCGTTTAAAGTGTATGATTTAGGTAGCTTGTTAAAATCAAAGTCTTGTGACATGAGGCTTATTTTATTTGTTTGATGGCTCCTGTCGCAGGTGGAGTTTTCTTTGTAGGACCACTACCATACGACGCACCACCACGAAAATAAGTTATCATTTTTCAGTAACAAAAACCGTTCACAATGGCTACAATTTCGACCGCATTTGCAAAAAGGTAAGGCACAATTGCACGGCACAGTGACAAAAATCCACACCAGACAGTTGCTTGTGTATGCATTTGTTTCTCATGGATTGAATGTCAATTTTCCTAACCCCGAATACGTAAACTTGTTGAGGACTATACCGACTAACACGTCCACGGGTGCATATGGCCCCGCGACAGGTAGACGGTCCTACGTCCCGGGGATTAAAGTCCCCGCGCATTCAATACTTAGTTAAAATCAATGCCATCCTATGACAAACACGTGTCAAATGAACCGGACGTTTGAATCGATACTGAATTTATATTTTCGGCCGTCAAGAGACTGGCCTGTATGCACAGTTCTTCTTGTGTATTTGTTTAGCTTACTCTCTATATTGGTAACTGCCTCGTTCGTCTAGCGGTAGCGTGTTCACCCGCAGATAACGAGGTCCTGGGTTCAAATCCCGGGTCAGGCCAAAAGTGATTTTGAGACTTTTCTGTAAAAAAGGAAAACCTCAGCATCAACCCGAAGTCTGGAAGTTAGCGGTATTATACCCCCGTGCCTCGGAGAGCACGTAAAGCTGTCGTTGCTGTACCTGACCTCTTTCCGGTCGTGTCGCAAGGCGTCTCATCAGATCATGAGGGCAATGGAAAAGAAAGTGCTCCTGTGTTTGCGTACACACTTGCGCACTATAATATGCCCCGCGAAGATGGCTAATCTCTATTGAGACTGGCCGCCGTGGCCGAATTTCGGCTAGGAGGACATTATATTGGTAATAGTTTTGATGCAACACATTCTTTTTTTTGTCTAGATTCTCAGTAATAAGTCATTCAATTCATCGGGTTCCCTGGTCGATAGACTGGAGGAAAAACTGAATTAAGAAAAATAGAGTAGGCTGTAACTCGTTATCTAGATATTTTAGTTCTCATTATAGTACTCAGCTTATCCATCATTCCCTCCAATATCTTCCATGGAGTGAGCAAGATTGATATCAGTATATTATTTATATATTTGTTGATACAGGCTCCATCACTACTTTTGTGGATTGGAGGAGCATTGGCAAATTTCCAATCATTGGAGTACTAACAGCCAAATTGCATATAAATGGAACTGGCCTTAATAGGTAATGTCTATAGTGCTTTTTAAAAGAAGGTAAGATAACCGTGTGGTTTACGGCCAAAAAACGGAAACACCAGGCAGTCGGGCAGCGGCGCCTCCTGTTTATTAACTATCACCTAATTGCGGTCGCCAACTCGCATGCTAAGCGTGGTGACTACGACAACGCCCCCAAATGGAAACATTAGAAACCTTTGGGGGTGATCGATGCCTAGCAGTGGACGATGTCAGGCTGATGATGTGATACTATCTCGGCCCAGAACTCGGTCATTTTAAGTTATATATTACAGCGTGATGAAATTGCCGTGAGAACCATCTCACGGCAATTTCATCACGCTGAAAATTCTATCCACACTCATATAACTTAAAATGACCGAGTTCTGGGCCGAGATAGTATCACATCATCAGCCTGACATCGTACCCGTAAAATACGTGTTTATATTAACTGTAATGATGGGAACTTTTAATATTTAATTATTCAAAGGATTTACAATTATTATTGAAGTAACCTAACTCATCAACTAAAGAAAGATAAATAAAATAAATACAAACATGAATAAAAATGCGTAAAAAAATTTATCGATATGGCTTTGAACCGGGAACGTACACAGAAGGCTGGTAGCATTTCCACGTTGAATGGCAATGCTAAGTCTTTGACCTAAGTATTGGCCAGCCCTCTGATTATGTGAAGCATCGACCAGACGTTTTGAAATATCATGAAAAAGGTATAAAGCGCTTGAACCCCACAGCCTAAGCGTTTCAACTCCAAACGGCTCAAACATATACATAGTTGCCTATAAGGTTCATATATTTATGCCGTTTAGAGGTCTCCGCTAAAGCAATGGGAACTAGGTTAAAAACAAGCTGAAAAGCGATATTGATGGCCGCTCCATAACTTTTTACTGCTAGTTTCTGCAGCAGTCTTAATTTTGCGTTCTTTCATTATTGGGTTTTAATGTCTTCAACAGTTCTCTGCATTAAATTATGTACGTTTTAAAAGTCGTTAGAATGAATTCATTATTAGGATATTTTTTTACTCTTTGACGTAATTTGATTTTCATAGAACTCAGCAAATTCTGTATTGCCCTTGCCTTACATGTTCTTTTACCATTGGAAGATTTGATTAGTTTAGTGTTTGGGATCACTTATTGAATTATATTAGTAAATAATTAGACAACAGTGTTAGCAGCAGTGCACAAGAGGCTACTTGAGAGAAAAAAATTTAACCATTTCATCGTCTAAATCAAATTTTTTATGAGTTTAGTAAAATATTTCGCTTTCAGTATTTATTTTAGTTTCCTTTCGCAGCCGTGGCGTCGTGGTCGTTTATACAGGCTGGTCGAGGAGTTGACGATCCAACGCAAAATTTCGATACTTTATTATGAGGAGTATCCAAATCACCCAATTATGTTCTACGATTTTGCGTACTTCTCGAGATAGAATTTTTTTAAAGCTATTTTTCGTAAATTTCACCTTCATCAGTTTTCGATTTTTTTCTCGTTCTGTTGACCACTTCTGGTTCAGTTTTTTTGTGATAACTAATAAGCATAGTTTAACCTAACACCCTAAAAAGTATGGTTTATCTAATCATTGCAAAGCTGACTTAGAAGTTCTACAAAAGTTCAAAATAATGGTTTTAGCTCGGGACTCATAAATTTTCAAAGTACTAAAAAATAGTAAAATCGTAGAACATACATGGGGGTGGTTCGGATACTCTTCATCATAAAGTATCCAAATTTTGCGTTGGAACGTCAACTCCTCGCCCCTGTATACGTTTCAGAAACAATTGGACGCTGGCAGCTTGTGTTATAGTTTGATATGATCCAGGCAGGCTTTGCTGTTTGATTTGGTGATTTTTACTTGTTGTTAGTGACCCTAACTTCTAAGCTATAGGCCGTGGATTCGTTTCCCACCCGGGGCAAATCCTTGTGTGATGAACACAATAATTTCTTCTGTCTCTAGGTGTAATGTATCTATAATTTGTATGTATTTAGAAATATATAAGTATGTTTATCAGTTGTCTGATTGCCATAAAACAGATTCGGTCTAGTTTGGGATCAAGATGAGTATGTAGAAAAATCTCCAAATAAACATGCCAGCGCTTTCTTCTATTTTTTCTTTTCAAATCTCTTACTGTACAAAGTGTTCGATTGTGGAATGCGCTGCATTTAATAGCAGGATATGCACAGACCGGCAAGAGTTCCAAAGACTTGTCAAACATTACTATCTTATATCTTACAAGACAACATAAATAGGAGCACAACATACATACATACATATCGATGGTCCCTAGGTAAAGTATCGAAAGTGAAAATCGCTACTTTGCAGGAGAGCGATTTAAAGTTTATTTTTTGCATAATTTTGTCACGGGTGATTAAATCTTTATAAAAATTAGGATAAACAGTTGTGTTGGCCCTACAAATTATTACGTATAAGCTAAAATTGTAAATTATGAATAGTTTTTGAGAAAATTAAGTTACCATAGTATACTTCGTAACTGAACTTGCTTTTTGCGTCGTAAATAATCGAAAGTGCCACTTTCGATTATTTACAGGGAATTACATTTACAAAAATTTATCACATCTGCCTATTTCGATATTCTACTTTGGATTATGTTAGGAATAATTTATTTAAACTGTCACTTTCGATTAATTACTGCATAGATTGCTTGTACTTACCATTATTTTTTAATAACAACAACAGAATTTACATAAAACATCTTTATTAAAGTAGGTATATGTGTAAATTGAAAAATAAATTGAAAACTGTCTAAATTTAATCAGTCTCTGTTACCTTAATGTAATTTTTAAAATCTGAGATCACGTATTATTTTTATCTAGGTTAAATTTAAACAAATACAAATCGTAAGTACCTTCTATATAAACTAAAATAATAGGAACTTTAAAGAATGAGATCACAATTAAAACACAGGTACTATAAAAATACAAAAATGGTATGTAGTATAACTTCTATGAGAATAATAGTTTTGAAATAAAAGTGGTACAAAAAATATATCTCAGAAAATAATAAAATAAGTTAAACGCGTGCGTTTAATCGTAGTGTGTGCTTAGCCTAACTTAAGACAAAAACAAATGCAAATAAATTGTAGTTAAAAATAAAACATACTTATGACAATCCAATAAAAAAAACTAAAAAGTTTGACTTCTTTGGTATTTATCTAATTAAAAAATCAACTTAACAATCATAACCATAACAAAAAATAGCCTCTCATTGTAACATAACAAAATGACATAAACTTCCATTTTAACAAAAACAATTTAGTAGGATATGTATAAGAAACATTACTCATCACATTCATTATCATTTATACTACTTTCGGCGACTGTACTATATTTTAAACTTTCATAAAATCTATGGTATTCTCTGGGTATTGCTCCGGAGCGACATAAGGAAATTAAATCTTTGTATTTTGCTTCTGGTATAGCGAGTGACTCTAAATAAATATTTTTTAAATCTGTTGGTTGATCCTTTCTTTTTTTTCGGCTTCTGGTTTCTACGGTGGTATTTATATAAAAATATTCACCCTTTAAATCATATTTAAAATACAGACTATTTGGTTCCTCCTTTCTTACATTAATTTCTTTAATGCTGTTCCATTTTACAATTTCATTTCTATTATCTTTTTTCCAATTTTTGTCATCTAATAAAAATTTAAAATCATAAAGATCACTCTAGGTTACTTCTACAACGTTGTAGGGTCTCCCTTCAGCCTTTGCCCATCGTACTAATGCATACCATTGGTCAGGCGTATAAATTAGTTTTCTCTTAGATTCCCTCTCAATAAGGGCGTGGACACTATCGCCCTCATTTTGTGTATGGCCTTGCTCCATAAAACGATGAGTAATATCGATGCCATAGCGTTTTGAAATGTAAATATAGAATGAATATACGACTCTATTTCTATTTTGGCCCGCACAGTTATCGGACCAAAATAAGAACTTTTTAGCACCTCTCACTACCTTTGTGTTCACAAAATGCATCAAACAGCTACTTACTTCGTTAGCCCCCCTTTTACCCGTGCATTCCGTCCACATGTAACATGTACCTTCTTTTAAACCCATATCAACAACGGTAAAGTTAAATACAGACAATTTACGTTTATAATAAAATAAACCTACGTCTCCATGGGGACAATTTAAATTTTTTTGAAAATCGAAAGTTGCACATACAGTGTCAGGTGATTTTATTGCTTGCTCTTTGTCATTATTCTTTATCTCTCTAGCTATTGTCTTATTCCCTAGGTGTTTATTATGAGCCTGTATTTGCTCTTCTGTCGGAGACGTATTGTTAGAATAACTATGACACTTATCACAGATATCCTTCTTAGGAATAAAAAACCCAACGTTCATGTTAACATTAATGATGTCTCTGTACTGACGAAGGGTTTGCGCTGGATTGCTATAGTTTGAAAATTGGTCCCATTCTTTATATAGAGAAAACATCCTGTTCATATTTAAATTATTATCTAAGTACAACTTAGTGGTATCTTTACGTGTGTAATGTGATTCTACAGGTTGGAAGCAAGCTACATGATCACAAACACTCTTAACCATTGCAGTATCTACTACGTTTGGATGATTGGAGTGTTTACCCCTATTGTCCGTTAATGTAATCCCTTCTTGGCTCAATTTACTATGAGCAGTGCGCACAAATTGATCAGTAATACATAAGGTATTTAAAAATGTTTTAAGACAAACCTGTTGTCGAGTAGGAGTAATTAATGTATTATCTGCAGGTATTGGTAAAAAATACTTAGTCGTGAATTGTCTTCTAGATGGTCCCTCTGTTGTGATTCGTTTTTTATTAATTTTTTCTGTGAAGTTATTGATGAATTCCCATTGTCTGGTATGATCGGCAAGTTCCCAAAACTTATTAAAAATGTTTTTACAAATGTCTGTATCAAATTTTTCAGAACATTTCATTTTGCATGAAGATGAACAAACAGGACGCAATTCTTTTTTATTTTTAATCTTTCCATTTCGACTTACGTATTGTTGGCCAGAGTTTAATAAGTACTTTCTTTTGTTATCAATCCACTTTTCGGGGCAACTAGATCTTTTTTTTCCGGGGTTAGTTTTAAAAGTACGCTTCATTTTGTTTCCTATGCTGCTACATGGAGAATCACATTCCGATACAGTTATATATGAATCTACACTTGGTGAAGGCTCAACACAATTCTCACCTAACTGTTCTGAAGGCACGGGTTCTTGTTCTTCATTAAGCGGAGGAGATGTGGAAGGTATGGGAGACCCAAAGTTTAACTTTGGGGAAGGTACTGGAGTTGTTTCTCTGCTGTCCATGATAACAGATGAACTGTGCTCTGGACTTTCTTCGATGATTAACGAATTGCATGGTCTTACAGACGGGATGTTAAAACTGTGGAGTTCCTCTTGCGCTAAATTTCTATCCGAGGAGAGTTCCTCATCCACCAGCTCCTTTAAGTTATTCCAATCGGATTCATTAAAGGCACAGCTCGCGGGTAGCGGCGACTCTAAAAAAATACTTACATATGAATACACAGAATATGTAATAAAAATAAATAAAATGTCATTAAAAATTAAATATCACTAAAAACAAACAAAATATAGTTACAAATAAATGAAATTTCATTAAAAATTAAATTAATATTTCATTAAATAATCCAGGTTTATTAATTATACAAAATAGATACTAAAAAAGCAAATTTGTACTTCATTTTTAATTAAGGACTATCGAATCTTTCCAAAAAATATATTATTTCCATCCAAAAAAATCGAAAGTGGCACTATCAGTAAAGATTTTAATTTATAATACCACGTATAGTATCGAAATAGTCATTTTGGATACAAATAATTTATGAAAAAACAACGTACATCATCGAAACTGGTACTTTCGATACTATTTGGAAACGACAACGCGCCGTAAACAATTGAATCTGCCCGTTTCGATCATTTACGCGGTAAACATTTTTAATGCTAGTAAAACTGTATTTATAGATAAAGTTTATAGATAATTTAGATAACCTATAGACTAAAATCAAATATTATATCAGTAATAATATAAGTAAAATAAAATATTTAAAGTATTACATAGTAAAACTTACCTGGATTTAAAATTACTGACTCTGTTTCAAGGTTTTGTTGTTGTTCATTCTTACTGTTTATTTCCACTAAACCAATAATTCTCCTCGATCTTGAGTGCATTTTTAAGGGTAATTGACTAATTACTCGGTATTTTAGGTATAGTATTTAAAAAAAATGAATTAAGTACTTAGTATTACGCAAACGCAACGCCGGACGCGCATGCACTGCGGGGCGCGGCGGGGGTGGCGCGTACACTCGCGATAGTGGTAGTTCCGTCCTTTTCGCACTCTCGCCGATACAACGTAAGCTCGCGGGAGTTAACTTTCGTTGTTATACGACGGCTAGACTATTACATTCCGATAACATACGTCTCTAAATATCGGGAAACATAAGAGTTTTCCTAATTTTTGAAATTGTATTAAAAAATATCCTTTAAAAAGAGCTCAAAACAGTAATAATAAAAAATTGCTATTTTGTTGATTCGATACTTTACTTGGGGACCATCGATATACTCACGCCTGTTTCCCAGAGGGGTAGGCAGAGACAACGGATTTCCATTTGTCACGATCTTTGCATACTTCTTTTGCCACGATTACTGTCATTATATTCTTCATACATGCTCGCCGGTTTAGGGTACTTCTGACCTGCCCTTTCTTGAGAACATCTCCAATTTGGTCAGAGAATGTTCGACGTGGTCTTCTCCTTCCGGTTGTCCCATTCACACAAGCCAGGTATACTTCTTTTGTCAATCTTCTTTCATTCATCCTTTCTAAATGGCCAAACCATCTCAGCATGCCTTTTTCAATCTTTGTGACATAATACATTATTAGTAATATATTTAAGTATTTTATGTTATGTGCCTATAGGTACTATTTACAATATATTTGCAGACTGACGACTGCCCCTCCCAGTGATTCCGTTCTGCGGTCTTTACTTTGGTTGTCTGGAAGAGATTAGATTAGCTTAGATTTTGTGATAAAACCGCCCATTCAACACTTTTAACGTTTATTTGTGATTCCTCTTGGTGTAGAATAAAGAGTTTATCTATCTATCTATTACATATATTATATGATTATCTAAACATGTCTACAGTCTATGCAAAAACTGCTTCTAAGCCAATATAGTACATAAGTAAACCTAAGGCTACAAGATTATATTCAAATATTCTGTGCTGATCTAAGCAAAGTTGCAAACGTGGCGACGCAAAGCTGTAATAACAACATGGTTCGAGCTAAGAGATACCAAGTTATCTTGCTAGTTAGTACTTTACTTGTTAGTTAGTACGTTTATATTATCGGTTAGTTTTTTACAAACTTTGGTGATAATTTTTATTTGACTGGCTGTGCCCGCAATGCTAGACGGTTTCTAGACACGAGTTGTTCGCTCGGAGCTTCGGAGATATATTGTATGCTCTGATGTTCCTGTTCGCTTTTTTCAAGTTCAGGGAACCAAATCGAAAAATATGTTTTGGATTGAACTAATGAAGCGCATTTATAGGATCACCTGAAAGATGCTTAAGAAAGTCCTCCCCCGAGGATCTCCAAAAACGCCGTTCTTGTGGTTCCTGCATCCAACGGCTTACAAAGACTCTCACAAGATCATTAGTCTACCTTTTAGGGGGCCTGCCCACGGTGTGTTTTTCAGTTTAAGGCCTTTTTTCCCCAGTGACCGGTAAGTACTCTTGACCTTCTACATGTATTTCCGCTTGGAATATGATCAAGTCAGCACTATTATATAATAATAAACTAGTTATTTTAGCTTTTAAATAGCTGAGACGTTCATCATCAATCAAATTCAAAGACTGCTCTGGACATAGGCCTCCAACTACGATCTCCACAATTGCCGGTCTTGCTATATCCGCATCAAGCGATTTCCAGCGACGCGACCCGCACAAGATCATCGGTCCATCTTGTACGGGGCCTGCCCACGCTGCTTCTTCCGGTTCGTGGTATAGCTGTCATTAGTAGACATAGTATACCGTATGACTGACGGATGGACACACTGAGTCAAAAAAAAACATTCTATTTGACCATTTTACAATGGAACTCTAAAATCCTTAATGATCAACGCTTCTTCGTCAAAAATAATAGGTGGCCTCCTGAAATTTTGAATATTGTGGAATATTGATATTAATTTGTCAGAATAATGGTATCCACCAAACTGTTGTGTTCGTTGTAGCATTTATGGCGTGTCTGTATATTTTCATACACAATGAAAATCGAATCTTTACTTTTATGTTTAATATTGCGTTGAAATATTGTAGCAGTACAGTGGTCAACATCTATAAAGTGTTGAAACTCATGCGACAGGCCAACGACGGGTTTATTTTGTTGCAATGAAATCGCAACAAACGCGCGCCGCTGCTGAATTTTATTTGGAAACACAATTGTATGGACTTCAACAGTTCATACTCAATTTATTTAATTAAATAATTTCTGCCAACATACTGCTGTGAAGTTTCGAGGATAGTGTTTATATTATTAAATATGAAATAAATGTTTAAATTTAAATATCATCATATTTTATTTTGCTATGTTATAAATATTTGAATATTAATATAATTTAATATCCTGGGACATAATTTATGCATGGCCATTCGATCCAAAGCTAAGCAGAGCTTGTACTACTTTTCTCTTGTAAAAACGTACTCATAAGGATAATTACAACCAGACTCAGAACAAATAGACATGTTCATGCACACATATCAGTCCAGGGTGGGAATCGAAGCCATTATCGGCGGCGTGAAAGGCAAGCATTTGCCAACAACGCCCATCGGCCCGTCAATATATCCTAAACTATCACATGTTTGCTTATGAAAGTCATTGATGGCTGGGCAAACTATTGTTGATATATAGTATTTATAATATAATATAATAGATTACTACATGTTTATAGTATTCATATGTACACTGAAATGAAACTGTGAGGTTATAGTTAAGTTACGATAATAGTTATTGCAAAATTTAAAGATTATTTATTATCTTCTGTAATAAAGTACTAACTTGTAACGTGAAGATGGAGAAAGTAGAGACCCGCTCCGGCTTGCTTTACCGATTTATTCACTACGACATAAATTGTATACTTATAGAAAATAAAATGTGAGTCTTTTTTCCTTTTTGTCTGGCCAATAGATACTCTTGTGTTAGAGCTAACAAGCCGCATAGCTAATGCTAGCTATTGAGTGTAACCGGCTTTTTTCCCCTTCGAAACATGGTGACGCACATAAATTAATCCACGAGGCGGTCACCAATCTATAAACTAACCTCGTATCTAGATATCCTGGCAGATCAAATTTAGGATTCCCATGCTAACACCCTTCCGGAGGAGTCGGCCATGTTCCTAGAAAAACAAAACCGATAGATAATACCTACATCCTCCGGAAGGGTGTTAGCATGGGAATCCTAAATTTGATCTGCCAGCGTGTATCGTTCGTAGCTTAACGCAGAGGGCCTACCCCGGATTGATAGATGGTGCAGGTTTGAGACCCGCCGGACGATTAAATTTATTATTGCCCATTTTTGAGATTAGATAAACGCTTTGCATGCGAATAATGCTATAAAATTACAATTTAATTTAATTCATGGTTACAGAGTGTTATAAGTTGATTTGTATATTAAATTAAATTTAGTTCTAATGTGTATTGAACAATATAGATTTGGCTATTAACTTATTATAGTAATAGTTTAGTTTAGTTTTACCCTAAGATAATCGGTATTTGAAGCGTTGATGCGCTCGCTAATATTGCTAGAATATTTAAGTAGCTACTATGCGAACGGTATTTTTACACTTATCATCAATCATGGCGCACGCTCTTGCAACCAGCAACATGAAAACTAACCCTCTCATATCTACAGTCTACGGTAAAAGTAAAAAAAAAACGGATATTCAATAGGAGTGACGCAATTTACGATAATTAGTAAATTATCGTAAAATGCGTCAAAATTGTTTGGCGGAGAAGTGTTAAGTGTAAAAAATATTAATTTACAATACTGCCGCCTAATATTCCTTACTTGCTTATCGTATAGGCAGTGGTAATCCTAGTGTCAGGGTTGCTCAAGCCGCCCAGTAAACCTCTGACATGGCTTGACGACTGTTGTCTAATGAATACAACCGAGACCGACAGCTTAACGTGCCCTCCGAAGCACGGAGACGCTCAGAAATTAAACACACACACACACACACACACATTTTTGCGGTCACCCATCTATGGAGTGACCGCGAGCCTAGTTGCTTAACCTCGTCGATCGCTTACGGACCGGTGGGAGCATCTAGCTATGAGTAAATAAATAAAATAAAATAAAAAAGGTTTTTATTCACGTAGACTTTAAAAAAGCGCTTGTAAATAGTCAGAACATATTCGTAGTAATATATAATTAATTTATAATTATTTCTAGGTACATATAGATATTTAGGTACACGGATTGTAGGAAATAATTTACAACAAGATTTATTTTATAACAGTAACGATATTTAACTAACTTAAATTAAGTTATTGTCAAGGATCATGTGTAGGTTTAATTATCAAAATTTTAAATTTTAGCTCTATTTTTACTACATATTGTCGAATGGTTCTGTCTATATTGTCTTATATATCCCTGATCATTCGTAAGCCCAAAACTTCTCGTCCTATTTTGATCATCTACTTTTGCAATTTACGGTACTCTGTTTAACTAAATGCTCAATCACTTGGAAATGCAGCATAAATTCTCACATTCAAATCACCAAAGAAGTAGACTCATTAAGCAACATTAGCATACAAAGCGATTCATCGAAATTTTAGCTGCCACAGTGCAACATTGTGGACGAACAGAATAGGAATGAATAGTTAAGTTGGTTTAGGTACTATTTTCTATACACTTCATACATTTAAATCCTCGTAACATCTACTAATAATAATAATGTATCCCTAGCCGAATTTCGGCCACGGCGGCCAGTCTCAACAGAGATTAGACATCTGCGCGGGACATATTATAGTGCTGGACGCCTATGCAAAACGACCGGAAAAAGGTTAGGTACAGGACCGACGGCCTTTTCGTGCCTCGGAGAGCACGTAAAGCCGTCGGTCCTGTACCTGACCTCTTTCCGGTCGTTTTGCATAGGCGTCACATCGGATCATGAGAGTGATGGAATAGAAAGTGCTCCTGTGCTTATCGATATAATACCGACAACTCCCAGACATTTTTTTTACAGAAAAGTCCCATAATCACTATTTGGCCCGACCCGGGATTTAAACCCAGGACCTAGTTCTCTGCGGGTGAACACGCTACCGCTAGACCAACGAGGCAGTCAACATCATCTAACTACAAAATACGAGTTAGGTTTTGCTATGTTCACAGAATTTATTGCACCTAGCTTTCTTCCGGTAGGAAATGTCTACAAGGAAAACTGACCCATTTCCCGGCATAATTGTTATTCTATTTGTATATTACGTATTGGATTAGATTTTGGCAAGAAAAGCAGCCGGCAGTCCGCACTACCGGTTATCTGGAAGTTGGCGGTATTTCACGCCCGTGCCTCGTATATGGTGCCGGATAGCCAAACAAAAGATAATAATAAACACTTTTGAAATAATTTATTCATTTTATCTATCTATCCTACTGAGTTTTCTGGCAGTGTTTCTCAGTAGCTGCCACATCATGCACTGCACGGTAGGGTAAAAAAAATTGAAGATTCCACACAAATGAAGTGTTTTAACGGAATAAATGACTTTTCATTTTCATTTTTATCACTATAATGTATGAAATGTGTATGTATGAGTGAATGCAAGCAGGTATATTAAAACGCATATCATAAACGTTGTTCTTATCTAAAAGAAACATAAATGCTAAAATATTTCCAAGAAATTGATAAATTAAAAAAAAGAACCACCCAAGTTATGACTTGGGTGGTTATATTTTTTCAAACAAATGTAAACGTTTTTCAAAGTCTATGTTAGACTTGAAAAAAAGCTTGTATATAGCCAATTGGAACATTTAATATTAAGATTTTATGTATATCTACAATTTACTTCGATTTTCTACATTGAAGTGACTAGTCGGAAGTTATTACCTATTACAACTCAACCTGTATTATATTTATTTTATTGTAATTAATAAAATGCGCGCATTCATGCTACCACTGGATTAATTTGATTATTTTCGTTTTTTTTATAGACAGCGCCCGCAATAGGGAATTAAATCCTTGTGTCGCGGGGTACTTTACAAACATATAATAGACGGACAAAAATTACATCCAGATACAGAACAACTATTTATGGGCCACACAAATAGTTGTCAGTTGTGAAGCAGCGAGGCGACTGACTTAGCCGCTGCGCCGTGCAGTCAAATCAATAAAGCCTAACTTAATATCTGGCGGAACATACTTAGTGGTTTTTTTCCGCCAGTATGCCTCGATGGCATGCTTTCAGATAATCTATACATATAATAAAATCGTAGGAAAGTCAAAACTGTACATTGAATATTTTTTTAAAGGATACTTGTGCCGTGATCTATAGTCGTCATCGAAGCCAAAAATATAGATTTTATAATTTTTGTCCGTGTGTCTGTTTGTCTGTATGTATGTCCAGGCTAAACTCGAAAAGTACTGCATGGATTTACTCCAAATTTTGCATGAATATTACTAAGAGGTCGGATCAACATATAGGCTACATATTATCATGCTATCAACTACGGGGAAGGAGCTGTGATAATTTATAAAATTGAACGCGAGTAAAACCGCGGGGCACAGCTAGTACTACATAAAATATAAAGAACTCTACAATGTACAAAATAGATAAAATATTTTGGTTATTTAGTCCAGCTTTTATAAATTTAGTGTGTACAGAACCCACCTTCCAACAATTACACTTATATACTTCCAATGAAAGTGAGTTTGAGTCTGTTATCGGGATTCATTAGGCCGCTGTAGGACCGCAAATATTTGTAGCCTTGTATTATTTTGTTTGGAGAGGACTAATGGCGTGTTTGCGATCCAGTTAAACGTTTCTTTATTAATTTAAATTGAAAATTGTTTGCTTTTAAAAAGGCAACCTATATTAGGTAAATAAAGTTAATTAATGATATTTGAATATGGTTTTATAGGTACGCAAACAATTTATAATAAATACTAAATAGTGATTGGCTGCCGATCATAATGAATATCGTTACCCAATCGCCTCCCGTAGGGAAGGAGCAGAAGTCGACCCGAGGGAATATATAATAAATAATAATATCTAGGGACAATGTCACACAGATCATCCTAGCCCTAAACTAAGCAAAGCTTGTACTATGGGTACCAGGCGACGATATACATACTTATATAGATAGTTAAATACTTATATACATAGAAAACATCCATGACTCAGAAACAAATATTCGTGCTCATCACACAAATATTTGCACTTACCGGGATTCGAACCCAGGACCACCAGCTTCGTAGGCAGGAGCACTACCAACTAGGCTACGGTAATCATCATGATCGCAATATATACTAGAGAATGGGCAGCAGCGTTCGCCTGAGTACTATGACTATAATACTGCCATCGCCAACCCGTCGCCCAAGCGTGGCTAATAAAATAAAGAGGTTTTTGTTCACGTAGAATTTTAAAAAGCGCTTGTATATAGTCAGAACATGTTTGTAGTAATATAGTTATGTATACATAATTATTTCCAGTTAGTAATTACTAGTATAGATATTTTGGTAAATAAATAAAATAAAAAGGTTTTCATTCACGTAGACTTTAAAAAAGCGCTTGTAAATAGTCAGAACATGTTTGTAGTAATATAGTTGTATACATTATTATTTCTAATTACATAGATATTTAGGGTACACGGATTGTATGTAATTTGTGTCCGTCTATTATATGTTTGTAAAGTACCCCGCGACACATGGATTCAAATCCCTAATGCGGGCGTAGTCTTTAAAAAAAAAACAAATTTATCCAGTGGTAGCATGAATGCGCAAATTTTAAATACAGCTTCAGCTGTAACAGATAATAACTTCCTGACAAGTCACTTCAAAGTAGAAAATCTAAGAACATTGTAGTTATCATTGGCGAACCATCTTAGTCCATAAAACAGGAGCCAGCTAGCAGAGCGGAGTCAAAGACTGTGTTTTACGCAGAGCAAGCAACGAGTCAGCGCGCGGCGGCGAAGATTGTTTCTTCTGTCCGCTTCCCCGTTCCTCTTCTTCACTCCGTGTCCTCACTCCGAAGAGGGCCGGGTATTTTATGCAATTCTATTGGCATTCTATTACCTGGCTCAACATTCCATTTTGCTCCACTACAGTTAGGCAGCTTAAGGCTGCCTGCTATATCGGAATCCCATGAAGGGCTTAAATAACGCTTATACAAGAATAACCACTACCGATATGAGTGATTAAAATATCTGATTTTCAAAAAAACAGTAGCTGGCAAGGAAAGCGTTGCACGACACCAACGTCAAAAAACTTACGATTCCACATAAATGTAAAAAACTTTCACGGAATAAATGAACTTTGATGTGACTTGACAATTTTTTGTTGTTTATTCGCTTAAGACGCGGTATGACGTGAAATCGGAATAATAGAAGATTTTGTAAGTCGAGTGTGGCTAAATATGAATCAATTATGAGATTATAAAAAACTACGACTAGGTTGTAAAGTATATTATAACGTCAAATGACAGAACATAACTTTAAGTAATTACAATTTCAAAAACGTAGAAATGAGTTCATATTTTATATCATACTACCGATATTAACAATATTTTGTTCGTAGGTAATAATTTCTGTATAGTCCTATACAATTATTTTCAATATCACTTAACAAGCAGCCTAGAAATCGCGTAACATACAAACAAAAACTCATATTGTCGAATTGATAGCTTTCTCTTTTTGAAGTCGGTTTCAAAAACGTAAAAATGATTTAGCACTTGTGTAACTAATATGCAAATAACTCAAATTACCGGATAATTTTATTGACGAGTTATAGCTAATAAAATTTTCTAGAAATATTATTTTTATTATTTAATTTCAATATTTCGTACAATTTAAGGAGGAACTATAAAATAAATGAACATCGCCAAATATGTTCCGCTATTTTCGTCTTTATGTTAATGAGAAAAATATCATCCTTGAAGCCTGCCTTAATGTATTCATAACTGTAGGTAAACATTTTGTTTTGCTACGCATAATCTATTGTTGTATGTTGCTGAATACAGATAGATAGCAAACAACACGTACGTCCTCGTGTATCGCCTCTACATCCATCGCACTGCCGACGATAACACATCGTAATACCATATTTATAAACACGATCGCATCTCATGATTGATAGCAAACATACATTTCCGAACCCCATACGTTTCTCTCACTATAACGTGTAAAATAAATTGGCCGTCGTCATTTTTATGACGGTTTACTAATCTAGGGTTAAATCGATTTTTTGTTCCATCATGTCAAGTCATTTTTCTTTCGAGGGAATGTAATAAACCATTTTGATCTGATCGATGTCTTAATATTTTTATATGTATAGAGATCACGTTATTTTCCTAATAATTGATTTAATCGTAGCACCCGTTTTATTATTTATATTTAGTTCCTAATGCGATAGGCAGATAGCCAAATAGCTAGATGCAATAACATTAACATTACTTAAATATACTGGTCGTAGAAATAGTCCACTATAGTTACCGTCAATCACAGAATTTATATACCGACACTATACTAAAACAATTTTTCGCATACAAACTTAGGTATCCACATTTTTCCCCTTAACGTTTTGTAATAAGTTTATTCAGCACTAGATTTAATAGAGTTATATGGATTTATTTAAAGTAACTTAAGCATAAACATAAAAAACTCCTATTAATATATAAATTAAAAAAAAAATGCTTTCAAATCGCTGTTTACTGTGGTACGTTTCCCAAAAAGAGCAACCTTAGACCTTTAAATGGCTCAGCTAATGCCCTATGTGAAACGAGCGAAGGGTGAGCTTGAGTTGTTTCTATATACATAAAAATCAACGCCGCTTCGAACTGTGACAGTACGGTTGTAAATCGACATTTACATTCTCATTAAAATATAAAAGTGTGGGCGCAAACGCAGAATTCCATTTCTCAACTACGGTGACCACTTACCAGCAAGTAAGTTATACCCTTTTTACCGATATGGTTGTACAAAAAATACTAAAAAGGCTGTCAAGGTCTATATTATTTACAATAAACAGTATCTGCTGGATCTACATTTACCGGTAAGTAAAATATGGCTACCATTTTTCTTTCACTTTGCACATGTAACAAATACTCTGCTTATCCAAGACTCGGCAATCACATCTCATGAATATTTCGAACAAAGTACTGTACCGGGTACCCGAGTACGATACATGTGGATTTGTTCGACGAAACTTACGTCACTTTAAATATGCACGCGGTAGTGATGTACCAGCCGGATACCCGGATAGCGAGCACAGGAATGCGAATATTAATGTGCATGGCGAGTTTCACGATACGTCAAGTGGCATACATTGCATATATAATAGGTAAACAATGATTTAAATCATATTTGGCTCATTCCCAGCTGTTGGGATAATTTATACCCTAGTTATTGCAAGTCTTGATAGCCTACGGTAATTGCTTATTTTAGCCGCACCTCCTTACTATGTTCAATCAGCATACTTACTTATCGTATGGGCAATGAGTTAGCCGTGATGATGATAATGATTAAATAATATACATTACATTACAACGTCTCTGGTTTAAGGAAGGCCAGAGCGGCACGTTAAGCTGACAGTCCCGGCTCTGTCTACTGCTGCGGAGGGAGACCGCGGAGCAGAGCGAGCTAATATTGCGGAGCGGATTGGCGGACTATCTTAGTCCATAACAGAGTAGCCAGCTAGCGGAGCGGAGTCAAAGACTGTGTTTTTCGCAGAGCAAGCAACGAGTCAGCGCTCGGCGGCGAAGATTGTTTCTTCTGTCCGCTTCCCCATTCTTCTTCTTCACTCCGTGTCCTCACTCCGCTTCTCGGTTTTATATGATTTTTTAAACTAATTCGTAACTCCCTGTCCACTGAAGAGGACCGGGGATTTTATGAAATTCTATTAGCGGATTTCTACCTGGCTCACCATTCCGCCATTTTGCTCCACTCCAGTGAGGCAGCTTAAGGGTGCTTGCTATATTGGAATCCCATGAAGGATTTGAATAACGCTAACACAAGAATAACCATTACCCATACGAATGAATGAAATATCTAATTTTCAAAAAACAGTAGCTGCCAAGTAAAGCAGTGCACGACATGACGATTCCATATAAATGTAAAAATATTCACGGAATAAATGAACTTTGATTTTATTTGACAAACTTTTGTTGTTTATTCGGTTAAGACGCGGTATGACGTGAAATCGGAAAAATAGAAGATTTTGTAAGTCGAGCGTGGCTAAATATGAATCAATTATGAGATTTAAAAAAACTACGACTAGTAAAGTATATTATAACGTCAAATGACAGAACATAACTTTAAGTAATCACCATTTCAAAAACGTAGATATGAGTTCATATTTTATATCATTCTACCGATATTAACAATGATCTGTTCGTAGGTAATGATTTCTGTATAGACCTATACAATTATTTTCAAAATCACTAAACAAGCAGCCTAAAAATCGCGTAACATACAAACAAAAACCCATTCTGTCGAATTGATAGCTTTCTCTTTTTGTAGTCGGTTTCAAAAGCGTAAAAATTATTTAGCACTAGTGTTACTAATATGCAAATAACTCAAATTTCCGGATAATTTTATTTACGAGTTATACCTAATAAAATGTTCTAGATACATTATTTTTAATATTGCATTTCAATATTTCGTACAATTTAAGGAAGAACTATAAAATAAATGAACATCGCCAAATATGTTCCGCTATTTTCGTCTTTATGTTAATGAGAAAAATATCGTCCTTGAATCCTGCCTTAATGTATTCATAACTGTAGGTAAACATTTTGTTTTGCTACGCATAATCTATTGTTGCTACGCATAATCTATTGCTGAATACAGATAGATAGCAAACAACACGTACGTCCTCGTGTATCGCCTCTACATCCATCGCACTGCCGACGATAACACATCGTAATACCATATTTATAAACACGATCGCATCTCATGATTGATAGCAAACATACATTTCCGAACCCCATACGTTTCTCTCACTATAACGTGTAAAATAAATTGCCCGTCGTCATTTTTATGACGGTTTACTAATCTAGGGTTAAATCGATTTTTTGTTCCATCATGTCACGTCATTTTTCTTTCAAGGGAATGTAATAAACCATTTTCATGCTGACCGATGTCTTAATATTTTTATAAATATATAGGCCACGTTATTTTCCTAATAAATTGATTTAATCGTAGCAACAATTTCCATTATTGGTATTTAGTTCCTAATGAGATAGGCAGATAGCCAAATAGCTAGATGCAATAACATTAACATTACTTAAATATACTGTTAGTAGTAATATTAGACTTAAACTAGGTAATTAAACATAATCTCTTGACAATAACTTGATACGAGCTAGCTAAATATCAATGTTATAATAAAATAAATTTTATAAATGTTTTCATACAATGTGTACCTAAATATCTATGTTACTAGAAATAATAATGTATACAACTATATTACTACAAACATGTTCTGACTATTTACAAGCGCTTTTCTAAGGTCTACGTGAATAAAAATCTTTTTTATTTTATATTTATTTTATTTAATAGTCCACTAATGGCAGTGCTACACGGTTGTAAACCAACGTCCCAAGAGAGGTCACCCTGGTGGTCCCAGTCTAGATGGATGGCAACCACCAGGGTGACCTATGCCTGTGGTTGGTTTGCAACCGTGTAGCAGATGCTTTAATAGTTACCGGCAGTCAAAGAAATATATATACCTACAGATATTATACTGTAATCGCTGACTAATAAGCAGCCATTTTTAAATAAGTAAATAAAATAAAAAAAAAAGGTTTTTATTCACGTAGACTTTAAAAAAGTGATTGTAAATAGTTAGAACATGTTCGTAGTAATATATAATTAATTTATAATTATTTCTAGGTACGTATAGATATTTAGGTACACGGATTGTATGAAATAATTTACAATAAGATTTATTTTATAACAGTAACGATATTTAACTAATTTAAATTAAGTTATTGTCAAGGATCATGTGTAGGTTTAACTATCTAAATTTTAGCTATATTTTTACTACATATTGTCTGAATGGTTCTGTCTATATTAAGGTTCGCAAACAAACTTAGGTATTTCACATTTTTCCCCTAAAGTTTAAGATCGAGTTTTACCGTTTTGTAATAAGTTTATTCAGCACTAGATTTAATAGAGTAATACGGATTTCTTGAAAGTTACTTAAGCATAAACCTAAAAACTATCAATAAAATTAAAATAAAAATTTAAAAAGAAAAATTTAGCTATTTGTGAAACGCGTGAAGGGTGAGTTTGAGTTGTTGCTATATACGTAAAGAACTTAAAACAAGGCCATTTGGAGCTGTGACAGTACAGTTTTAAATCGACATTTACATTCACATTATAAAATAAAAGTGTGTGCGCAAACGCAGAATTCCATTTCTCAAACTCATGATCCCACAAAATAACCCCCTGCAAACCATAGCATAGTGGACACAGTTCTTAGATATGGTCTAATTTTCTGAAGAAACTATACCGATAAAGACGTTACATTTAAAGCACAGAAGCCCAAACATAGCTCTAATACATCGCGCATTAGAGCTATGTTTGGGTTAAAAGTAACAGATAGTAGATCAGGAAGCAGCAAGAGGAACGTAAAGTATTCAATGTACTATGTTTATATATTTTTGAGGTAGCTGTATTTGTAAAGAGTAATGGTAAATTTATTTCCATTAGCTTCTGCGACGTATTATAGGCACACACAACAGCGACAGCAAACAGCGAGACACACATAGTCCATAGTCTGTGTAAACTCAAAACAATACAACTCTCCTGCACAAAAGTTTTTTTTTTTTATAAGGCAGGAGGATTACCCAAGCATGCCACCCGCAAAAAGTGTCTGCGGGTGGGTATGTCGGACTCGCACCGACTAGACCTAACCTGCAGTGGACTTCTCTTGGCGCCTGATAGGGCCCCTATTGCCGACTCCTGCCAGTCCGGCACAGCGACTGCACCACAAACAGATCGCTGTCTTCCCGGAGCTGCTTTCACGTGGTGGCAGTAGAGGACTCTTCTCATACTGCCACCGCAGCCCCGAGGAGAGTTGGGCTACCGGCTGCCGCCGCCGCCCCGACGCCTCCTCCGTCTGCGAGCGGGACCGGCTCGCTCCCGATCCTGCTCGGCGGCCTCCTTCTGGAGCATGACTGGCTCACAGAAGGAGACCACGGCGTCCCATTTGGCGCACAAAAGTATATTTCATATGGCTTCCATAACGTAACGTCCGATTCTAAGAAGGCCGAATTAGGGCTCTGGTTTCCTGTAGGAACTTTTTAAGATTGGGTCTAATCTTGAAGGCCCAGTGGGAACAAGACCCTTCGGTAGATAGCGTGCACATTTCAAGTAATAATATTAATATGTATGTAAGTTCTCCTGGGTGTCACCACAGTTCCTCGGGTAAGAGGTATCTGTTGCAACGCGTGTTTTGGAACATAAGCTACGGTGACCACGTACCAGCAAGCATGTTTACCGATATGTTTATACAAAAAGTACTAAAAAGGCTGTCAAGGTCTATAAATAAATAAAAAAGGTTTTTATTCACGTAGACTTTAAAAAAGCGCTTGTAAATAGTCAGAACATGTTTGTAGTAATATAGTTGTATACATTATTATTTCTAGTAACATAGATATTTAGGTACATATTGTATAAAAACATTTATAAAATTTATTTTAATAGCAATGATATTTAGCTAGCTCGTATCAAGTTATTGTTAAGAAATTATGTTTAATTATCTAGTTTAAGTCTAATATTTTTACTACATATTGTCAATGGTTCTGTCTATATTAGTGTATTATTATTATGACGGACCTTGAGTAAATTTTTTACAATAAATGGTATCTGCTGGATCTACATTTACCGGTAAGTAAAATATGGCTACCATTTTTCTTTCACTTTGCACATGTAACAAATACTCTGCTTATCCAAGACTCGGCAATCACATCTCATGAATATTTCGAACAAAGTGCTGTACCGGGTACCCGAGTACGATACATGTGGATTTGTTCGACGAAACTTACGTCACTTTAAATATGCACGTGGTAGTGATGTGCCAGCCGGATACCCGGATAGCGAGCACAGGAATGCGAATATTAATGTGCATGGCGAGTTTCACGATACGTCAAGTGGCATACATTGCATATATAATAAGTAAACAATAATTTCAACCAATTTTGGCTCAATTCCAGCTGTTGGGATAATTAATGCCCTAGTAATTGCAAGTCTTGATAGCCTACGGTAATTGCTTATTTTAGCCGCACCTCCTTATTATGTTAAATCAGCATACTTACTTATCGTATGGACAATGAGCATACATATGTTAATTCTTCGCGAGGTGACCATAATCTGTTTCACGAGGCATGTCAATATTCACAAATGTCACTATAACTTTAAAAAATCATAGAGATCTATCGTATTTTTCCTTCCTTTATTAAGTGACCATCATCATATCGGCCCACAAACGTCCACTGCCGGACAAAGGATTCAAGGATCTCCATAATCACCGGTCTTAGCCCATCAAGCGGCTTTAAAAAAAAGCAGACCATACAAAAAGCATCACCCATCCATTCCAAAAAAAAAAAGAAAGCAAACAGTTGAATTGAAATTCTAATTATTTTGAAGTCAGTTACAGATTCATTTTAAACTTATATTATAAGTTTGCCATGTGTGTGTCTGTCTGTGGCATCGTAGCTCCAAACGGATGCACCGATTTCGATGCGGTTTTTTCAATTGATAGCCAGTTTCCTTGCGATGGTTCTTAGCTATGTTTGGTCAATATCGGTCCAGCAGTGTGAGAGTATCAGCTTTTTTCCAAAATGATGTAATTATAGTTGAAGTCCCTGGGTTTTCCTGAGTTTTCTAACGGTAGTGTTATTTTTAATCATTATGAGTTGCATTATGTTGTTGTTACAGTTGTTACAAACATGCGTTTGTAACACTTAATACAAACGCATGTTATTATAGCCATACAAAAAAAGCAATGCAATAAATAACAAATATTGATACGGCGGGTGCTAATTACACAAAAAGACAGAAAATAAAAACATGGTCATACGGAACTTGACGGCCACAGCAACGTTACAAAGCTTAGTAATGTAATATTCTGTGGTGCTGCGTTTTTGTAACTAATCTTCTCGCTACACGTATAAATATATTCACAATCGATTTGAGTGCTACTGCATTGGATCGGTCTGTGTTCGCTTTTCATGTTAACTATACAAACATTTGTAGCGTGATACCAGATTTTATTTTTGAAACATGCTACACTTTACTTAAAGTTGTGATAAGATTTTGATTCTTGCTATTGGTCTAGTAGTAAGAATCAATCGAACACACGACCTCTGGTTTAGCAGTTAGGGTGAGTCTGCTAACGCCCGAAATTAATAAACGATCCCAATCCATTTAATGCTATCTACGATAGCAATTTCGATCCATTTGTCTATTAAACCGTGCCAATAAAGCATCCACAGATTGAAAAAGCAATCTTTCCGAACGAGCGATCTTTGGAAGGACAGATCATAGAAAAAGATAGGCCTGCACGTGCCAATAACCAATCCATTAATTTTGACATAAGCTTAGATAGCCAAAACAATCTAAAGTTGCAATCCTAGAAATTCGGCGGATTGACGATTGGTTCTAAAGATAAAATTGGTGAAATAGTATATTCCAAAATGGCTTTGCATATAAATAAGTAATAATAAGAATATTTTTTTGTTTACAAAATAGGCGGCAACCACTTCACGCCACTGTTTAAATTATTTGTAAAACAAACACAGAAATCAATAATAAAATTATTGCTTATCATATCAGAATCCATAATAGGTATTATATTTATTAATAAGTAATTATTTGTATATTAGTAAAATTTTAATTAAATTTTGATACTTTCCGTTCCACCAAAACACAATGTTTAACCAATTAAGTTTCATTTTATTATTATATACCCTAGTCGTCTACTAAAAACATTTTAACCTAGCTATAAATAAGTCAGTATTGATGACTTATCGTTAATATTTTTACAAATAAATTTTCTTCTTAAATTAAATGGTATAATTGTGTCCTGAGTTACCGAGTTCTGCATAAAACGGAACGCTGCAGAGGGAAAAGATCGCACCTCAATCTCTGGGCAAAAAATGGATGGATTGATATGTTTTGTTATTGGCACGCAGGTAAAGATCAAGATAACGATAGAGCTAATCTAAAGATAGGACTGACTGACAGATTGCGGATCGTTTATTAATTTCGGGCGTTAGACAGAGGTCGTAGGTTCGATCCCCATCCAGGACAAATCTTTTTGTGATCACCTCTGTTCAGTATTCTCAATACGAAGATACATCAATTAATCAATCATTTATTTGCTAGAATGTGGTTACAATAGCAGGTGGTAATTATTTAATTAATTTATTAACATCAGGTTTACCCACAGCTTGTGCATACTGTTGTATATCTTATGAATAATTTTTTAACAAATTAGACTTACACACTAGCCAATTACGGGTTAACCAACATTCTCCAAATCTAGACGAATAATCGGCACTTGAGATTATTTACGCTATAGAACATTGAAATACCTACGTAATACATACAATATAAAATCCAACACATTCTGCCGCTTAGGGCGTGCAAATTAGTAACAATACATTAACACATAACAATAAAACATTTACATTATTAAGATTATATTTGAAATGTCCTGTCTTCTAAGTAAGTATTTTCTAGTATTATAATAATTTTTATTCAGAAGGAAGTCAAATAGTTTATTTCTAAATTGATTGTATGTCAATTTCTTAATGTGTTTTAGCACATGGTTATATAATTTAATAGCCATACATCATCTGTCTCTCTCTCTCTCTCTTCCGATCCTCGTGTCTCTTGAGACTTGCTTGCGACACCCTATACAATAATCAGTTATCAATTGGTACCAGCAGTGTTATTTCACAAGACTGAAACTGTCGTAATGATTAAGCTTGACGTACTAATAATAGCACTACTCTCATGTACTAAACACATATCTTATAAAATATACTTGCAATTATTTTAGAGCGTGATGTACGTAGCCAACTCATATATTTGAGATACGATCTCTGGAACACTATTTAGGCTGTCAAATAAACTAACATATTGGAATATGGCTCTAGGATCGTAGCATTTTATGCTAAAAGCATACGAAACTTTATGCATTTGCCAATGGCCTGTTATATAATATTTTCTGCCTATTATGCATGCTCATAAGCTATGCTTTAATTAATACGGTGGTATCTATTACAATCTTTATCGTATAGGCAGTGGTTACTCTGGTGTCGGAGTTGTTCAAGCTGCGCAGTAGGCCTCTAACGACTGTTTCCTACGACATCAACCTGGACCGACAGCTTAACGTGCCCTCCAAACGACGAAGACGGTCAGAAATTAAACCACTTTGAGGGTCACCCATCCATAGAATGACCACGTCCATAGACGCTTTATCACGCCGATCACTTATGGACCGATGAGCCGAGCGCAAGTTACTGAGAGCGCCTCAGACACAGAGTACAAAGCTCATTATTTAGAAGAATTTTCTGTCACATTCAGTATTTTGCAAAGATTATGGTCGTTAACCGCAACTAAAAAATTATCCTACACTAGCTGTACCAAGGGGTTTCACCCACGTTAAACTTTATTAATTATAGCCGATATATTAGCCGTAGCTCCGTAGTTTTTGAAGTTATACTTCTTTTGGCGCGATGGAGAAAAATGATGAGAGTGATTTTTTACGATGCGCGCGCACACCGACACCAAAAAATTTAACAGCATGAAGTTAGTTCTAGGTGGTATGAAAATTGATAACTATGTTCAAGTCTATGTTCAAGTATAACTTCTAACGCGTGTACATAAGTACACACAAGTTTTTTTTTACGTGAAAGAGTAACATACATCCATACCCTCTACATACATCCATTTCGCATTTATAATAGTACGTCTAGTATATAGGATGGGACTGAAAGTTTAATATGCCCACATACATTGAACGACTTTAGCGGATACATATTTTTCTGAAAAGTAACGTTGCATACAACGTTCCCAACAATCGAGTTTGTTATATGTTCCACGTCAGTAATCGCTTTGAGCTTACGTTTGGGCCGTAAAGGGAGTGCATTCTACGGTTTGCCTATGATGGCTTGAGCTTTTTAAAGGTTGCACAATTTAAAGGTTGAATGCTCCTCCACTGGTGAAGCACTTCCAAGATAATTCCGCAATCGAGCTGCTAATATAGCGAAAGAAAGCTATGCTTTTCCACGTCAAATATATACTCGTAGCTACATATTGGGTGAAACTTCGAATGGAATAGTCATAGATCAGCCGCACATCACTAAAGCCCACATTATAAGCAAGTAGGTAGTATTTGAGTAGAAAAACCTTGGAGTGATATCGATGAATAATTCATGGGCCGTCAACAATAAGGAAATGGTAAGTGTTTACCGTTTGCGAAGCGCTGAATATTTCATACGAGGATATCAACCAAGTGTTACTAGTTACCAACTAAGAGGATATACTAATTAAGTATTTAACGGCAGTTCATTTGATTACGAAACGTAACATGGATTTAATTTTGCAATAACTTCTCCATTGACCCGAATTATTTATCAATAAGAGGTTGGTAGCAGCCAAATTATTATTTTGTCGAAAGTTTTTAGCAAATACAAATATGTTTCTCTAAGTAAAAATCCTATATGTCACCTTGAACTATATTTAAAAGATGTTTAAAAAAAATATCTAAAAAAAAATTTTTACTTAAGATTCCACTCACGCTTTGACCATTCTTTCCCCCTACCCAATGAACTCTGGTGACTGCGTAAAAACAAACACCATCGAAACAGTAACATACACCTTAGTGCCAGTGTTATGCCTATACACACATCAACACAATCTAGGGATATTGAACATTTCATTGATTATCTAGAAAACTATAAACATTTTGTTATGACTGTAAATGGAAGAATTAAAGATAATTTCATGGCCGATATTTAAACATTAACAACACGATGCGATTTTGTTTTTCTAATTAATAAAAGTCTTAAATTAATTAAGCCATAGAAAATTACTGAGTGAACAAAAACATTTTATTCTTATAAAATTATTCAATCGAATTAAATGAATAAAAATCTTACCAAATCTGATAATCAGTAATCGGTATTTCCTCCTCTAACATTAATCACACAGCGGCAACGATTTTCCATACTTAAAATTAAGGTGTCAATGTCTTGCTGGGGTATGCAGTCCCAAGTTCTTTTTAAATGTTCGAAAAGTTGTTCTTCTGTTGTCAAGTTGGGCGGAAAATCCCTCAATGCTCTTCGCTGTAACATGTCCCAGGCGTGTTCAATTGGGTTTAAGTCTGGCGACTGTGGAGGCCAATCTAATACCTGAACATCGTGTTCTCGAAGGGCGGCCCTCACCAGCCGCGCTGTATGGGAAGGTGCATTGTCATGCATGAGCTGAAATTCTTGCCCCGTTAGGGCCCTGAGCGGGACAATGACACGTTCTACTACCTCCTCACGGTATCTATGGGCAGTCATGCTGCCCTGAATCCAAATGAGTTGGGTTCGTCCGCCGATTCGTATTCCTGCCCACACCATAATTGTCCCGCCTTGGTAAGAGTGGACCTCCTGTGGATGTCGGAGACGGCTGACCCTGCCTGGAGTTCTCCAAACGCGTGTTCGTCTCGAATCTGGATGAAATCCATAGCGGGACTCATCAGTGAACAGCACCAATGACCATTGTTGATCACTCCATGTCAAATGTTCTTGAGCCCATAAAAGTCGCCTACCGCGATTGCCACGTCGCAGCGCTGGGACTCGTAGCGGTCTGCGAGCATGAAGACCAACTTCATGCAGCCTCCTTCGCACGGTTTGGTCGCTCACCAGCAGCTGCTGACCCTCCTGGAGCCTTTGCACTAGTTGCATCGCTGTGATATTGGGTAGTCTTCTGGCGGTCATTTGGAGAAATCGATCCTGTCTCTGAGTGGTAACACGATATCTACCTGTGTGCCGTTCTGCCACATCTCCAGTAGCGCGATAACGTGACCACAGCCTGGATACCACATTTTGGCTTGTGCCCAGAGACTCAGCAACGACGCGTTGAATGGATTTGTTTTGTAACATGCCAACTGCCCGTAACATTTCATCTCGACTCAAATGATGGCGTGGCATGACGCTAAAAAGCTTACACAACCAATTGAGAAAAGAAAATAAAACAATTTATCAGGTTTTCTTCAATTAACACGCAAAAAAATTTTTAATGCAACTTCTTGAAATTAGATACAACTCAAGATTGCGCTGTGCTTTGCGTGTTTTCATTTGTTTCTCATTTTAATTTTTAAATTTTGAATAAAGAATAGACAAGGTTTAAATCTGTAAATAAACTTTTTAAGGAAACTAAATAGGTTTTAAACAATAAAGCCATGTTTGATTTCAAAATAACGTATCCCTAGACTTTGTTGATGTGTGTATTTGGCTAAATTTACAATATATTTAATCCTTACCTATGGATAATATTCACCATATAAAACAAGAATTGCGAGTTAAAATACAATTCTAGCTTGTGAAATAGAGCCTGCCAGCCAGTTGTGCGTTTGAATTCAATATCAACTTTTATATACTTTTTTGCTCCACAAACTATCCAGTATTTATAAAATATAAAGGCTTCTTAATGCTTTTATGATGCAATTGAAAGCTCAGTGACTTTCATAGCAATCTTTAAGCGCCACTGAGACTCTGTGACTTGTGCATCGTCTGGAAAACTGTCTGCCTTTTAAATTAATAGTGACAGAGGTATAAACGAGGGGAAGTCTTTTATTTATTTCTCGCAACGGCTGGAGCTAAAGTACGTCAATATTCGTTTAAAAGATTCTTATATTTCCAAAGGCTTGTCGAAATGAACTTGTTTGTTTGTATGAATACATAGTGGTATGGTTCGGTTCGTTGCTCGCATAGGTCATGTATACAAGCAATCATCTCTATTTTTTTTATTTATCAGAGTGTGTTCATATCTGTGTTTTATATGTATATGCCTCGGTAAAAAATAATCCTCAATTAGAGTAGTTGGATTTGATTTTCTTACATTCACCAATTAACTTATTTTACTAATTTTATAAAGCCCCACATGAACTAAATTTAGTCTTGCGGTGTAGACAGGCTGTTCGCTCAACATTTTATGGAGTGGAAACCCTAATAAGCACAGTTAATTCCGAAAATATCATGAGGGTATTGGAGAGTAGGTCACTATCTATCAGAAAAATCTGCGAAAATATCCAACAGAAGGTATACACACTGGAATACTGCTCTCAAACTCTGCGGCTGACGCGTGCTCCTTGTGTGCCCGCTGAGCCCAAATTAGTAGATTTATCACATCACGGGTTGCTCTGAACTGACATTAGTTCCAATGTTATACCCACTATAATATACATAAAAGTTATTATGCATTCCGCACGGCTCCGGCGGTATGTAGAGCGCGAGCAAATTCGTGAAAGAGGTCAAAAATAGATAGTAACGCAGCGCACTCCTTGTACAAACACATTTTTGTGCCACAAAGACTAAAAAGTCAACACAGCTTTGCGTAGTGTCTTCCTTTTTAAAGGAAAGCTCTCATAGGTTAGAAAACAACTGTGGCGAGGTCATAGTTAAATGGCTTCACTATTTACCTCATCATCAAAAAATTTTACTCCTGGATAGATATTGCCTTTGCGAACCCAGAAATCGTTAAATAGACTTAGAACCATAGGCTGTGGAAGGCGAGGATGTGGAAAAAAATAAAGATACTGTTACTATAAACCATCTGTGTTTTCATATCCACCCTCCACACTCAAGTACCGTCTCCAAAAGTATTAAAACAATAAATCAGGCACTCCTATGAATGTATGAAGAACATAATCCCAATAATACAAGTCACCAAACACAGTAAAAAGTAAACACAGTAAACCAACACGGCGCATTGATATTATTTTTAAGAAACAATAATCTTGAAGCCAATTGAAGTCTTATAGAAATAAACACGAAGGTCAATCAGTCACCATTGACTTGCCCTACGTAAATTAGGTCTGAAGTATTTGATGCATGTAAGTAACTGAATTCAGATCCCCAGGGTGACTCATCGTCGACCTATTATGAAAGCCATAAGAAAGAGTTATGCTCATTTTTGTATTATACTCTAGTAACTAGATATAAGGATTTATGTAACTTTTCTTTGGTTAATAAAATTATTCTTATTCTTATTCATAATTATTCTTATTCTTATTATTTAAGTAGACACTTTTAACTGTAGTAATTTCTATCATCCCCCATAATTTTGGGGTATAGGATGGGCACTTCTCGCCGTCACAATTTCTGTAATTACCTTACATTATTAACATCCAAATTTTAAATACTGAGCCTATTCAATGCCACGATTTTAATAGTTTTCTATTAAATTCATTTTCTATCAGTGGTAGCATTAAAGCGCGACCGTCGTTATTAACACAAGGTCCGTCATAATAATATCACCTTAATATAGACAGAACCATTGCCAATATGTATCACAAATATTAGACTTAAACTAGATAATTAGACTTAAACTAGATAATTAAACTTAAACATAATCTCTTGACAATAACTTGATTAGATTAGCTAGCTAAATATCATTGCTGTTATAAAATAAATTTTATTAATGTTTTAATACTATCAATACATGTGTACCTAATATCTATGTTACTAGAAATAATAATGTATACAACTATAATACTACAAACATGTTCTGACTATTTACAAGCGCTTTTTTGAAGTCTACGTGAATAAAAACCTTTTTTATTTTATTTTTTTATTTTATATTTATTTATATCGCCCAATAAAATACTTAGCACTTCTTGATGTAATAATTTCCATCGGTATCTGTAATAATTTTTGTGATCCGTCTAAAATATTAGTTCTGGGTATTGTTCAGTGTAGCTGGTATACTAATAAAAAAAATAAAAATTCGATCAAGCACTAGTAAAATGAACCTCTCTGACAGAGGGTACTTGTACTTGTGTCCTGTGTGGGAATTGAACACGGGACGACACGGAGTGGCGTTCGAATGCTATTACCGCTACGTGCCGTCAAACTTTAGTGCATAATTAACCACAGGAACATAAATACGTAATCACGTAAAGAGAATTGCCATCTTCATAGGTATATGTATGTAGTACAATCGGTGTGTCTTAAGGAGTAATGATTAGTACTCAACTATAACAATTCAAGAATATACCGTACACACACAATATTTAAGTGCTGGGTAATTATCAGTATAGCAATTTTCAGCGTTCTCTTTAAGCTATGTACTTATTTGTTTGCAAGCTTATTATCACGAAACAACTTTCACCTACATCAGTTACTCTCTATTAAATTGAAAGGTAGATATATCTTTAACTCGCTTGCTTTACTTACAAAACCAAATAGTTAACAACGTGACAAGTGTGTGCTTTAATTTAAAATGAAAATCATCCTGGTGACTTACCTAATAGTGAAGATTTAACTAAAAAGCTTTTGGACTGTGCGGGTTCCCGTGTGGTCACATTGGTCCTGTAAAACTCACATAATTATAATAATAATATAATATATAGGGACAATGTCACACAGATCATCCTAGCCCCAAACTAAGCAAAGCTTGTACTATGGGTACCAGGCGATGATATACATACTTATATAGATAGATAAATACTTCTATACATAGAAAACATCCATGACTCAGAAACAAATATTCGTGCTCATCACACACATATTTGCACTTACCGGGATTCGAACCCAGGACCACCAGCTTCGTAGGCAGGAGCACTACCAACTAGGCAACGGTGACCAATAAACCTTGTCACTTAATTCTAAGATATAAAAAATGAAACTACAAAGAACTGAACCAATGAAAAAACTGAGAGACAGGCCTGGCTACGATTTATCCTACATCAAAAAAGTGGCGGCTCTTTTCAAACGACTTTTCTATATAATGTCGACTCACTGTACTCCCATATATTATACTGCGCCAGGCCGGTTTCCTATAAATATTGAAAGAGAACGAACAACAAGGGTAATAATCTTTTCAAATATTTCAAAAGTAAATTACATATCAAATAAAACAGGGAACGTACGTGACTCGCGGGCGAACGGGCTTGACAGTAAATTTGAACTTTAAAGGTAGTGAAAGGTATAGAGGCACTTGATCAAAAGTTTAATAACCCATTAGTTGTTACCCCTTAAAAGATCCCCGAGGGGTTGAATAGAGGGGAATTTTATTTTACTTTGTCTTTAGAGAGATAGAGAGAGTTAACGCGCTTGTTACCGGAGTGTTTTATTATGCCCTCCTGCACCGCTACAAATACATTTTTATTGAGATCGTCCATCGTAACTACTTAATGTATGTGGCTCCCTGTAGCTTAGATATATATAGCACCGTAACGGCTCTAGCAACTTGAAATTCCGCAACGCTAGCGTGAAGTCATAAAGACCTCATGGCTTGGTCAAAATCTAATAGATTGTGGCTGTACTACTTAGTTTTAAATTTGGTTTTAACAAACCATGCTACAACCTCTGATAGGCTCAGACATGTCCTACTTCTCTTCTGGTATGCTATATGGAGCAACAGCATCCTACGCCTACCTCGCATCCCCATTTGGTCCCTACAGAGAACAAGAGCATCAAAACTAATTAGTTAAAAACCGGCCAAGTGCGAGTGGAACTCGCGCACGAAGGGTTCCGTTCTATTATCTATAAAAATGAGCAAACAATTCACGTTTGTTGTATGGGAGCCCCCTAAAATATTTATTTTATTTTGTTTTTTATTTAGTATTTTTAATATAACAGAAATACATCATCTGTGAAAATTTCAACTGTCTAACTGTCACGGTTTATGAGACAAAGCTTGGTAACAGACGGACAGACAGACAGCATAATAGGGCGACACAGCGCCAGCAGACAGCGACAGTCTTAGTAATAGGGTCCCATTTTACCCTTTGGGTACGGGACCCTAAAAAACAACAACGAACACGACTGAAGCTGACTTTTTCTGTTTGGATCACTAAAATGGCCGGTCTTGTGCTACCCGCAAACAGCAGCAACCCGCGACCTTTGCAAGATCGCCGGTCCACCCTGTAGGGAGCCTGCCCACTCTGCATAATATATTAAGAAGCCTGACAAAAACCAGTCAAAATAAAGCCTATGAAATAAATGTAAGTAATAAATATAACATAAAAACATGAAACAACAGACAAAAATTAAAATACTCTGTTTTTCCTTGAAAACCCTATCTTTTATTATTTTTTGCACTCCGTTGGAAATTTAAAAATGAATAAATTATTTTTGCGTCTGGTTTAATAAATTGACGGTAAGCTCTTCTTTTTTTAACTTTTGAACATTTTTACTTTTCCTCGTCCGAGTAAATTTAGGGTTCTCTTCAAGTTGCGTTTTTTTAAAGAAAATATTATTGTCGTCACTCAACCGTAACTTAAGAGCTGAGCTTTGAGTCGTTGGATGAATTCTTTGTTTATCTATACCAGAAAACGGCTTAAGATTTTTTTTTCATTTGAGGTAGTAGGCTAGGCTATTGACATGTCAATAGCCTACTGGACAATTTGGCTCACATGGACAAACATGATGAGTTATAATGATTCTAGGAAGATCTCGAATATTTTTTTTTAGAAATTCTTTCAATATAGTGGAATTTGTCGTATATGTTCTTAACAAGATTTACTCGGTAGTATTGTGTAAAACCTTGCGGAAAAATAAAATGGTTCTTCTCTTGTCAGCCCCTTTCACAGTCACCCATCTAAAAACTGACCGATCACTTACCGTCTGGTGAATCAAACAGCTATGAGCGTAGTAAAGCGTTTTAATCTAAACTATTCCTACATGGGAGCTCTTCAGTCAATGTGCAACTCCTTAAAAATGTTAAGAATACTCCAAAATTTATATTATATTTGTATTATAACTCAAACATGTAACGGTATAACACACTTCGTTAACGACGCGTTTTGAATCAATATTTAACATGACGCAAACGCTCCACAACAGGGCGCTTAACATCGAACTATCTCAATATTAGGAATATTTGCACGTAACATAACTACATACACTAAAGTTTGGAACAAGGGCACTTGTACGCAAGGGTTACCATCTGCAGGGGTAAGGGGACAATATCTACTCGAACTTTGAATCAACACATAGTTCCGTGGTGAACATAGCTAAATTAATTATTAAATGGTTTCGCTAACTCTAAATGACGAATTCGTTGCAGGATCCAAGACAGTTAAAGCGATTCCGCGGGAATGCTTGGGCCACAAACCCCAGTGTTTCATTGAGTGCCACAGTTAATCCTGGCTTACAGGAGTTGCAGTGGTGATTAAGAAAGACTGACTAGTGGCGGTAAAAAAATCCGACATACATGATAAATAGAAATTATAACCTTAACAAATAATAATAATCCCCGTAATCAGTTTCCCATATTAACTAAAACTTTATGGAATTGAAAAGACATCCACTTATCCATTCTTACGCCCATTACGCCAAAAATTACACTCATAATGTATTTTATTAAATTTATTGTATATACCTATTACAACAAAGAAAATAATGGTATAAATCAGTACATTTCAAACATATTCTGACTGTTGGGTCATGCAAAATAGCTGTATAATAGTCAGAATTATAAATTATATTCGACAATAAGTAAACTTGTACATTGATAAATTTAGGGTTACGTAAGATATTTAACGAAAACATGAATAAATGTTTTATCTATACATATAATAAAATCGTAGGAAAGTCAAAACTGTACATTGAATATTTAAAAAAAAGGATACTTGGGGCGTGATCTACAATCGATATCGAAGCCAAAAATATAACTTTTAGAATTTTTGTCTGTGTGTCTGTTTGTCTTTATGTATGTCCGGGCTAAACTCAAAAAGTACTGCATGGATTTACTTTAAATTTTGCATGAATATTACTAAGGGGTCGGGTCAACATATAAACTACATATTATCACGCTATCACCTACGGGGGAGGAGCTGTGATAATTTATGAAGTTTTACGCGGGTAAAACCGCGGGGCACAGCTAAATCCTATAAGATTTTAGGTACGTAATGAGTTTTATCATCTAAGTAGTCATTAGGATTTATTTTAGGGTTTAATTCTATGAACATGTTCACATCTTTATACATGTATAAAATCTTAGTAAAGTATTAAAATAATTATTTTGGAAAATTTTCTTGGCAGAGCAAGGCGATATTTTGTATAGGCTCAGGACTTTCAATTATATAAGGCGCATATGAAATACTCCTGCTACCTCTGGGCCGGGGCACCACAGTATCAACGTCTCGCAGCTCGAATCGTCGTTGGCGACGGGAGCTCCAGTGTTTGGCTTGATCCTCTTGCCCTATGTAGAGACTTGGCGTCTCTATGTGTCGTTTACCGCCTTTATCACAGGGAATGTACAAACTTATATTTGCTGCCACGATCCGATACATAGATCCTCATCATAGTCTACCACCATGTGTTTCACAAGAAACATTTTACTGTGCAATATCGAAATGTGGAATTAATTAACTGTATTAACGGTATTTGCGATCCGATACGACCTAGCATCCTTCAACCTGCCTATTCCTTTCTTTAAGGTCAGTAAGGTACTTGCAGCCCTGCTGGTGTTGCAGATGTCCATGTAAGACCCATCAGGTCACCCACTTACATTACTTTATGACGGTCACCGTAGCCTAGTTGGTAGTGCTCCTGCCTACGAAGCTGGTGGTCCTGGGTTCGAATCCCGGTAAGTGCAAATATTTGTGTGATGGGCACGAATATTTGTTTCTGAGTCATGGATGTTTTCTATGTATATAAGTATTTATCTATCTATATAAGTATGTATATCGTCACCTGGTACCCATAGTACAAGCTGTGTTTAGTTTGGGGCTAGGATGATCTGTGCGACATTGTCCCAAGATATTATTATTATTACCTTCTTTCTATTATATAAAAGTGAAATATTATATTTTCCTTTGCAGCGATATCAGATAAAATAAAGTTTAAATATACTCAAAAACCAAGTGACTATTCGATAAAATACTACAAATTAAGGACCAAGTGTATGAAAAGTTAACAATGACTAAATTTATTGGAATTAAATTGGAATTCCTACAACCGTGCTGTATAAGGTGGTCACTGTACTCCGAAGTTTGTAGAATTACCTACGAATTGATGCAGCTCGTGAAGATCACGAAGTCTAAAGTAAATTCAACCCATAACAAGTTAAAGCAGCTGTGGAGGTGAGTTTGTGTTATGCTATTTAACTAATATTTTATCCAGATCACGAATCTTGTATTCTGATTGCCTCAAAGTGCTCCAAAATTCAACTTCTGAACGTAAAAAATCTATCAATCTTTATTCAATAACTGAATTATGAAATATTTGACTGCACATATGGCGAAGCGGTTAAGACAGCCGCTGCGCCACTCCGTGTACCGGGTTAGATTCCCGAACAGGGCAACTATTTGAACGAACCATAAGTAGTTGTCCTGAGTCTAGATGTATTTTGTGTCCATCTATTATATGTTTGTAACGTACCCCGCAATACAGGAATTCTTTATAGTCTTGAAAAAAAACATATGGGCATATAATTAAATACTTATTGAAAGAGAGTCAAATTTAATAGGCATATTAATCCTACATAAATATAAATTAAACTAAAACTAAATAGCGCCAAAAACTTCCTCCTCGGCGTCGGGGAACAAGCCCGGAAGGTTGGCATCATTGGCACCAGTACCAATAAAAAAACTTTAAACTTTGAACTTAAAGGGGAGTCTTCTGGTCACGGGAAGCGTCAATTATCATTTTTGCGAATCATTCCGAAAAAGGATGCATGCATCTGGACCCCATTGACCAAGAGTTTCGATCCTCAAACGGCTCAAACACATAACCTCAAACGAGGTTGGTGTAGTAGTCTGGCTCGCTTAAGGGGTCCACCGATGCAGCAGCAGCACCTGCAGACTCGGACGTGTAGACAAGATGGGATAGCGCAAGGGTGTCAAAAAAAATATAG